>CM076254.1:9126192-9428692 GCA_038380765.1 Odontothrips loti
GGGAGTCGCAGTTGAGTTCAGGTTGACCCGCCGTGACCCGGCGGGTCGGGTGGGTCGTTTGCTGTTTTGTCGGGACCAGTCGGTACGGGCCACACGGCGCCGACGCGCTGGCTGAGAACACACACACACACACACACACACACACACACACACACACACACACACACACACACACACGCACGCACTCACATCCGCTCACCATGTAAACCGGCCGGCACAGCGTTCGTTATGTGTTGGGCTACGATTGCCATTCTGTCGCGCACGTCTGCAGCCACTCATTAGCAGTCCAGGCCCCATCGGAGAGACAGCTGAGCTTGGCAGCAGGGGATGAAATGAAAGTGTAGATTTGAAAAATCTTTTCAGTTTTTCTAGATTTTTATTTTGCCGTGAACATTTTTCCTTTTAGTTATGAAAAATGTTGTGAAAGTAGACTAGAGGTCTCTGTAGACTAGAGGTCCAAGCATTTGTATCAAGTGCACTGCCCACTTCTGCTCTCGGTTGCGTATAAAACCGGCTTGGAAAATACTGTCGCAGACGTAATAGTTCCATATGATGCTGTTGCTAAGCGATGGCCTAACACGCGGGAGGGAGAAGAGCGTGTTTGAAGGTGGCGTCTCTTTGTTCCGTCCATCTCCAGCAGCGGCGGCGGAGGTAGCGCCC
This sequence comes from Odontothrips loti, assembly GCA_038380765.1. Lineage (NCBI taxonomy): Eukaryota > Metazoa > Arthropoda > Insecta > Thysanoptera > Thripidae > Odontothrips > Odontothrips loti. Next base: position 9,126,853 of record CM076254.1, read on the forward strand.
CTAGCCTTGTAGCTACGCACTTTTGTGTATCCTGCCTTGGGGGAGTGTTAGCCTTGCGCCTTGCCTGGACCACAGGCAGGCCAGCCCGGCCCAGCCTTGAGGATGAAAGAGATGAGCCAGTACAGCGGGGTTCCGGGGCAAACACAATGTTTGGGGGCGCGCTGGCACTGGCAGCTCGTCTGGAAAAGGTTGCTGATTTTTTATTTTTATGAATTCCACACCCCAAGACCGCTCTCGGCACGCCGTCCCTCCCTCTCCTGCCCGCGGCTCTGTAAAGTTTAACCCGCAGATCCGTGCGCCCGGCGCAGAGCGCAGGGGGCGGCCTTTTGCAAATCTCCCGCGTGAAACACCATCGCTGTGACCCGTGACCCCCTGCAGGCCTCGGACCGCGCCAATGAGATGAGAGGCCAAAGAGACGCGAGAGAAAAGCAAGGCGTTTTCTTTTTCACCAGCGGGTTAAAAATGCATGAGCGGTGCGAGGCACGATATACGAGGGCGGCCGCCGCCATTTTTCCGGCCTGCCAGGGACAAAGAGCGATCCCACGGCTGCCCCTGCGCCATGGCTGTCAGGGGGCTGTCGGTGGAGCCAACACCGTACCACCATTCGCCGAACGAAACGCAAGCAACACTACATTCTAATTTATTTTTAATTTTCAATACAGCTAGTGGCAAGTGCACACACCGACGGAATGGGCACCACCATCGGCACCGCCAGCTCCCCATTCAGTTGAAGAAGTTCGCAGCCCTTTCTGCTCAGAATGGATCAGAATTCCGAAAGTCTGAATCCAGAAATTAATTGGCCCGGCAGCCCTGCAGTCCGTTGAGCTAGGGGCGATACATGTATACACGAAAGTGTAAGTGCCCGATGAGTTTTCTACGTGTATCTAAAAAAAGCAAGAGTGCAGAACATTCGAGAGCACAGCAAAAGAGCTCGTCCTACTTGCGGCAAGACTTGCGCCTATTTTTACGATGGCATCGTGGCATCGTTTCTGAAAGACGTTATCTATTCGAGGAGATCGTCTCTCGTCTCCGCTCTCCTCTCCCCACTGCACAAGGTCGGAAAGTGTGTGTGTGTGTGGGGGGGGGGGGGAGATCTCGTGTGTGTGTGTGTGTGTGTGTGTGTGTGCGTGATTTTTTGGTGTGACACCACTCATTTGCGTCTGAGGAAAAAGAGAGAGGAAGAGAGAGAGAGAGAGAGAGAGAGAGAGAGAGAGAGAGAGAGAGAGAGAGAGAGAGAGAGAGAGAGAGAGAGAGAGAGCGCCGCGCCACACAGCCGCGCCACGCGCCGCGAGGGATTTACAACTCGGTGGGGCGTACGACGTGTCCACGCCCCCGCAGCCCCCGCAGCCCCCGCGGTCGAGGAGAGAGGGGGGGGGGGGAAGGACGGGGTTGTATTACGTTTCGTTCCCGCTCCGTTCTGACGCTGTCCTTCCTTGATGGTCCTGTGGTAAAGATTGGGCCCAGAAAGGACGACGACATCCCAACAGTACGTGGCCCCTCTGCCTCCGCCGGCCAAACTACCCTGCTTCTCCTCCTCCTCCTCCTCCTCCTCCTCCTCCTCCTCCTCCTCCTCCTCCTCCTCCTCCTCCTCCTCCTCCTCCTCCAGTCAGACATGGGGTTGCTGAAATGGCGCCGACAATCGTTTTGCTGCACCAAAAACATGAACGCAACGACTTTTCTCGTTTCCGGGTCCAGTCGTTGCCCGCGGCCCCAGCCACCTGTTTGCTGTGCGCTCAACCAACAAATTAAAATTAAAACAAACAAAAAAATAATAAAACTGAAAAAGTTTCTTTTGCTGAAACCGTTTCTATTCCGACTTTAAGAGACACGGTGGGAAAGGGGTGGGGTAGGGGCTTGAATGGTAGCGAGAGGGTTATTTCAGTTAAAGTAAGAGCGGAGAAGTTACGAGATGGGTGCCGCTGCCGCCCCTGCGTAGGCCTAGGCCTCCGGTCTCCCCCCCCTAGATGCCGGGCGGGTAGGCAACAGGAGGGGTGCGCAAGGGAACCTCGGACCTGAATTATGAACAAGAGGTCTGCCCCGGCGACTCCAGCCCGGCCCGGGGGTCGATCCGGGCTCCGGGCTGTGGCCACTCCAAGCGGGACCGTCCGGACGACGCAGTAACACCGCAAGGGTAAAATAAAAACAGGATCGGCGAAGAGATTGGAACCGAGACCTGCGACTGTTGACTGGGCTGCTGCGACACCGCCTGTGTGACCGCGGCTGCGGGACACGACGCACGAGCGCGGCGCCGCCTTTCAATAATAATATTCACTTCTCGTTTTATTTCGCGTGCGTGATTCTTCCACTCGTCGCGAGAAGCGATTATAGCGCCATCAGACCAGGTTGGCAGATAAGAGGCCAGCCTTTCAACGATAGCGAGTGGCTTTTGCTGTACACAAAAGTTGCGCATGGCCGGCGGCTGCGGCGGCGGCGGCGGCGGCTGCGGCGGCAGTGGCGGCCCTGGATGGGATGTCGGCTGCCCAGCGCTTATCTCCGAGGTGCACTTTATGGAATGCACGATGATTACGGTAACGCGGCTCGTCAAAGCGTCCCGTTTGTAGTCTCATGACTTTTACTTGTTTCCGCTTTTTTTTTTAAATGTATTTTTAGAATTAAAAAAAAATGACTCTGCATGCAGCTAATGTTGTGGTGACCTCGCGTGTCAGCTGCTGATCCCTGTTCCTGTTATTGACTTGGAGCGATAAGTATTGCAGGCGGTGTTCAGATAGCGCGCGCAGCCTACCATCCGCGAGAAACTTTTTGGGGCAGAAGATCTGCTTTTCTCCCTCGAGTTGACACAAAGTATGTGGTCCGTTGCAATCCGCGCCGGAATCCCTTACCGTGTGTCCTCTGGCGGGAGAGGTGCGCCGAGGCGAGGCGTCCAGGGCCTGGCCAAGGGCCTGGCCAAGGTGTGGCCCACCTCCGTACGTCCGCCGAGGGGCGGCCAGAGAGTGTCCAGGGGTAGGGGAGGGTGCAGAGCGTAGCCGGGGGCGGCCGGGGGCGGCCGGGGGCGGCCGGGGGCGGCCCGGCGGGCAGAGGACCCCGATGACAACGCCGAAAGGCGACGCACGCCGGCATTCTCGTCCCGTCCAAAGTTGTGGGCTCCCAGGATTTTGCGCGCGCGGGGCGCCAACCTTTCTGTGGGCGTAGCCGGAGGAGGTCGGGGGGGGGGGGGGGGGGTAGCCTTCAGGCATGTGCCCCCTGCCGCGCCACCGCCTCGGACGGTATAGAGGCCGGGTCAGCCACGCTCTATTTACATGGAAATGCCTTCCCGCCCCGCATGGCCGGCCTGGCCGGAGGACGGAATACGGAGGACGGACCCTGGCCGGCACGGCGTGGAGGAGGTCGGTGGAGGCCGGATGGCTCGGCGCTCGGTTCCCCCAGAGAGCGTACGGCGCACTTCCTATCCCCGCGGGGGCTCGCCGTTGGCCACTTTACACCACCGGCCGGCGTCCAGCAGCAGCTAGCAGCCGGCGGTCAGCTCGCGGTCAGCTCGCGGTCAGCTCGCGGTCAGCTCGAGGAGGTCACTGCAACGCCTCACGCGTGGACACACGCGTGGCAATCTCCATGAGGACGGAGTAGAGGACCTCCGGTCGGGCGGACGAGAATCCCGGCCCGGACTCCGCCGTCCTCAATGTTGTCGTTCAATACCTGCGGCCGGCGGCGGGGGAGCTCCGGGTCAGCGTCCGCGGCCACGGTGTGCTGAGGGGTCGGCTGAGGCGTCCGGCTGAGGGGTCGGCTGAGGGGTCGGCTGAGGGGTCGGCTGAGGGGTCGGCTGAGGGGTCCGGCTGAGGGGTCCGGCTGAGGGGTCGGCTGAGGGGTCGGCTGAGGGGTCGGCTGAGGGGTCGGCTGAGGGGTCGGCTGAGGGGCCGGCTGAGGGGTCGGCTGAGGCCGGCGTCTGGACCATAGGACGATGCGGCGCGGTCAGCCTCAGCACGGGAGGGTTATAACAAACGCCGCTGCGCCACTACACAAGCGCAGCGCAGCTCAGCCGGCCGGACGCGGGTTGGCTTATGCGCGCCGCTTTATTTTTCATCAAAGTAATAGAAAGCTAGGGGGCTCAGGGGGGGCATATAACTGCAGTGCGCCGCAGCGGGCGCAGCAGACTCTGTGAGCTGAGCCTCTCAGCGCCGCCCTGGGCACGCCTCCGCCGTGGGGCGGGGGCGGGGGGCCGGGGGGGGGGGCCGGGGGGCGGGGGGGGGGGGGGGGGGCGGGGGGGGGGGGGGGGGGGCGGGGGGCCGGGGGGGGGGGGGCCGGGGGCCGGGGGCCGGGGGGCTGGAGGGCTGGGATTTACATGCGGACGTCGGGCTGGACCGCCGGGACTTCCCCGTAACGGATGGCGAAGGGCGGCGCTCCGGTTTACCGCGTCTGGCCCGCACGACACGGGCCGTCATCATCAAGCAGCCGCTTCAGCTCCGGCGGGGCCTACAGGGGTCTACAGGGGGTCTACAGGGGCCTACAGGGCGCCCAAAGAGCTCTCACAGCGGCTCGGACTAGAGCGGCCTTGTACAAAATCAAGACGGGGCACAAAAGGGACGACAACGGACAGCCTAAATACGCCGAAACCCGCAGCAGCAGTGTCGTAGAACACGGCAAAAGAAAACCCGTTTTTCCGAAGGATCATGCATGTTGAACTCCCATAAAGATCCATCTACACGAAGGGTTTACGTTTACCGTGGACTTCATCGCCTAATAGAGTACTCCGGAGAAGCCAGAAACGGAAGTAAGAAGTCGCATCGAGGAAGAAGAACGCTGCGGAAGTATGAGAAATCGAGTATTTTGGAACCGGATGCACTTCAAAGATCACGCGATTTCTCATATTTTCTCCGTGGTTCTTTTTGTTCGCTACGACTTCCTCCTTCCGTTTCAGGTTTCTCCGGAGTACTCTATTCATTCTGGAGGTGGTCGGAGTGGTCACTTGCGCTGCTGCTGCTGGTAAACGTCGTGACCATCACTTTGCGCAGAGACAGCAGCAGGAAAAATTAAAATAACAGTTGGGTTACCGTCGCGACTCCAGAAACTACGCTGCTCTCATCTCTCTCTCTCTCTCTCTCTCTCTCTCTCTCTCTCTCTCTCTCTCTCTCTCTCTCTCTCTCTCTCTCTCTCTCTCTCTCTCTCTCTCTCTCTCTCTCTCTCTCTCTCTGTTTGCCGTATTATAATATATTTTGGAAGTATATTTTCTCTGGTCCGCAGCGAGTGTGTTTTCGTCGCCGGACCACACACACACACACACACACACACACACACACACACACACACACACACACACACACACACACAGAGGCGGGCGTCGCACGTGATGAGCCCAAGGCCAGTTACGTTACGTGTGAGCGCTGTTTGTCGCGGAGCATAAGCAAAATAGTAGTACAAACAGGGCGGCGGTGCGGTGAGTGAGTGTCCGCGCGGCCGGCCATTGGCTGCCATCGGCCGCCGCCGCACCGCCGCCGAACACAGCGGCCCGTCAATATGTGCGCGGGGACGACTCCGAGTCACGTGGTTCACCAACCCTTCTCGGGCGGACACGTCAACAGGGAGCACCGAGGAGGTACTCTCTGTAGTCCCCGAGGCAGAGTCGGGGACGGACAGCGCTCCCTCCAGAAGGGTAGTACCGCTCGACTTCCATGTTTCCAGAAGCAGCAGTTGCCGGGAAATGACGTTCCATGCGTGTTCTCGTGGGGATAGGACCCTGTGGCGTGTGTGTGTGTGTGTGTGTGTGTGTGTGTGTCACTGCACAGGGTTATCAAAGGGGACCCGCAGTGATCCCGCACAACTCTCCTCTCCTGAGTCCTCCTAGCACTCCTCTGCGATACCCTTATCCGACCTGCTGCTCAACGTGAGAGAGGGTCCAGCGGCCTGCGGCCTGTGTGGTGGGAGTCAATCAAACAGCCACACTGTGTATATATATATATAGAAATATATACCCATATATATATATATATATATATATATATATATATATATATATATATATATATATATATATATATATATATATATATATATAACAAAAGTCCCTGGAGAAATAACACAGGAGGCCAGCGCAGTGCTACCGCCAGTACACACTCCAACTTCATGCGCCTTCTTCCGATGTAGTCCTGACTCCCTCTGTCGGCAAGGAAAGCAACTGCTTCGCTCATGGTGAGTGAGTAAAAGGGAGGCCTCCCCCCGGCTGCCCCCCGGCCGGTCCGGCCGGTCCGTGACACCGACACCCTGCTGCTGCACAACAACAGCGTGTTTGTGTGTGTAGGTGTTCGGCACCATTACCCATCACCACGAGGGCGGCAGGACAGGGGATCGAAAGGATCGGTTCCCCAACACCGACCAATCCACGTCGCCACCACCACCACCACCACCACTACCACCACCACTACCATCACCACCACCACCACCACCACCAGCACAACGACGTGGTGGTCCGAGTCCTGTCCGGATATCCTTTTGTGTTGTCGCGTCCCGCGTGATGGAGTGCTTTCGGAAGGTTATGCGGGGAGGTTTGTGCCGTGCGGACGGGGAGGACACCGGCGGCCAGGAGCACCGCGACACATGAGAGTATCGGAAGAGCGAAGCACGCGAAGCACGCGAAGCAAATGCCGTCGGAATAGAGTACTCCGGAGAAGCTCAGAACGGAAGTGAGAAGTCGTAACGATGAATAAGAATGCAGGGGAAGTATGAGAGATCGAGTACTATTCGGAACCTCTCGGAGCCCTTCAAAAATCACGCGATTTCTCATACTTTCTCCGGGTTTCTTCCTCTTCGTTACGACTTCTTACTTCCGTTTTCGAGCGTCTCCGTAGTACTCTATTCGGTCCGGTATAGATCAGACGCATAACTCAGTAGGCCGTGGTGGTCGGGGAGTCGCGACTGGGCTCTATGGGGCGGGCCGAGCGGAGCCGAGCGGAGCCGAGCCCAGCCGAGCCCAGCCGAGCGGAGCCGAACCCAACCGAGCGGAGCCGAGGCCGGCGGCGCCTTGGTGGCGATCACACTGATGGGTACCGACCGAGTGCAGCTCATGGCAGCTCATGGCAGCCCATGGCAGCCGGGCTGTCGGCGGCGACACGCTCATGACAAACAGTGCGCGACACTCGTGGCCAATCGAACTTGAACTTGTGTGCGAGCGCCGTAGTGTTGTGGGCGCCGACCGTATGAGTGCGAGAGAGACAGAGGAGGAGAGGAGGGGGGGCGCTGTCGTGTCATCTTCGCCCCGCCCCCCCCCCCCCCCCCCCCAGTGTGCACCAGAAGACGCCGCAACAACAACAACACAAACTGCAATACCACGCTCCCGTTTGCCGCGCATAGACACAGGTGCTTCCCCTCCCCCTCCCCCCACCCCTCCCCCCACACAGCCTCCCCCAGCCGCTGCCGCCGCTACTGCGCCGTACGCCCCTCATAAGAGTATATCAGCACGCGCGGCCGCTGCAATATAGCAGGACGGCCATAAACAATCCCTCGCAAATAAAGCGCCGCGCGCATCGTGACTGCAAAGCCGGGAGGGCGCGGCGGGGCAGGGCGGGGCAGGGCGCAGCGGACCGATTTCAAAATCAAACTTTTGCTTTTTGATCGTTTTTTTTCTGACGCTTATTCAATTTGTTTTTCTGACTTTAACTTTTTTTTTGGTTCTAATTTTTCAGATTTTTACTGAAATTTTCTTATGTTTCTCTGTCTGTCTGTCTGTCTGTCTGTCTGTCTCTCTCTCTCTCTCTCTCTCTCTCTCTCTCTCTCTCTCTCTCTCTCTCTCTCCCCCCCCCCCCCCTTAGAACACAAGAAGAGGATTCATTAGCTGAAAGCCCGGCTGTGATGTCGTTTTGAAGGCGGCCGGTGAGGGCAGGGGAGGGCAGGACAGTCGCAGGGTCCTTGATGACACAACCCACCCAGAGCCGGCGGACCCAGCAGCCCGGCCCGGCTCGGCCCGGCTCGGCCCCTGGTGTGTGTGGCCCGTCACCTGAGCCACTGCCACTGAGCCCTGAGCGCTGCCCCGCGCTGCCGCAGAAGGCGCCTGGCGCTATTGTCCTCTTATCACCCCCCCCCCCTCCCCCTCCTCCAGCCGCTCCGAGTTAGAGGGAGGAATCTAATGAGAAGTGACCCTCACCACCGCGAGGGAGCGCAGCGCCGCCGCCGACTGCCTCTCTCTCTCTCTCTCTCTCTCTCTCTCTCTCTCTCTCTCTCTCTCTCTCTCTCTCTCTCTCTCTCTCTCTCTCTCTCTCTCTCTGTCTCTCTTTGTCTCCCTGTCTCTCTGTCTCTCTCTCTCCCTCTCTCTCTCTCTCCCTCTCTCTCTCTCTCTCTCTCTCTCTCTCTCTCTCTCTCTCTCTCTCTCTCTCTCTCTCTCTCTCTGTCTCTCTCTGTCTCTCTGTCTCCCCGTCTCTCTGTCTCTCTCTATCTCTCTCAGACCGCCCGCCCCGTCGAGTGTGTAGCGCCTCCCAGTCAGCACGGGCCTGGGAATAAAGCAGCGTGTCCGAACGCACCTCAGCTCCCGGGGGCGATAGACCAGCCCGCAGAACACAGCGGTAGCGGTAGCGGCAGCGGCAGCGGTAGCGGCAGCGGCAGCGGCAGCGGCAGCGGCAGCGGCAGCGGCAGCGGCAGCGGCAGCGGCAGCGGCAGCGGCAGCGGCAGCGGCAGCGGCAGCGGCAGCGGCAGCGGCAGCGGCAGCGGCAGCGGCAGCGGCAGCGGCAGCGGCAGCGGTAGCGGCAGCGGCAGCGGCAGCGGCAGCGGTAGCGGTAGCGGCAGCGATGCCGGCCCACCCCGGCCCCGGCCCGGCTGGCGCCTGCGGGCTGGAGATAGGCAGGCCCGCCACGCAGCCGCGCTCGGCGGGACGGTCTACCCTCCGGGCGCTCCGAGCTCCGACTGTAGGGACAATAACCAGAGGCGGGCGGACATGTCGGCCAGACAATAACCCTAATGAGGGGCCGCACTTGTACCTGCCACGGCAATGATCCACGCCCCCCACAATGTGTGCGAGAGAGACACCTCCCTCCCCCTCCCTCCCCCTCCCTCCCCCATTAATTGCTGTCAATAACACTCCTGCCTCTCGCAAACAAAGTGCGCGATCACGTTAGCGACGCCGTCGCTGCTGTGGCCCCCTTCCTTGATGGGTTGGGGTGGGGGGGGGGGGGGTAATTTCTACCGTCTGCGTGGCGCCGCCGCCGCCACTGCCGCCGCCTGCGGCGTCTCTCAAAGGAATTAAGCGATGCAGCAGTGCAGACCAAGCTGCGGTTTTCGACGCGGAACAACGCGGTATTCGCGGGGAACACGCGTGACCCGCAAAATTCGATCGGAGGTATCGCGCAAAACTTGGATGCGATATGGTGAATTCAGAGGTGCGACACGCTGTACGACAGTCGTAGTAAATACACGTGTGTGTGTGTGTGTGTGTGTGTGTGTGTGTGCACGTGTTGTGCGGACAACGACCCCACTCGCGACGAGATTCAAAGGCGGTGTGTCTCTTTGTAATAATCGTACGAGAGGGGTAAGTCACGCACGCGCACACGCGCACGCACGCACCTCATCTCATGATGGCGCCAAAGGGCGCGTGGCGGCACAACGGACGGCACGGGCACAGGTGTAACCGCGCCCTCTCGGCTCGGCGTGCACGAAAATCGGCCGTTTTTGCAACCCGAGATGTGGCACGCGCGCACCATCTATTATTGATCTTCGCTCTCTGGCAGAGAAAACGACGCCGCGGAATAGGTATGAGAATGACGCGGTATATTTTTTTATTATTCTTTTTCTGATTATTCTTCTCTTCGTTTCCTGGTCCGGGCCCGGCGGACAGGGGCGCTTGTTGTTATGATTACGATCGAGCGGATGTATGAACGAAAGCACGGCACAGGCCGCATTGGCGATGAAAGTCGATAGGGACGGTGCGGTCACACACACACACACACACACACACACACAAAGTGAGCGAGAGAGAGAGAGAAAGACGGAGGGATGATTATTCACGATCAGCGAAATCTGAATGAACACATGTTTTTTTGACTTTGTGTGGCTGCTGCCGCTTGATAGAAGCCAGGCAAATACGATAGCCCAATTACTTATTCGCTTATGGAGGGAAGATCGATAAACTCCTCCGGCCCGCGGTACAGAGGACAGGGGAGTACAAGTTGTGCGCGCGCGTGTGTGTGTGTGTGACCCACAAACCAGCCCAGCCCGTCGACCCCCTCCGAGGAGGCCATCTCTACCCCCTCTCGATGAACACCGATTTAAATCATGGCTGATTCTTTTGATTTTCATTAGTTTTTTCTCAACAACAAAAAAATGGCTTATTTTTCGAGAAACAATAGCGTTTTCAATCAGAATTATTTTGTTTTCTCTGACTGTTTTGATATTTCTTCGGCATTTTTCTGAGCTTTTGAGCATTTTGTATCGTTTTTAATTTTTTTCTCATTTTTTTTTCAATTGAAGTACGCCTCCTTGCGCTGGCGCTGGGCTTGCTCTGCGGGCTGGCGACGGCTTTGAGCTCTGTGGGTGACTTTTTGATCCCCATTGCGCGCTACCGCTTGCTCCCCGTTGTTTAGTGCGTCGGATAACTTCATATCCCCCGACATCAACAGCAGCAGCAGCAGCAGCAGCAGCAGCAGCAGCAGCAGCAGCAGGAGCATGTTCTTTGCCTCCGCCGCGGTGCAGAGCAAGGGAGGGGTGTTAGTGTGTTGGTGCTGGATGATAAGTGAGTGGGAGCCTCGGAGCAGCCGCGCGGAGCCAAGCCAAGGTGGGGGCTTAACCGTTGATCACGCCTTAGCAGAGGCCGTGGAGGGGGCGCGGTGTAGGTCTAAGCGTAGGAGGCAGCGGCGGCTGCGGCAATGGGCAGAGACAGGGTGCGGCCCGTGCGGGCTGCGTGATAATATGACAAAGGGGAGGGGTGGGGGGGGGGGGGCGGCCTCCCGGGAGCCCCGCGGTGGAGTCGATACAGGGAGCATCGCATACTGTACCCGGCCCGTCAGCAGCGCAGACGAGCCAACCTAACCACCTTTGAGGCGGACGGGTCGTGGGACCGACCGCGGGACCTGAGACCCCGTGTGGAAGGTGGCCGTCACAGCTAGGAGCCCCCGAGCCTGGGCCTGGGCCCTGAGTGCTGCTGACTGTCACGAGCCGTCACAGAGCCGTCACAGAGCCGTCACAGAGCCGTCACGGCACGGCGTGTCAACGTGCCCTTCACCAGCCCTTCACACACGGCCACCACAGACTCAGTCAGGCGTGTCGCTTTTATGTTTGCCAGAAAGCAAGAAGAAAAAAAAAATAGATGGCAAAATCAATAAACCCAGGGCTGATTCCTGCCGTACTTGAACTCGCGGAACCTGAGTCGTTAATCCGGGTCTATTCTGGGCGGGGGGTCGCGGGGCCGGCGGGGCCGGCAGTGTTGCGGTGGGAACGGCGGGAAGTATAAATGACAGCAGAGCGCCCGGCCTGACCCGGCCCACCCCACCCTGCATGCATTACTCCGCCGATGCCGCGCAAGCAGTGGTTACCAACCGTTGCGCCTTCGGCAATAAAAAAAAAGAAGATTAAAAAATAAACGGTCACGTGATGGGAGAAAATGAAATACAAACAGACCCGTTATTTGCACGTCAATGTCGTTGTCACCCCAGTTCCGGGCAATGGTGTTAATATGGAGCGAAATGCATAAACATAGCCGCAACCCATAGCAGTGCTAGTGTGTGTGCCGTCGCAGGTTGGCCTGGAGTTGTGTGACTTGCTGCTTCCTTGATCCCGTTGAAAGAGACTTTGGCGCGGCGCGGAAGTTTGTGAAAGCCGTGCAGGGCGGGGGCGGGGGCGGTGGCGGCCGCCGGGGGCCTTAGGCAGCCGTAGGCGCTCGTCGGCCCGGTGGAGGCCCACGTCGTCGAGGGGGAGCCGTCGGGCGGCCACAGACAAAGTGAATTAAGACGTCCCAAAACAGCCGTTTTCCAATTAGCGGGGGCCCGCTGTGACCAAAGTTAGCCCAGCCCAGGAGTGACAACCGTGGATGACTTTGCTTCGACCGGCCCGGTGGCGGTGCGGACCCCCGCCACGCAAATCCCTCCTTAACGGGGGTAGGAAAAACTAAAACGAGGACAGCAGCTTAAGTCTTTATCGCTTTCGGGCAGCTGTCGCCTGCTTCCGCTCCGCCGTGTGCTCGCGGAACGGACTGAGCTGAACCTGACCTACGAGGCGCATATCCCGTCCCGCCATATCCCGGCCCGGCCCGGGCGCCGTCAAATCCTAATGACGTCACCCACCGACCCCATTCGTGTCGCAGCGGTGTACCGCGCCCGACTGTTCCCTCATGGTGATCCCAGGGGCGGGGCGAGGCGACGCGAGGTAAGAGGCGGCGTGCGCTCTTATAGGAGCGAGCGAGAGAGACGGATGTACTGGCTAGACACGGAGACAGCGAGTGTGTGGGTGTGAGAGAGAGAGAGAGAGAGAGAGAGAGAGAGAGAGAGAGAGAGAGAGAGAGAGAGAGAGAGAGAGAGAGAGAGAGAGAGAGAGAGAGAGAGAGAGAGAGAGAGAGAGAGAGAGAGAGAGAGAGAGAGTCGTCTTGTGATGCGGCGCCACCCTAGAGGGCGAGAGATAGCAGAGCGACACCCACCCTCGCACTTGCGGGCGAGCGAGACAGAGCTACATATACGTAATGCGCGAATCACGTGCTCCTGGGTTGGGTGGGGGGGAGAGGGGGGGGGGGGGTGTTCCAGGTGGGTAAAAACAACACAGTACTTCTCCGCTGCTCGATATGTGTTCTCCAATATCTTAATCCTTCCTCATCCCGGTTTTACGTCTTCCTTCTCGCCTACTCCCACGCCGTGCGCCGTAAGAGATGGACAGAAACAGCCCGAGAGGGGCGAGGTGGATTGAGACGGCGGAAAGACCTTGCGGTCGGCCGGCGCGGCGCAGAGGTCCTGAAAAAGTAAAACCCACTCGCGCCAACTGCGCCCCCTCCCCGCCCCCCGCCCCCTTCCGATTGGCTGCAGTCCAAACTAACGTCCTGCCCGCGAACAGCCAGCGCTAGTTTTCCCCCGCCTGTTTATTTACCCCTCCCGTCGGCTGCGTGTCCTTATTTTTAAAAACGTCAGAAGGACATGGCGCGGTGCGGTGACACGTGCCGCCGACGTCTGCACTTGATCGGCGGGGTGCTCGGCGACCGCGGCCTCCCCTCGGGGCAGCGCGACCCCAGCCCCCTCGAGATACACCACATCCGCCCCAACGGCGTCAAGCCCTGCTTCGCCTCCGCCCGCACTTACCGTCGGTGTCGTGATGGTCGGCGTCGGGCCTCTCCGAGCCCTCGGCCGCGGGCGGCTGCTCCTGCAGCAACCTTTTTTCTTGACCCGGCTGACGGCGGCCTCCGCGTCTGTGGGGGGTCCACTCAGCATCGCCGCGCCCGAAGCATGCGTCGCCTGGGCCGCCGCTTCAGCTACAGCCGCTTCAGCTACAGCCGCTTCAGCTACAGCCGCTTCAGCTACAGCCGCTACAGCTACAGCCGCTTCAGTTACAGCCCCTACAGCTGCAGCCGCTTCAGCTTCCGCCCGGATCCAACGACCGGTTTCAGACGAGGGACTCCAGCCGTCTTTAATCTTCAGGAGGCGTTGTACTTTCAGCAGTGTTTCATCAGTGCGGCTGCACTCTCTGGGTCAGGGGTGGGGTGCAGGTGCACGTGCAGGGGCGGGTGCAGGGGCAGGGGCACGCGGGGGCCGCTGGGTGATCCGCCGCACCGCGCCGGGACACAAACACACCAGGATAGGACGGGCCCGTTGCTGCCGCTGTAGCTTTACGATCCTTTGATTGGAGGCAATGGGACCGTGCCGGGCCGGACCGGGCCGGGCCGGACCGCTGCGGCTGGCTGCTCGCGGCTGTCCGCTGCTCCGCTTCCTTCCTCCACTTTGGCCCGCTTACTTTTGTCGCCACTGCTGCTGCTGCTGCCCTTCGCTTATTCGCGACGGCAACACGACAAAACACGGCCACTGCCTCACTGCGTCACCCTAACAGGCACTGAGCACTCACTGCACTAAGGGGGGGCTGGGCTGGGGCTGAGCTGCCTCGGATTATTTGGCTCGCGAGGAATAGTGGCGCCCCCGCGTCTTCTGGCGCCCTTCCGCACCTCTCCTCTCTCTGTCTGTCAGTCTGTCTGTCTCTATCTCTCTGTCCTTCTCTGTCTCTCTCACGCCTCCTAGTCACTTTTACACCAGTCCGAGAGCCCGGTGGGCGGCAGGCGGGCGCACCGCCGGACTGGCAGGTGTCAACCAGGGAAGGACGACAACAGCGCGGCGATGGCGCCGCTCGCTCGTCCTGCGATCAAGACAGCGAGCGACTGACGCGACGCGACTCGCGATCCCCACAACCAGGCCGGGCCGGGTCGGGCAGTGCCGGGCAGTGCGATGTACTCGCGGCGGCAGAGCGGCGCGGACTATCGGAGACGCACGACGGCGAAGGCAGTGGGCGGCGGGGGCTTGGCGCCGGGGCCGAGGCCGCTGGTGCTGCTGCGTGTAGTACGCCGACGAGCGCCCGGTGGCGACTGAGCTTCCCTACTCTCCCCGCGGGAGCCCAGGCCGCGGGGGCTCTGCCAGTGGCGGATCCAGGAGCGGCTTCAGGGGAGGGGGCAATGTCCTGCTTTTTGCCTACTTACAGGCGAAAAGTTACGCCGGTTGCCTACATTTCCGGCCTGTGGTGTCGGCACTCCGTGTCGCGAATGCGTCGTCCAGAAAGTACGTCCTAATTTTCTCCTGGCTGAGTGTCGTATACGCGTGGACGCCGAGCGCCTGCGAATGCTAGGGTAGGCCAGCCCGCAAGGCACGCGTGCATGCGGAGGTCGGGGCTGCCTACCCACCAGGCGCAATGTGCGCTCGGACTGACGAAAATGGGTTTTCCCTGTCCTTGCATTTCCTGGACTTTTCAGCATGCGGTCAGAGGGTCAAAATCCCCACGACCGAAAATCGGACTTGTCGATTTGTTTACAGGTTTTAAAAAGCATGTTCGTCAGGGTGCTCTGCTCACAGGACCCATCCTTCTGTCCTTTCCCTCCCGTATTTTCTAGGCTTGTGTCCCCAGTCCATTTGCCCATTTCATCGGTCCTGTTGTGCAATTGCTCATAATGTTAAGGCTGATGTTAGAAATTTCAGGGATATTTTATATTTTATCATGTCGGTGTCAGGAGTGGAGAAAATAAGGAAAAACGCAAAGGCAAAATTTTATGATTTTGTACTTTAATTAGTTTGTCGAGCAATGAACATAATCAAGTCACTGCAATAAAACTACAAATTAAATAAAGGAAAAGTGTCAAAAATAATAATACAATCGATCATTCACCTGGTTCAATAATCAGAGAAAAAGTTGAATAAATACGACCATAATTACAAACTGGTACTTATAGACAAGCTAGTTATAGAGCATAGGGATCTACAATTGAAGTTCACTAACTAATTATAACTGAGTTCAAGGTACCAATCGATTAGCACTGGGTTCAGATTGCACAAACATCCTTTCTTTGATTGTTAGTAACAAATTACATACAAAGCACATTTCAAAAAGAAGGCATGGTTTGAAACTAAAACTGTACTTAATAAGAACCTTAAAGCTGCCAATATTTCATTTTCATACAAAATTGACTATACAGTTTTAGTTCATCTATTTAATTTGTAATTTAAATATCACTCATAAATAATAGTTCTCCTTGGGGTAACTACTAACAATTTTAAAAATCAAACTTTGGAAATCTGGCTACCACTTGTGGTACATTTGATATAAAACTAAGTACTATGTACTTTGGGAAATTGAAACATTTCACCTAAGAGACTTGTTTTCTTAAAGTAAATTTCTTTCAGGTGCACGAGGTTTTATGGACAGGAAGTATTGTACAAACGTTTCCTTGTAAGACTCCGTCATGAGGTTTAAATAATTTAAAAGAAAAGTGAGTTGAGTATTTCATGATAAGATTGCACGAAACTAACATGCGCACACACACGTACACACACACACACGCACACACACTTATATACACAGTCAAAATTACTTTATCACACCACAAGCCTGATGGAATGAGATGAAGATGTGCTTACAGGGACATAAACACAAAGAGAGAGCTACGAATGTATTTTATAACTGTACAATTGCTTAAGGACTGCTCCTTTTCCTCTTGGCATGTGGCTGCTTAACATCTTCTTCTCGAAACCGTAGGTTTTTCTCCTTGCACTTTTTATCAAAGAACTTGCGCAATCGCACACCAGATCTGCACAACATACAAGAAATAGAAATGAATGATCAAGTGAATCAGAGATCAAGCAGGTCTAAAAATGGGTTGGGGTATGCTTACTTGTATACATCAGTGTCTGGCTGGTTGTACATGTCACAGTTCTCAAATACAAGGAGTGCATCAGCAAGCACCTCACTGGTGTTCCTATAGTCCAACACATTTAATTTGTGTTTGATGGTACCAAAGTCCATGGGCCTCTTGATGATGGTATGGTAGTCTGGGACCTAGGTTATAATGAGATTAAAAGTTAGCGGGAAAGATAATTAAATGGTTATAAAAATTCAACTTGGTTATGAAGTCTCAACAAGAACAAAAGTATACCTCAGATTTCAAAACTGGTCGAGTGAAGGCCCATGCATCTTTGTGGCGCAAGATTTCTTCTAGCAATTCCTGTAGAGCAGCATTGTCCAGGGGTAACTCATCACCGTCCACGTCCAGGGACCGCCGCGAACGCCGGCGGGACACGGACGAGTCTTCATTACCATGTTCTGGAGAAGTAAACAAAACATGTCTACTTTCAAAACAAGAACCACAAATTTGTTTGTTAAAACTTGATGGACAACAGACATTCCAAAGAAGATAACCATCATGCAAAAGCAAACATAAGCACAAGCACCTCAATTGATATCACACCCAAACAAAACTAAAATTACATGGAGTGATTACAGCCAATGAAGATGTGTAAACAAATAAATGATCATGACGCTTGCCATGTTGGCAGAAGTAAATATAGTGAATTTTGGGACATTGAAGAAATACTTCTGTCTAGGGGAAGAAACATAACAGCACTATGCATTGCAGCACACAAATGTGCAAAGCTCTCAGTGCTCTGAGATTGGGTAACACATGTGCAACTAAAGCACTCTCTGGATGAACAAGAAAATTACAAACCATCAAAACTTTGATTCCGAAGTTGTTTGGCATAATTAGAGATGTTTGCAACAGCCTTCACAGCACACCGTCTGCGAGAGTGAAGTTGTCGGTCTTCATTCTCTTCACACTCCATTTCCTGATCAGGATCCACTGTGTCGTCATCTGTATCCCGCAACAACCCTCATAAGTACATAGGCAATAGGTTACAAAGCCCAGAGTTGCATGAGTTCATGTACTTATTTGAATTGAGTCGGATAGATGGGTAGTCAGATACTTTTATGTCACTTGATGTGTATGTTAAGAAAGACTGCACAGCTCAAGTTCGGTAGAATTTACGAAACTAGCAAGAAATGTTAACCCATACAACATATCACATGAAAAATTATGTGTAAGAATGAATAGGGTAACAGAACCACCCAAAAGGTTTACAACCCTAATATTTGGAGGGTAATCGGAGTCAGGGTGCATCAAACTACTAACCATCACCATTGGAGCTGCGGAGTTGTTTGGCAAATCGGGAGATGTTATCTATGGCTTTTGCCGCACATCTTCTGCGACTCAAAATGGTGCGGTCTCCCGGTGATGTATCACCTGTTAGCACAACTACAGTTAGCTGAACAGGACTAAGAACACCATTGTATTGGTGATTGAGACTGAACGTATGAACCCAACAAACAATGTTGTATTGGAATTAAAGAAATAATCCTTTATATACAAATTCTTAGCATGCAATCAGAGTTGGAAAATCGGATTTTCAATGTTTTAAGCAGAACATTGGTTGAGTGAAGAACATTACTCCACACATCAAAGATGGAAGTTGAAAGAACAATACATGCTAGAACCACCAATACCCTCAAGAAGAATCTAACTACTGTAACTGAGTACACACAATCTTTCATACTATACTTCTGAGTACTTCCAAAGGAAAATGTGCATTTGCTGCGCTTATATAAATCCTTACCTCCTCTCTTACTGCTGGATGCCCTTATCTTGCACTTTTCACAAGTCCACTTTCCACGGGGTGCTTTCCGCATTCGGGGTTCTGCACAAGCTAAGTGGAAGCATTTGCTGCACTTCTCACACTGAAGCTCAGATCCATCCTTTCCACAAGATTTGCATGACTCTTTACTGATGTCAACCCTGAAAATCAAATATATTTAGATTTACATAGCTAAAAGCATTTATGTAAGAACCTAAGCATTCATTTGAACTTTCTTACTGGTCATCAGAATCTATAATACTATCCAGATTGTCTTCATCTTCATCAAAAACTTTTCTAGGTTTCTTTGCAGGTGTTTTCTTTTCCTTTGGTTTACATGCTGGACAAAACCAATCACCCTTGGGTACATTCTGTGAAAAGAAAATAAGATTTATGAAAAATTTGCATTTAGCAGGTATGTAAGTGGGCAATGCAAACCAATGATTGATACTTACAGTAAGCTTGGGCTTGAGGCAGTACATGTGATGACCTTTGTTGCATCCATCACACAATAGCATTTGGTCTGGGTCCCCTCTTCGGCGGCATAACCTGCAGTTGGCATTGAGAGCCGACTTTGACCATTGAATGCTGGCATCTACAAATGGCAAAACATGTATAAATATTTGAGATCTTACCAAATGAATGCCAATTTGCTTACAATGATGAAAACTTTAACCCACCTAATGTGGAGAGGTGAAGGAAAAGCTGAGAAACACTAGTTGAGGCCATTAGTGACACTTGCCACTTCTGAAGAACAGTCAAACCTTCCTTTTCCTTCTCTTTCTCTGTATCATCTTTATCTTCAGTGTTTTTCTTGTGCTTGTCTTTGGATTTCTCCTTTTCCTTGTCATCGATTCCTAGTGGTTTCTTCAAGTAGCGTTCATCAACCCCTTGAGATACTTGAAGGATTGCACAGGCTAGATCCCGCACACAATCATCCTTAGGCTTGATATCGTAATTTCCCATATTGGCTACCTCACATGCTAACCGTGCGTAACAAGCAGGATCTCTATCCTTACTACTACTAGCAGTAGAATCTGGGGTACCAGGCCTGCTTAAATGTTCAGATTTAATTCTATCCACAGCTAAACTACTGTAGACATCAGACTCCATACCAGGCCATACGAGCTTGTCACATTCCTTGTCATAGCCACGAGCAGTGAGTGTGTCTCGCCAGGCCTGTCTATTCTTAACCTTCAATGCACCTAGTCCACCAACAGAAATCTTCTCTTCCATCTCCAGAATCAGATCTCTTAAAGTAAGCTCCAGTATGTCTTCAATAGGAGTACCAACTGGATGACCTAACATCGTATCCTTATATTGATTACCTTCCTTCTGACGTTGAGATTTACGTACTTCAGGAACTTCCTCACTTAAATCAGGATTTAATTTAGATATTGGGCAGTATTCTAAGCTATGAACCACACGATCTTTACTTTGTATTAAAATAGTACGGAGTTCACTTTCTCTATACCCTCTTGTACTTAACTGTTCAATAAGACTATCAAGTTGATCTTTCAGGTAGAAAGACCAAGTGGTACGTTCTACTTTCATTGAATGAACAGGGCAAGTGTCTGGATCAGCACTGCAGGTGAAAAGCACTGAATGGTTCACTAATACTTTTGATTCATCTTCAGGTTGTTGAGACTGATGAGATGGTGACTTCATAGGACTTCCTGCAGCTTTCTGATTTTTCTCAGACAAAAGCTTTTTACTGGGACTTCCCAAAGGAGTAACTGGCACAGTTTCAGTATCACAATCATTCTCCTTATCACTTCCTCCATTGCGTTCTTCTTCAAATAACTTGCACACATAGGATAGTGTGTCTTCCATTTTAGTCAGTTCCAGATTATGCGGTGTGGGTTTACTTAGGCATGAGCCAGCAAATCGCTCATCATGCTCAACAAAAAGACCAGGTAAAGACGCAAACAGCCAATATCTTCGGTGAGCACGATCCGTGCCGATGGGAAGGTTAGTGTGGCTCATCATGTCATCCATTAATTGATTCTTTCTTTTCTGAATTTCTCGCTGCTTATCACTGTTGTTTTTCTTTTCTCGAGCCAGGCGGGCTGCCTTTTGCTCCGCAGTTTCTTCTTCTTCTTCACTTTCTTCATTTTCACCCTCTGCTTTTGGCTCCTCCGTTTCTGTAACATTATTTTTCTTCCTCTTCTTTCTTCCCTGCTCAATCCTAAAAGATAGAATAGAAGTAGTCAGCATACCAACAAAGATACATATAAACATAACTTTAAGCACACAAAATTATGAACTTACATTTCTTTTTCTTTCCTGCTGATTTCTCTATCAGCAAAGTGTAATTCAACACGAACTTGCTTGGTTTTTTCCATGCGTTCTTCAATAACATCTCTCATTGCAACATAAGTCAAAATTTGATTAATTAGGCAGGTCAAAATTGAGAGTTTGTCCTCTGGTAAAACAAGGATGTATGTAAAAATCAGGAATGAGTACAGTAAGGTAAGAAAAAGTAATAGGAATCATGTTCATGATAGCCGTTCATACCTGGTGGTAGTTCGTAGACACTTGTCGTGCTCAGAGTCTTCAGGATGTTCATATTTTCCATTTTCCACACAAGCCCTGGGTCATCTCTTGTGGTATAACCACCTCGCTGTGCATACCTGAGATGGGTGTTAATTTAAGAAATTGGAAAAGAAAGGCTTAATTTACAACAAATCAACTTGATCAACTCACCTCCACTCAGAACTCATGTCCCCCGCTCTATTACCAGACTGGAGTAAGTGTAATCTCAGCACTTCTGTGAGGACAACAGAATCAAGCTCCACTTTGCTCAAAGGCTTTCCTTGAAAAGTCTGACTCCATGCTGCAGCTGCAGATGCTATTCTTAGAGCTTCAGATGTTGTAACATCACCATCTTCATTATTTCCTGTTCACAATAAATATATTGTTTAAAAAAAAAAACTCACGACAGTAGAATCAGTCAGCAAACTGAAAATAGATGTTTACCTCCAACAGGTTCTGTCAAATCAGCAGGATCTTCTAAAGCGTCCTCTTCATCTTCTTGCATCTCAAACAGCGCAGATAAGAGAAGCTGAAGCAGGTCATTAAGAGGACCAACTACTTCTGGCTCTACAAGAGCTCTCTCCAGCACCTCCAAACTAACACCACCGGGGAAAAAATCTTTAACTTTCAAGGATTCAGTAAATGAATGCAAGAACTCCATGACCATCAACATATCTCCAAAGTGTTTGTTAGAGAGTTTTGTTACAACTGGTGTAGGCTCTGGGAGCACTTTCAGGTCTTCACATTCCAAATCTTCTCTTTGTCTATTCCATTCACGGATGAATTTAGCCAGTTCTAATTTTTTCTCTCGGATAGCAGCCCTCTCCTTCAGCATGTCTTCTCGCCTTTTCTTCTTGTCTTCAATGGCTTTAATTTTAAACTGTTCTCGCTGTTGAGGGTTCTCAAATCTACGTCTCTTCCTCACTTTTCCAGTTAAGGCAGCTTTGCCATATTTGTCTTTGAATTTCTGAGGAGACTTCTGTGGTGAAGTGGAACCTCTCGACTTTTCACCATTGACCATACCATTAGGAGACTTCTTAGTGACTGTGATATATTTTGACATACTTTCTTGTTTGGTCTTTTTGGCTTGAGGAGGGGTTCCTTCTGGCTTGGCCCGTTTTGTGTATTTTCGTTTAGGGCTCTTAGTTAATAGAAGCTGTTGCTGTTGCAGTCTTTTAACAGCTCTACGTGATGATGGAAAAACTGGAGAATCACCAGCAAATATTTGGTCATACTTGTATTGGTGGATTTTGTATTTGTTTAACTCACTTTCCTAAAATTGGAAAGCCAGTGTTAAATTTTACTTCAGAAGTTGATTTTGTTTCTATGTTCCAAAGACAGAACAATAAAATAAAAAAAAAATTGGCTAACACACAGTACACGGTCACTACTAAGACAGTCATACCTTGAGTTTGAGGATACCATCTTTGTCCAATTCCAGGAACTGTTTGAGGAAAAGTCTGTTTCGATCTCGGGAATACATGCGCGGCCTCCTCCTCACCTGAGAAGCAGGTATAGTATGCACCTCACTGACATCATCAGTAGTCCGGTCCGACAGCTCAACCTCATAACGGTAAAGAGAAGCATGTGGTTGGAATTGCCTCTGGGGATCCCTAGAATCAAAATTAGAACACACTGTAGATGGAACACGGTATACAAGGGAGAATACCTGAGCAATAGGGTCAAAAACTCACTTCACATCACCAGTCGGCATTTCATATTTGGCTAATTCTTCTTCAGTAGGTGCAATGACATGCAGAACATATGCATCAGTCCTGCAAATCCAGAAATCTCATAAGTATGAAAGTAACACTAAGATAATCAAGAGGACAAAGAGCAGTTTCATTCTAACACTAACTTACCATGGACCACCCTCTGTGAGGGATACCTCCACTGTTTCACCAACAAAGTAGCGGTCTCTAACATAAATGTACACATCTTCAACAAGATCAAGAATACCTGTGCGATGTGTTTTTGAGGCAAGGTATAGTACTGGCACTTTAAGCTGGAGAATTAATGTTGGAATTAATAAGATAACATGACATATGTTAAAAGAAATTAAAGAATGAATTCTAAAAATAATATTACCTCCATTGGAAAATCTTTAAGATTCTGCTTGGCATTTTGTTCTGATTTTAAAGCTTCTTCAAATGTAAGTTGAGGCCGGCCAGTTAAGGAACACTGCCATACCAGTGAATTGCACAGAATTATTCTTTCACAGTATTCTCTGAAAACAACAGTACACACAATTATTATTACAAACAAGTCACAACTGCCATGTAAATCTACTAAAATAGATGACAAGATAATAATATAGCAAAAATCATTGGAAATGAAATGGAACTATTTCAGGAAAATCAATGTAAATTTCCATATTATTGGTCCCAAGTACACTCAGAAGCTCTAGAGTAAATGTTCTGCACCCAACAGTAGCTAACCCTTTGATGACTTTAGTCCTCCTTCATGTTTTCAAGGTTAGGTAAGAGTTGCCATGTACTTGGAGTAAAAGAACAGTTTGGGAATATAGAATATTAACTAACACTCAATATCCTTGTTTTCACTAAACCATTTTGAAAGTGAATACCAAATTCAGACTTTCTAGACGACCTCAAAGGGGATTCTTAAACCTTTAAAACTGTCAGTGTTGGCCTAGATTATAGACACCTGGATGCAAAGTAAACCCAAGACTGAGTTAAATTGATGAGTGCCAAATTCATGAAATGATAAATAGCGGTCGAGAAAAGAGGTAAAACAGGTTTAACAGTTACGTGTGTAATTCAAATCCCAGCCAAATCAAAAACTGAGACGGAAACCATGGAAGGTGTAGAGCGTCAGTAGACCGAACTCTAGCCAGCCGACTTTGAGTGCAGAACTTGACAACCCGGACCAAACCAAACTTCACTCACTCGTAATCTCGGAATATTTCTTTAGTGAGGGGGCAGTAGAACACTTCATCGCTGCTGTGCAAGTCCTTTGGTGGCTTCTTCCTCTCGAATGGCTTTTTGTCCAACAAAGGCATGGTGAAGTTCAAGAAATGAGCTTTTGGAGGGAATTAGTTAACGTCTTCACGCTGGTTAGGTCCGCGAGCTTGGGCCAGGACCCCGACGAATTTGCCGCACACTTTCAGCAACAAATCCCGCTTTACTCAGCAGACACTAGCAGACGATGAATACACACGATTCCGTCCATGACCGCGGGGTTAATGATTCACTTTAATAACACAACAAATAAATAAGTAAATGAATGATACGGCAATTACTGATATAAGATTAAACAACGGTGCCGTCGGTACACTTTCACACCTGACAATGGAAGATGGAATGGGTGAAGTGGAATGGATGCGCGGTTGTGCGCGCTAGCGCGGTTTGGGTACGTTCCAGCAACAACTGAGCTGCACCTGCTCTACCATTCCAATTCTTTTCTTGGGTGATCTACGTGGAAATAGTGATAAGAATGAATAATAAATAAGGAAAGCCGCCAGAGAAACTTGTGATCAGTAATAATAACCGTAATTCGCCTCGTTGTTTATATCTTGACGACGGAGAAAATCCAAAGCTTCCACGACAAAATGAGGACGTTACGAGATTCGCCGAGGGGCGGTGGCTGTGTTTTGCTTTTGAAAGTCCGGTTATGTGGTTTCACCGGCCGCCTAGATTCCTCGTTTCTCCCTAGCTTAGTTTATATGGTGTGTGGGAGTGAGTGCAGCAACAGTAATACACATTTTCATTCAATTTGCTGACAACCCTTGATCAGAGTATGATCAGAGGGAAGTGCAGGTGTGGGGTAGTGGGGAGGAGGGGTGGGTTTAGGATGGGTTTAAGCATGGAAGAGGATTTCGGAATTGAATAAATGTGGCACTAGCACAAATCCTAAATGAATGCCAAATAAATAAAGACCAAATGAAATCACTGCAAGTGATGAGATGTTGCGTCAAACGCATAACGGATGAAAAAGAAAAATGGGGAAAAGAAATGCACAGCCTTGTACGCTTCTGGTAGTTGATAGTTCGAACTCGCCGGTTTGCCCGCGAAACCGTTACCGTTAGATGCGTCGGGCCATGGTTTTGTTGTGACCTGAGGATAAGTACGGGATCAGCCGAACAACAAATACGTTCATGTACTGTTTAAATCCTTTCGCGGATCCGATCCATCAAAATGGCACAAGTAAAGAAACGAATGCAGGAAATATTTCATAATTCTCAGCTGAGTTTGACATCGCACGAAAAGCTGTTCAAGCAGCTGACGAAGTTATACAATGAGGTAACCTTGCTTTGATTTTGTTTATATCTCTATTCTTTGTACTAAATGCCGCCGCATATTTTCCTCCAGTTTTCAATGTCTTGGTTCCATTAAATTTTCTCATGTTCTGTGTGAGCTACATCTTACATTCCTTGTTACAATGACATTTTACTCCTCTGTGCAGATGCCTGAAGATGCATTCCTGTCAGGATTCATCGACAATTTGCAGGTTCCTTTGATTCATGCTGAGAAGTTTCGTGTTGTTGAGAACACATTAAATTTTGCATCAAGATTTATTTGTTCACTACTGCAGGCTAAACCTGTCACTGAAGTTCAAGCAGATGATGAAGAAGATGAGATATGTCCATTTGTACTAAATGTTTTGAAGTTTTTGTTTGAAGTATGTCATGCACTGTAATTCATAGTTCAACTATTACTTTACTGAGTTGTAATCATAGCTCTAACTGTTGCACTGTCTTTTCTATAGAACCATAATACTGAACATCAGGCTATTCGCTTCAGAGTTTGCCAGTTCATAAACAAAATATTAAATGGCTTAGGAAATGAAGCAAGTATGGATGACAAGCTATGTGATGCAATTAGTGAATGTATGATGGAAAGGTTACAGGTAACAGTTTTAAATATTCTCCCTACTATACGCCTTTGGGAAAGTTGCAAGTGACGTGATAGTGAACCCTTTCCTTTGAAATATGCTTATGATTTTTATTGTTGCTTTGTATCAGGACAAGGCACCTGCTGTTCGTATGCAAGCTGTGTTGGCTCTTCACAGATTACAAGACCCATTCGATCCTAAATGTCCAGTTATGAAAGGTCTGATATAATTAAGCTCCTTGTATGTTAAAGCTTTTAATCCAATTTTTAACTCTTTATGACCACAGCTCTGATGTGTCTTCTCTTTCCTTTCTCTAGCCTTTTTATTTCACATGTCTTCTGATCCAAGTGCTGATGTTCGTCGAGCAGTTATTACCAACATTGCTGTCACTACTTCCTCAGTTCGAGCTATTTTAGAACGAACTCATGATCTGAAAGATTCTGTGCGCCGCACTGCATATGTTGGTCTTGCAAAGTTTGGAGTTCAGAGATTCACAATCACTCAGCGTGTTAGACTTCTCACGGATGGTCTCAAAGATACATCAGGTTAATATTGTAAGGTTTGGTTTGAATTATGCATGGTTCTTATGACTACTTTTATTTACTTTGCTCTTGTGTGTCCTGAATTACAGTTATGGTACGTGACTGTGTTTCAAAGGTCATGTTACCGGCTTGGCTGACATATTACAAAGGCAGCTTCCTGTCATTACTTCATGCACTTGATTGTGAAAACTCAACAGAGGTTTCTACCTTAGCTTTGCAATCTCTGTTTAAGTGAGTAATTTGCTATTGATCGTAGAAGAATCCTGCTCAGTTAAATCGAACATTTTTTTGGTAACATGTTTTTGGTTTGCAGGTCTGAACCAATAAAAACAGTACTTGAAGAGTTAACAAGATTGTTGAACGAAGACAAGATCATTCCTGTTGACAAACTGACTCCTGAGAATGTTCTGTATTGGCGAGTTTTGTCTGAGTACCTTGAAACACACCCTGAAATAGCAGATAACTGCCCAATTGATGAACCCTTGCCTGAGATCTTACCTGAATTGTCTACATTTTGTAATTATGTCAAACAGTAAGATTTTCACTCTCAAAGGTTTATGTTCTAAGTTATATTGTTTGCTAATTTTAATTATGATTTAATTATAATTTTATTGGTTTCTAAGGTACTATGAAGTAAAATCTGTGGAAGAATGTGAGCACTGGGTGAAGCTTCAACATCAGTATGTATTGATACAACTACTGGAGCTCTGCAAAAATTTTGACTTGGCTGATGAAATGGGCAGGTCAGTTGATGAATTTTTTTTTATTATTTTTCTTAAAGATTTGTTGTGATGACCTGCTTCTAAGCTTATTTTATATGAATTTGTAGGGCCAACTTACAAAATTTGTGTCTTAATTTCCTGACAAACAACTCTGTATCAGAAGATGTTGTACCTATTATTGTTGAGCTGATGGTCAGAATTATCCCAGATGTGGAAGATCGCCTTCAAGCACTTGCTGAAGCCATTTCTGAAGTAAGGGAGCCAATGATAGAACAAGAACAAGAACCTGAGCCAGTATTTTCTGCGCCAACTTTGACCACTGAAGAATTTCGTCAAAAAGAGTTGAAGGTATGTAAAAGACTTAAATATATTCTAGGCATAGTTGCAGGGACTTTCATTTTCATTGTTCTTTGAACTTCCTTACAGCAAGCTTCTATCCGTGTGAAAATAAATGAGCTGAAAGAAGAACAAGATGAAGCTATCAGAGCTCAGGACTTTATGAAAGCTCAGACACTGAAAGAACAACATGAGAAGCTTCAAGCAGAGCTGAAGGCTCTCTCTGAGACTCCCTTGCCATCATCTCCTCCTCCTCCTCCTCCAGCTAGGACTCAAGTAAGCAGATAATAATTTTTACTTGTTACTCACCTGTCTTCTGTTACAAATCTTAAATCTCTACTCTATTCCAGATTCGTGATGCCGTGAAAGATGAATTAGCCCTTCGCAAATGTTTGCGAATTGTGAAAGAAATGGTGCAATCCAATACAGTGAAAAACCTCTCAGCAACCTTACGGTCTCTAATGCAGAACTTTGTTCTTCCTTGTCTTCAAGTATGTATAATTTCACCTTTATTATTGTTGTTGTCATTGAACATGTTAGTGTATATCACGCCCTGTGCTCCTGATGCTTGCAGGAAGATAACTCTACAGCCATCCGAAACAAAGCTTTGGAGGCTTTGGGCCTGTTCTGCCTGCTTGATAAATCATTGGCTCAAGAGAACTTTGTTATGTTCTGCTTCCAGGTGTGTTATTAAACATACAAATGTTTTTAATTGCCTTTGTTTTGCTTAATTCTAATGGTTTATGTATGCAATGGATGCTCCAGATTGCCAATGATGAGGTTTGTGAAGTGGCTTTGAAAGTGACCTTTGACCTGCTTCTCCTCTATGGTCTAGAAACTTTCCAAATTAGAGAGGAAAATGGTATGAAGACAAATCTGTTGTCCACTTTTTCATAAATTTGTGTTGAATTTTCTAGAAGTTGAGGATCAGTCTTAGTTTTTCCTGTTTATTCTATTTCCATCAGGTGAAGCATCTACCAAAAAGAAATCTAAAAAGAAAAAAAACCTCTTTGTTACTGACATGTATGATGAGGAGTTTGATACCGAAGAAGAAGAAAGTCAAGAAACCCATGCAAGTGTTTCTAGTGAGTCTAGTGGAAATACATCCAACTTGATTTCTATGTTGACATCCCTCCTGGATAGTGCTGTAAGTTTTCTTCAAAAAAAAATTAATTTTGACATCTATTACGGAATTGATTACGTACTTGTAACCCATTCATACATGATTCTTATTCTATAATAGTCCACTGCAATGCGCAATTTGGCAATGGAAGGACTGTATAAACTACTCATGGCATGCAGAATCTCATCTTCAGCACTTTTGTCTCGCCTTATCCTCATGTGGTACAGTCCTGTCTCAGGTATGCTGGCTGCACTATTGGTGTGTGCAGTAATCTTAAGTAAGTGACGATTCCTTTCATGTTGATTCAATTTAAATTTTTTCCAGAGGGTGATGAAGCTCTGCGTCAGCCACTGGGTGCATTTTTAACCATGTACTCATCACAATGTCCACGTAGTCAAGAAACCCTGGAGCAAGCATTTTTACCTACTCTGAGGACCTTGATGCAGGCTCCAGTCACAAGTCCTTTAACACAAATTGATCAAGACAGTGTAGCTCGGTTGATCATAAGCCTCACACGACCTGGAGTTAATAAGTTCCATTCCAAGGTAATAATAGTTGTATTCATGAAACATGGTATGTAGAACAGTTTTCACAATTCTATTTCTTCAATTATCCGTGTTAGGTGTGTCACATTCACAACAATCTGGCTACCTCTATATGTAATGAAGTCATGGATTGCGATGATACTACCAATATTAGTGTGCTTTTAAGAGGATTGTCTTCATTGGAGCTTTCACTAGATGATCCTGTGTACCGTGATGAATTGAAAACACTTGTTAGACGAGCCTCAGAGGTCAGTAGCATTTATGGAGTTAGAGGATTCCTTGAAGGTTTGTTGCATCACTTGAAATGAATGCTGTCAAATACATGTTTTCAAAAAAATAGGTTTTTAGAACATCAAAGGAGAAGTTATTCCATAAATACCTGGAAAAGATTAGCCGCCAAATTGAGATAGCAGCAGAAGATGTCTCCATGAGGACAACTGAAGTTGATAATACAGCCTTAACGAGTCAGTTGGATGGAACTCAGATTTCTACCAACAACACAGTAGATACTGTTGTCTCCGAAGTTGGGGCTCCTCCAAAACGCAAGAAGAATGACAAGGTTGGCAACATATTTTCATAGCAGCCAGATATTTGAATTGAAAAGTTATGTTTTCTTACATTGCATTTTTACTTCCAGCTACTTCATCCCCACATGCACTCCATCATAGCTGCAAATGCCATTGCAGATGATGATGAGGAAGATGAAGACAGCCAGGAAACTCCAAAAGTAATTTCGGACATTGTCATACCTCCAAGCCCCCCTCGCAGCCAGTGAGTACATTAATCACACTATAGTCTCAGTAGGAGATCTGTGCTTGCTAATAGGAAAACTAATACTATCCGAAACTTCTTTCAATTAATTTTCAGAAGCAGTGATGAAGAAAGTGAGGAAATTGTGGAAAGAACTCGTAAACTTCCCAAAGCTACAGAAAATTCCCCTAATGATGTATTTAAGAAACCTTCTACCAGAGCAAGGCCAACCAAAGCAAAGGGCCGCCAGGTCAGAGCTGATTCTGTCCCTTCAAGTGATGTAGATGCACCACCAGTTCCTAAAAGGAGGAAGGCTTCTGAACCTGATCTTAGAGCAGCAAGCAAAAATAAGCCTGTGAAGAATGTTAAAGGTGAAGATAAAAATAGCAAGCCTGTCAGTAATGATGGGCAAGGGCCAAGAAGACAAAGAACAAAAGAAACAGAAGAGGTGGTTTCTGAAAGGAGTCCAAAACGACAAATCAACCCTACAGAGAAAGGGGCTACTCTCAAAACTTTCCAAAGGATCTCACCACCTAAAACTCAGAGCCCTGTCAAACCCTCTCCTGAATTACAGTCAGGCACTCCCCCTGCCAAAAGAATGAGGAAAAATCAACAGGAATCAACAGTGAAAGATCCTGGCATGTCAGCACAGGCTTCCGAAACTTCCAGGTCATCACCTATTCGATCTAGTGCAAGACGAGGTGCTTCTATACAATCTGAGGCAGATTCGATGGATTCTCCTCCTGCTTCAGCAGCTCAGTTAAAAATGTTGATGGCAAAGAAGGCTTCAAAGAATTTGAGGAAGAAGAGTTTACCTGAGGAGTCTGCTTCAGATAATGATGTATTTTCACCACCTGCTCACCGTTCTTCTGCTAAAAATAGCGGGGCTCCGAAAATTGACAAAAAAGGATCAAAAGATGAGCCTTTGTTAGTCTCTGCAAACAAATCACGGTCCCCTCCTCCTAAACGTGGCCATGCACCATCAAAGTCAGACAAAAAGACTGAGAAATCGCCATCAAAAACTGATTCAGATGAATCTCCAGTATCAGCGACAAGGTCAGGCCGTCTTAGGAATGGAGAATCAAGCCCTGCTCAGCTTGTTAGAAAACAGCCTGCTCCATCCTCTAAAACCAGCACATCAAGTGCCGTGGACTCAGATGCCTCGCCTGTGCCTGCAATCAGGCAGACGCGTCTTCGTGGAAAGGGCGATATCCCATCTCCTACCCAGGCCACGTCCAATTCGGAGTCATTGTCATTCATGACAGTGAGCTCTGATGTTGATTCAAATGCCTCACCCGTGCTTACGAGCAGGCAGACGCGAACTCGTGCAAGGGACAGTACTTCTTCCCCTGCACAAGCCAAGTCGGGTCCAAAATCTTCTCAGGTGTCATCTCTGAAGTCCTCAAAGACACCTGGCTCTGATTCAGATGCCTCACCTGTGCCTACGAGCAGGCAGACGCGAACTCGTGCAAGGGACAGCACTTCATCCCCTGCACAGGCCAATTCAGATTCAAAATCGTCTCAGGTGTCATCAATGAAGTCCTCAAAGACACCTGGCTCTGATTTTGATTCTGATTCCTCACCTGTTCCTCCTTTGAACAGACAGGCCCGTATAGTGAATGGCATCCAGAAGCTTCCTGAAAAGCCTTTGCCTATGCGAGCCACACGCAAAAGTCTTCTGCCATCTGAGTCTGAAGGTACATCCCCACAATCTGCAGGACTATCAGGGGTTTCTAAAACGAGGAGAGGTACTGCTTCAACTGAAAATGACAGCCAGTCTTCTAGCTCACCCATTTCAGCTGTTGATTTAGGAAAGACATTGAAAAGAGGAGCCAAAAAGGTGGTGCAATCTGTAGACAAAATTGGGGAGTCAACATCTTCTGCCAGACGATCTCTGCGGGGGTGTAGCAATCAAGCTCTAGAGATAAACTCTCACGCAACAAAGAAAAGACCTGCACAAGTCCTGAAATCCACGAGTTCAGATGGATTTGATTCAGAATCCCCACAACCTTCTGCCAGAGGAGTCCGAAGTAGTAGAGGCAATGCTGGGGAAGAGTCAAGTGAATCCACTCCCACTCAACCGCCTAAAAAGACACGCACTAGGCAACCTGGCAATGATTCGCCTGCTAGTTTGGCCCCAAGGCGATCGTTGAGGTCTTCAACTGAAACTCCTTCTCCAAGAACCAGGAGTGGTAAAGTTTGATGTTGTTTTAGATATTAGGTACATTTATATTACTGTATAGTGTTTAGTAATTTCAGGGAAAGAAATGTATTTTATCTTTGAACACTTTTATTTAATAGGATTTATCCTGATGCATGCCTATGGATGTAATTTGTATGGAAGCTTTTGCTTATAGCTTCTTGCCAACAAAACTCAATAAATTTTATCAAACACATTTATTAACAATTTTATTCAAGCCACTCAGTCATATAAACACAACTTTTAGGGTTGATTGATCCAATGTCACTGCACTGGTTCAGAATCTGAAGAATAAAAAAAAAAAAGAATTATTAGTTAATTTTAAGATTGTTTATTCTACCAGAGAACAAAAATAAGCATTACCGGACACACTCCACATGGTGTACGGACTATACCAGGTGGTGGTAGTAACGATTCAACAGCTCTGTACATTTGACTTCCATCAGCTAAAACACTCCGCTCGGCCTTGCCATCATAGACCAATGTGTTCAAGATAGTTTCAATATCTTGAACCGATAATTGCACCTGAATTCGAGGTAATAAACAATTATACATAGTAATTATCATTATAGCTCAAGGCTGGTGCAGAACTAGGTAAACCGACATGTGGCGCGTACTTTGCTTATTCCAAGTTCCGAAATGTACTTCCAAACATCTTTAGAGGATGCACTTGCCATATTCTGAGCAACTATGGGGCCATCCTTACAATTTTTCACAGCCTCTTTTTTTTGATGTAAGAATCGATAACACTGTTGGTTCAGGACATCCACAAATTCAGCTTCGAAGTCTTGGTCATTGTACCATGCTCCACCTGTCACCGAGCTGTCTGGTTCTAAACTGTACAGCATGTAAACTTTTTTTCTTGCTGCCTGTAATATCACACACGACCCGAAGAATGACAATACTGTGCCCTTGTTATTGAGAGGTTTTTAAGTTATTGATACTTACAGCAACAGACTTCACAGCCTTTATTACTTTTTCACTTTCAAGCTTTTTCAAAATTTTATTGAGAGTGGTTTGGTCTAAATTACACTCTACACGAAGGTCTCGTGTCCATATCCCTTTGTTGCCAGCCTTTTCAATTATGCTATAAACAATTTTTTCTTCATTATCTGCTCCTTTGATTTTAGAAGGGCAGGATGCTTCTTTATATTTATAGACTAACTTTTCACCTTGCTTGAACACATCTAAAAAGCCCTGGAAAAGAGCGACACATACATTTTGACAGCAACTATGATAATGGGGAAATGAATATACGAAAAATGTTTTGCCCTCACAATTTTAAGAATTGGTACTTCATACCTTCTGCAGGAGATTGTTGATAATTGTAGCTCTGTCTTGAGGTGACAGATCTGGGATCTCATTTAATATTTCTTTATCCGAGATAGCCTTGGCACTTTTCTGGAGTAAGTTTAGAATCCTAGAGGCATTATAAAATCATTACACACGTCAGAACACACAAGAAGAAGGTAAAAGCTTTAAATACCTCTGTTCACGTTCGACGATTTGACTGTTATGATTTACTACTGGTGGTGGGCTAGATATATCTCTACTAGTAGGTGAAACCGGCTCCTGCTTTACTCTTGCAGCCATTGCTACAAAGATGAGTACGAGTGGCGGAATAAGCAACACTTCTTCCTCAAAAACCCCTTCCTTGGATGCACAGCCTCATTACTACGTTTTCAACACAATGTGTAATGAGAGGTTAGAGTGGCACAAATAAACAAAAACCCACCCCTTGATTCGTGATGTGACCAGTACCGACCGGAAACCAGTGCTCTTAAGCTCCCCGGGAGAACTTAAGCCTTTACACGCTTAAGACTGCCTAGCTTTGGAACATGAAAATTAGTGAAAATTTGATGCCACAGGAAGGTGGTTGAGGAAATGAATTAAAGCCAATAGTTGGATCAGAGACCCTTTTTCCTAGTTTTTCATTTCTTTTTCCTTTCCATCTTATGACTATGACTTTTAGCCATGGGGAGGGAGCGGGAGTAGTCAGTCTTTCAATTAAAAAACAAACAATGCCTTGATGTAAATTTATTGATGCTTCAGAGGTATATTTCATACTTGTTGAGATGGTTAACAAGTTAAGAGCTTTACAACCATCAGGTACATAATGAACACCATGAAAAGTATAGTTTGCAGCATAACAATCCAATATTTGAACACACTTTCATGATGTGGTAAA
Source organism: Odontothrips loti (assembly GCA_038380765.1). NCBI lineage: Eukaryota > Metazoa > Arthropoda > Insecta > Thysanoptera > Thripidae > Odontothrips > Odontothrips loti. Next base: position 9,160,704 of record CM076254.1, read on the forward strand.
CAGTAAACAATACAACACCGATATATATATATGTATATATATTTATATGGATTTATAAATAATGGCCATTCTTTTCAGATTACCTCATTATGATAATCTAATACTTGAACTGTACAGAACATGTGCTAATGCTAAAAATTTTTTTAAAAAAAAAACATTCTGCTACAATTTCTAAAGTCAAACTCAATAAAGCCCAAAGCCAACTACCTGGAATAATTTACGAAACATTCAAAACATTGTCATTTTAAATTAAAAAACTAATGTAATGTGAATATTGACGTCTACATCAAATAAATATTACAATATGAGGGTTCCACATGGTTGCACTAACCCATCTACCACTTAAAAAATGTAATTCATAAGTAGAAAGGGCCACTCTACTCCAATTGATTCATAAGTAGGAATCTACCAATTGATTACTGCAGCTTACTCATTTTTTTATACGTATACTTTAAACTTACATCTGCTCCTGGTGAAATGTTCTGTTTCCAGTGGTCAATTCAGCCAGTATGATGAATAACCATTTCATTTACTTATATGTTACATTATACATCTTCTATAAATTAATTACCACACATCAACAATGATTACCAACAACAACTTGTAGAGGCCTTGGATATGGCAATTTTCCTCCACTCCTTTCACTAAGTTGCATTATCAAATGCAAAAATGTTAACAGTGATAATTAAAGTTAAATTGAACAAATGTTTTCATCCACAGCAGAGAAAACATCCGTTAAAATGACTAAGTGACATCAGGAAAATTTACCTTAGCCATTATGTTAGGCTCCTTTTAAGATAAGAACCTACTAACTTATACTCACTCAGATATACAATGATGTTTCTTCCACCTCAATCGCTTGTTGTGCTATCGCTGATCTCATGAAGCCTCGCAACTTTTGATGATCTGCAAGGCAAAAGGCTAGAATAAACTGTTAATGTAATGTCAAGTGTTGTGGGTTTAAAAATATCCTTGTTCTGCAGGGTTAGTCACAGATGCAAAAAGATTTATTCCAATGGGACATCATGCACTACAGCTGCTGAAAACGGCAGTGAGTTCATGAAAAGAAAACTCCATAATGTTGTCTCAAAATAGTTTCTGATTTATTATTTAACTAATTTTTTGAGACATACGTTTATCATGAATTTCACATCACTTCAGATAAAGAGACATGAATAATATATGAATATACATTTCATGTTAAGGATATAACAATACTATGGTAGGAACAGAAAGGCAGAGTGAACTATGATACACAAGATGTATGAACGCTCACTGTGGGAAACATAAACCTGTAAGAAGAACACACGTCCCAAATAATGCAGCTCAACTCACTTAGCTAGCTGAAAATCGTTCACCACCAATAGATATATACTTCTAGCAAGGAGTGTTTTCAAACTGCCTATTTTTCAAGCACAAGTATACCAGATGATTCTGAAAAGTTATAAATGTTATTAAGAATGATTTGAGCACCTCTGTTAAGTCTGCACTTGCTTAAATATTCTAAAGTTGTGGATACATCAGTTCCAAAGGCAGGCGGAGGTGAGTTACTCTAGTACAGTTATCTGTTAGTATGGACCTAATTATTCACTGCTTTGTATAAAAATAATAGATACAAATGAGGAGACTGAAGAGGTTCCCAAATACATTTACACTAGGCTAGACCAAAAGGCCTCAATTTTTTTCAAAACCAGGATAAGTTAAGATTAGATTCAAATAATATCAGTCCTGACATTACCAGTAGTCCAAAACAGGAGGGACAGTGATTGAAATTTTAACAATTAATGCCAATTTGACTCAGTCTTTTACAAACATGCACTTGCAAGGGTATATTTTCAAAACTTTAATAGTAAGAGAGACAACTGACAAATGAAATTTACCAAAAGTTTGAACAAACAAGAGGCAAAGTTGCATACCAATTTCCAAAAATGCAGAATTGGCAATGGCAGGAGTAGTATTTCATCATATGGAGTGGAGATTAGTCAACAACATTTCAATAATTGAAAGGCTGATTTCAGTTTGGATTTGGCAATTAACACCAATTAATAACAGCAAATGCCACCATATTCTGGAGTATGAAGCAGCCTGAGCTATCCAATAGAAAATTCAATACTACCCCACAATGAAAATCAAAGTTAGATATATCATGGGTTTAATGAGCCTAGACATGGTCAAACATTTCCAAGTCTCTCCTGCAAATGGTGATCAAATTTACCACCACCTATAAAACATCAAGCATCATTGTACCCATGGACGGAATAAAATTTTCAAAACAGCACCTTAACTAGAACCAAGACAAAGACAATAGGACTGACATCCTGCAGGAACCAGAAGCGCACAACTGATATGAAAAATGCCGAAGAACAAAGAAACACAAAACTGTAAAATCTTCCATTGACTATGAAGGCTAGATGTCAAAATGAAAAAACTTACACAGAAGAAAACCGATAACGAGGTACCCTACCTTAAAAATAACTGTTCACAAGACCTTGATTAATTTTCAGTACAATAAATAGAATCAATATGTTGATTTTAGCCTTTCTGTCTCTCAAACATTGTGATATTCTATTAAATGACTATTGAAAATGTTTTAAATGGATAGAAATTGATAGAAATGCAAATTAGCTCACAGCATTAAATCCAAATTAACATGGTAGATGAGGGAGAACAAAAAAGAAGCAAAGCCAACATGAATCAAACCTCGTACACCAATATCTATCAGAGCCTACATTTATTTCAGACTTATCATTTTGAATTGAATTGAGATACGTATCAAAGCCAAAACTAGTACAAATATTAACTTTTAACTCAATTAGATTTGAAAATGGCACTACTATGCTAAAACAATCCCATCAGATGATTGAAAATAAACTCTGCTTAACTCAGAGATAAGAATAATAAAAGAGTGCTCTCATGGCACTTTGGAGTTTTCAGTGCATCTTTCACATGTTAACTCTAACAAGCAATGCAAGTAATAAAATAGCTCCCAAAACACTTTCAGAAACAAAGCAATTAGAATTGTTGCTTCACGAGGAAATAGATGAGGCAAAGCCAGCTGGGTTTGTGACACCTACATGCAAATACTATACATCTACTGCATCCATAACCAAGATGTACCAAAATGCAAGAAAGAGCCACTTATACTACTTGGTGAAAAGTAAAGGCTGGAGCTGGAGTGGTTGCTTGCAATATACTAGGAAACTATTAGTGATGGCACTCAACAGTACTAAGACAAAGAGATAGCTAGAGAAATATTGTCACAAGACCAGGGCTTGTCTCAAGACTACAATACACTACCTAATGAGGATTCTAGAGTGGATAAAACACATTTTCAATTAAAAAAGCAGCTTGCTACCCATTCCCAGCAGTTGTGGAAGTGACTTCTGAGTAATAAACAGCAAGACCAACAAAAAAAATGTGTAGGCTTCTAGTTTTGGTATGAAAAAGAGGGGAAAATGAAAGGAAACTAGACTGTGAAAAGCTAAGTGGCAAACACATGGGAATGATAGATCACAAACTAATGTGGATCACAGCAGACAAGTTCCAATGCACTAAGTGTCAAAACAGGGTTCAGGAATGCAGAGCTCAACAAGTGAAAAAGCAACAAAAAAATAAAATGAAATGTGGTGACAGCACAACCCATCAAGAAATGGGCTGATCTATTAAAAAAATGACAACGTAAATAAGGATTGTACAGGGATGAGGCAACCAGCTCCACAGCTTCTACCCAATACCTATATCTCTTTACGACCGACTGGCATAATAAGAGTACACCAACGCCCCACCCCCTAAAACCAAAATAGCGAGACCAATATTCATTGGCTGGAATATAGACCTCTTGAACTGCTGCCATTCTTCAGCCTGCATCTGCTTGCGTTTCATGGTCATGAGCTTCTCCTGCATCCTCTCATTGCGTTCAGCTCTATCTGCTTTCCTACGCTCTCGAACACCATCATCACTGAAAAAATATAAAAATAAAATTATGCATGAACAGGGTGAAGGAAGTATTCACAAATCACTGAAATAAAAAAAAATGACGAGTTACCTTTCACTTAGTACTGGACTATCTGGACTTGAATTAACCTCAAGAGAACCCTCATCAGAAGAACTAACATGTTCGGGCAACTCAGGGAGAGGCCTACTAGGAGGGTCTGAAGAAACGGAATCACTTTGCATGCTTTCGCTAAATGGTTCAGTGGGCAGTGGCCTTGTAGGAGCATCAGATAAAGACTCATCAGAAGAGTCATCACTAGAAAAGAAATTGCAAAATATCCATTAGCTTCATGCAGAAAAGAGAGAAAAACAATGAGGAATTTGGATGAATCAACATTACCTTGCTTCTGAAACTGAGTCTCCATCAGGTGACGACGGCTGTGAATCTACACTGGATGCATTTGATCTAACAAGAGATGTTCCTCTTGGAGGTGGGAGTGGAGGCGGTTCGTCTGATTGATTTTCTAGAACTTCCAGTTCAACATCATTATCCTCTGTCTCCTGAGGAAAAACAGGTTTAAGCACATTAGTTTAATATGACATGTGTCCACTAATATGACAATAAATCATAATTGCAATGGAAACATACCAAATCATCTGCCTCAAGACCTTCTCTGTGACCTTTAATAATAGCAAGGTACGAGAAACGAAGCTGATCTGGAGTTTGTGCAAGTCCCATACGATATTTACGCATTTCTAAAAGAACTTGCCTCACATTTACAGCATCAGCTCCGAATTCCTCCAACTGTGAAACATAAGTATATAAGTTTAATATAGAACCAGCAACATAGTTTTAAAAAAAATACTGGTACGCAGTTCACATACCAAGACTAGGCATGAATCCACTAAACAAAATGTTCCTGATCGACCAATTCCTGCTGAACAATGAACAATTGCAGGACCAACATCGGGATCGAGAGCTCCACTTTTACGGACAACAGACAGGAAACGTAAGAACACAGTAGGGCTTTGAGGCACACCAAAATCTGGCCATGTCATGTAATGAAACTGAAGGACTTCCCTGCTTTCCCCACTTGCAACATCTGTCAACCTATAATAACAAAATAGAATCAGCAAAGTATATTAAAAATAAAAATTGATTACAAATTGAAACCTTCAACTGGAAAACATACCTGAACACTCTTGTAATGTAATATGATGCTTCTGTTTCTGAGAGATGTTGAACTTTCAATCCCACATCAGGCATATCAAGTACATCATCAACACCAGGATGCTTCCCAACAGGCCAATAGAGATGACATTTAATCTACAGAAATAATCACAAACATTAGTACACGAGCAGGGAAATTTCAAATTTGATAAGAGATCCTCTCTGACAAACAAACCTGCTTTTTCTCAATAATTCTATTAAGCATCACAATGGCCTTGCATTTCTGTTCCCACACCATCAACCAAAAGTGACCCGTCGTTGATGGCAATGGGCCTTGAGTAAGAATGTATTGCCTTCGAGCTTTGTCCATCTAGACCGGAAAAAATTATAACCAAGGAAAGGGATAAGAAATATGGAACCAATAGAGTCAAATCAAAACACTGACCTTCAACAAAGACATACCTTAACCAGATTGGCATTAATGTACTCACATGGCCCTCTATTGAGGACAATGCGGCTGTGATCGTACGGAATGACATCACGATACCTATTTAACGCAATATTGTTTTGTTTCTTGGCTTCACAAGTAGTGAAGTCGTGATTTACACACTCCGTCCGTATGTGCTATAAGTTGATAAGAAGCAACAAAACAAAAAAAGGAAATAAGGTTGAGTCAGATGTGCCGACACTGATAAATAATGAATTACAAGAGGAAATGCCACATGTGAAAAGAAACGCTGAGATGCGCCGCCAAAAGAAATTAAATCTGGTCAGTTCGAAAAGAGTATAGTACCCATCACAGAAGTAACCATAAGCATTATACCAAAACAATAGCATGAAGCAAACCTCCAATTAACCTTTGATAAATAAATGATTTATTCCACCTAGTAAATGAGAGGAAATAAGTATTCATTAAAATAAAGAGCAAAATTTAAAAATTGAATTTACAAAATGTTTGAAGAGGAAAAAGTAAACGGCGACTACCTACAGGTAAACATAGCCTATACCATCGACATTACCGCTGCCAAACGGTACTCCTAATATTTATTTTAGAAGTCCTTTAGCAGCGAATTTTGTCACTGGATAAACACTAATTGTATAGCATTGGTACTAATCCTAAAACTCTTTTGCAAAATTTTAATACGAATACAACCGCTACCTGAAAGATGAGAGGCCAAGCCTCCTTGGCGTCAATTTCCGAAAACTCGGTCTCCAGCACATTTTTGGGGGGTTCCGATTCCATAGTTCGTGACGGCATGAAGATTTAGAGCATAATTCGACAGAAACGGACTACAATATTAAAATCTTTTGATTGTTCCTGGAAAGGATCACACCGAATCCGGCAGCCACCACACACACACATACACACACACACACACACACAAATACACACATACACTAGCGCACCAAACTTTTTCAGCAGCATCTGAAACCAGTGCCTTCTATTTGATTGTTGCCTTTCGCATCCCGGAAGTTCCTTACGTTCCTCCACTACTCCCGCGTTTGGTTTGAAACGCCATACGACACCGCACTTCAATATTGAGTCGAGATATCTGCGTTACCGAGAGTTGACCCACATTTTTCCTTCTCTCCAAAGAATTGTCTTGTGCAAACACACACCTGCTAATCTGACTGCTATTCGAGTGCGTATCACATTCACACGAACTAACAGTGACAAGTGAAATGGTGACAACACACTCACACATTTCTAGAAAGTTTATTAAAAATTGCCAAGGAAAATAGGTTTAGAAATGCAATCTGGTTATATTCTTTTCCCAAAACTTTTATTAAACATGTCCGTACAAGAGGTATTAGCACTTGGACAGATTTGCCTTTAAAAGAACTAATCACAATTTATAAACAACTTATGATGCATGAGGCTGCATACAACTGGCAGTAAAAGCCAAAAGGTGAAGATTTTGCTGAAGTTCTGACAAGCGCCTCATGTGTCGATCAGTATACGGTAGAAGGCCCTCCAAGGTGCTGCGCAGGCCTTCCAAACGGAGTTTTCCAGATGAAATTTCTTCCAGTAAGACAGACAGTAGAGCCTGAGGGAAAAAAAAAATTTGATACTGTAAAATTACACTAAACGTTAAATGCTGTCTCTGTAATATACAAAAACAGCACTAAGTCAAGAAGTGAAACCAAAGTGGAACGAACCTGTGCAGTGTAACAATGTTTTCCATTTGTGTTCCATGTCACAGCATATTTCATGAGATCTTCCTGTTGACTTGTGCTTAGCTGAGATACAGTTTCACTTAATCCTACAACTTCACCTTTTCTTAAAATGCCTACAGATAGAAAAAATAGAGTTTTGAGGTTGACAAATAGGTAAGGATTAAAACACAGCCAGATACATACTACTAAAAACAAACCTTGAATTATAGTGAGAGACTGATGTGGTCTTTTCAGCCTCAAGGCTAATTTAAGAGCTTTCAGGAGTTCATTATTATGAATTAAGTTAGCAAGTTGCTGTTCCTCTAAAGTTAACTGTTCACTTTCTGCAAGAGCAGCCCTCCTCTTCTCTTCAGTGACATCCTTCCATCTGACTAACAATGAGTCTGCACCACCAGTTATGATTGTTTCTTCATTTCCTGACACTGCAATGAGTATGAACCACGTTAATAACCGGAACCAGCAAATATATTTCATCAAACTTCAGTTTGTTTCAATCACACTAACCAGCCAAGCCCCATATACGGCCATTGTGATGGTCTAATGTGGAAAGACATTCACCCGATTTTATTGTCCATAACTTCAGAAGTCCATCTGCACCCCCAGTTACTAATTGAGTGCCTCCAGATAAGAATTCACCTCTGACTACTGATGAATCATGACCTTCAAAGCTCTTTTAAAACAAGAAAGGATGTAAGAATTAAAAGATACTTTCCCTGTAAGTCAATTCTAGTACACTTAGTGAAAAATACCTTAATACATGACAAATCCTGCAGGGACCACAACCGCATAGTGCAATCTGCTGATGTTGTTAACAACATTTGATCCACAGGAGAAAATCTCACACACCAAACTCCTCTTCGATGACCACGAAGTACTCCAACAAGGGACAGATCTTCCACATTCCAAATCTACAACAAAAATAAATTTACTAAAAGTTGACTCATGTTCATTTCAAGAAAGAAAGTAAAAGTGTGACTTTTTACCTTTGCTGTTTTGTCTTGAGAACCTGTTGCTAGAAGTTTATCATTTGGAGAGAGACAAACTGTATTTATGTCTTTCTGATGAGCGACTTGGGTTAGTTCTGCATTTAGAGTGACAGGTTCTGGAGCTGTAAACAAAAAAGTACAACACAATTCATTTAAACACACTACAAAAAATGGAAGGTTTGGTGAGACAATGTTTTAATTACCATCAGACAATTTAGCAGGAAGTTTCCAAATTTTTATGCAGTTGTCCTGACCAGCTGAGGCCATTAGTTGACAAGACATTTGACCAAAGGCAACAGAACCAACAGCAGCTGTGTGACGCACACCATATCCTACACATATTGCTGTACTACCATCCTCTGTCAAATGCCATACTCTAACACCGTAATCCTGAGGATTTTTTTTTTTAAAAAGAGCAGACATAGGTATACATATATTGTAAACAAATAAAATTTAAGACCAGTCCCACCAGCAATATACCTTGGCACACGATGCAAGAATATTTGGATTAGCTCTACAGGAAGCCAGACCCAAAACAAGATCAGTATGTCCTTGTAATAAAGAGCAGCTCATATCTGATACTCGATACAGGGCTACATTGGTACTATTGGTTGCAACAGCTAGGTGAGAATCGCCAGCACCAAGATAGGCTACATCAAGAATTTCATCACTAAAGCCAACAAACTGAAACATTCAAAAAATTTATTTGGTTGATAACTTAGCTGGTCAAAAATGTGATGGTATGATCTTAAAATTTCACATTCTGTACCTGCTTGACACATTGAAAAGTATCCAATTTATGAAAAATTATATTATGCTCAACAGAGACAACTCCTAAAGCTCCCATATTTGAATTCCACAGAAGGTGAGTGATGGCCAAGCTCCCTTCCTCTTTGGCTTTTGGAACTAAAGAATTGGTTTGAATGTATATCTCTTTGGCAGCAGACACATCCCACACTCGCACCACACCTGCAAATTAAATATTATTTAACGGATAAAAATCAAGCCTGTATTTTCCGTGAAAGAGGTCATGCAAAACCTATACCTCTTTCTCCTGCCACAGCGACACACATATTACTCATCTTGGAAGTTGAAATGCCTGGCAGTGACACGTTTTCAGGGAGAAGGACAAGTCCTTCTAAACCTTCATATAATGGTATGGTGTTCACAACACATTGTTTTTTTAAGTTCCACAATATGACCACTTTGTCTCGTCCACAACTACAACACATGCAGCCAGAATTAGATCACTGCAAAAAGGTCAGTATGGTCAAAGAGACATATATTTACCTGATTAAGTGATTACCATCCGTGTGGAGGGTCAGACCACACACTTTACTAAAATGACCCTTCAAGGCAAGGAGAGGTTCTCCCGTTTCAGTGCTCCACCCAACAATAGTGGCATCATCGGCTGCTGCTAACACCAGTTTCTGAGACTTGTCTGAATGGAAAAGTAGAACACTGGAAGAAGTAATTATAGATGAATAATGGTATTTAGGGACATTTGTAAGATAAAGTAAATATCACCATGTTCAACCTACCTTACAACCCCCTGAATACCAGTTAAGTTATGGGTACAGGATTGATGAACAAGATCCCAGAGTCGCACACTTGAATCAGAACCTCCACTGGCCATGAGAAACCCATCCCTTGTCAGGGCAAGCCTTGCAACAGGGCCTTTATGAATACTTTTCCACATTTTCATTGATTTTTGTGCTATTTAAATTTCCCCCCAAAAAAACACTGAATAAGGAAAATATTGAATTAACTCTAAAAAAATTAACCGACGCAAAGTTCTTACATGGAAGGTGCCAGAGTTGAAACAATCCACTTCTGTGACTGGAAACGACATGCTGTTCATCTGCACTTAAGGCAAATGAAATCACAATGTCAAGCTCAATACCAGCATCATCATCTTCAGTTTTTCCAAGAGATCCATTCAGTTGACCGGACTCAACATCCACTAAGTTAATAAATGGGCCACATTGACAAAGTAGTAGTTTTCCATCAGATGTCAACTGAAATAGTTTTAATCAAATTAATAAACCATAGATTAGATGGAATGACAAGAATGAAAGAGGTATGCATACAATACAGGATAAATATTAAATCTTACCTCAACCGTTCCACCAGAGTAAATAGCCCCATGCTTTGCTTCCACCTCAAATCTGGAAAAAAAAATTAAAATGCAACCATTGAACCCTTCAGAAATTTAGGTTAGAATTAAATGAAACCATGTATCACAAAATTGCAGCAGAAGAAAATGTCCAGGGGCATTGTATAGTACGTACACTTCTTTGAGTTTTGACTTTGTAGCCATGATAACCGCTGAACACTCTCAAATGTGTCGAATTTATGTCAAAGTCGCCAAAAAGTCAAGGCACATGGTTTGCTAGGTGTTGATGTTGATAGACAAAAATTTTTCATACGCACATCGCATCGCACACACCAGTACGCCTGGCGAGTAGGCAATCATGCTGTTCCACTTCCACCACCAACTTGAACGACGACTGATAACCGGCCTTGCTTTACGACGATAGTCTGCATTCGATAATAATGCCGTTATTAGCATGTGCATCACATATATTATCAGCGCTATCATTAGCCTTGACTTTTGCGAGGCTTCCCTTCCGGTTACAGTGCCTTTCTTACACTGCTGAGAGCGCCTAGGTTAGAATGTCAATGTCGAGGCGTCTGCTTCTACACCAATTCAACGACTCTTCCTCGCCAGATAGATATAGTGTGATCGGCGCTGTGACAGCGCACACGGAATATCATGTTGCTTGGACTGATGTTTAGACTTGCGGCTGTTGCTCTAAGTATACTAATATCTCTTTCAACTTGGAGTAACTATATCTTTCTCTGGCACTCTCATGACAGCGCCAGAAAAGAACTTGTGTATGATTTCATTGTTGGTGAGTTTCTATTCATTTCTATGTGTAGAATTCGGGAAGGTTTAATTTTTCCAAATTAACACGGTCCCATCAACTTGCTGCAGTTGGTGGAGGTTCAGCCGGATCAACGATAGCTGGCCGTTTAGCTGAAAAAGGCTTCAGTGTTTTGTTATTTGAAGCTGGAGGCCCTCCTCCATCATGGACCACTCTTGGAACTATAGATATTCCTATCTTTGGTCCTCTTTGGCAGCGCACTGATCTAGACTGGGCGTACACCACTGAGCCACAACTCCATTCATGTGGAGCACTGAAAAATAGAGTAAGATGTTTTTATCTTCACACTTTGATTACCTATTTGGTGGTAGATGGTGGTAGATTGAATTTCATTTCATGAACATTTATTTACAGGTTAGTCTTTGGCCGAGGGGTAAAGTTTTAGGTGGTTCTGGGAGGTTGAATAATATGGTATACCTCCGAGGACATGAGAAAGATTGGGAGAGTTGGGGCTTCTCCTCTTCTAGTCAGTTACATTACTTCAAGAAATCTGAACTTCAGCTTGGAATCCACAGAAATGACAGTGAGCACAGGTTTTGCCAATCAATTATTTAGGAGTGGTATTTGGTATTTTGTGTTTTAATGTGTTCTTTCTCTCAGGTGAATATCACAGCTCTGATGGATGGCTTCCTGTTTCTGACATGCCTATGACAACAGCGCTCTCTGATGCGGTAATAGCTGCAGCTAAAGAATTAGGATATTTTGTTGGAGATTTAAATACCATGTCTGAAACGGGTTTCATGAGAGTTCAAACTACTACTCTGAATGGTGCTCGTTTCTCTGCAGACAATGCCTTTCTGTACTCAAAGAAGCTTTCAACCCTTCATGTGATAACCAATGCTCTTGTCAGCAAGGTATGTGGTTTCAAGAATTAATAGTTTCTGTCCCAAGAAATATTCATTAAAATTGTGTTGGTTTCATAACAGTATTTATTATTGGGTTGCTCAAAACTTCAACCAGGTTCTCTTAGATAAGAATAATGAAGCCAAAGGTGTTAAATTTCACCATGGCAACAAATGGCAGTATGCAAGGAGCAGGCATGGTGTTATTCTCTCTGCAGGAGCGATAGGATCTCCCAAAATCCTGCTACAGTCTGGGATCGGACCCCCTGACCATCTAACAGATATTGGGGTGAGCACATCCAACAATCATAGTTTTCATCATATTTTTCCTTGCTTATCTCTGAACTCTCTACTTTTAGATTTCTGTGAAAATTTCTTCTCCTTCTGTTGGCAAAAATCTTTTAGATCATGTATCAACTGGCAGTGATCTTGTTCTTCTAAATTCTTCTCTTGCCCTAAGTATTCCAAACTTAATTCACCCTCAATCATTTCTGGATTATGCCTTTAAAGGGAAAGGTAAGACATTTTCCTTGTCTCTTTGGGAGGCAGATATTGTAAATTATACTTGTAACAGTTTTTTTAAATTTTTTTAGGACCTTTCACTCATGGAGGATGTGAGGCCACGGGATTGTTACACACCCGCCTTTCGAATCCTAATAAGGATCCACCAGATGTCCAGCTTTTAGTATTACCAGCTGGACAGACTTTTGATGATGGGACACTCTTGCGTCACAATATGGGTCTTAAAGACACGGTTAGAATTTGATGCCTGATGTATATGTTTCCAGCTCATTTGCATACACAAACAATTTTTAGTTCTCTAACTTTAATGCAAGATGAACATATGTATTGATAAATAATATCCAATTTTTCACTTCAGGTATGGTCCAAATATTTTTTTAAGACTGGAAAACATCAGGAAACTGGTGTTACTATCCTAGTGATATTACTTCATCCAAAGAGCAATGGTGAACTCAGATTGAAATCAAAAAATCCATTTGATCCACCTTACATAGATCCCAAGTATTTCTCAGATCCAACAGATGTAGATACTTTGGTTGAAGGTGTAGTATACAATTAAACATGTAATGACTTAATTTGGCAGGCATTAGAAACTTACTGAACTGGCCCTTTCTTTTCCCAGGCATTTATGTAGTTAAAAAATTTCTGCAAACTAATGCCATGGGAAAACTCGGAGCACACCTGAATCCTAAACACATTCCAGGCTGTGAAGAATTTCGTTTTGACAGCCAGGAATATTGGCAATGTTATGTTCGAATGCTGACATACACAGTGTATCACCCAGCAGGAACGTGCCAGATGGGACCTGAGCGGACAGCTGTAGTAGATCAATCTTTCAGGTATGTTTCAATTAATTTGAGGATCTTATGGTGAGATATGGAAACTGATACTTCACTTCAATTTTTGCAGAGTGTATGGTGCTAAAAATTTGTATGTAGTTGATGCATCAGTAATGCCCACACTGCCCAGTGCAAATATCAATGCAGCTGTGATTGCCCTAGCTGAGAGAGCTTCTGATGTTCTTACTAGTCACATCTTAAAGGACCAGTTGCAGTCTCCACAGCAAACATATTTTTCTGTGATGGAAGCATTCCAAAGTAGAATTTGTTTTGGGTTTGTAAATAATACTTTTCAATAATTATCTAGGAATTGAATCATGGTTTTATGATTAAAATTTCCTCAGTGAACAGATTTATTGAAGTTTACTTTTATCTGCTACATTAACTTAACAATGTTAAAGGGGGAAAAAAAAGTATTTAGGAAACACTTCACAAGCTTTCTCCTGTATCTACAAATGGTCACACACCCAAAACAGAAGTGAGTAAAGTAATAGACAATGAGATGAATGATGCAGGTATGACAGACCTAAATTTGCAGTTTTGAGAGCAATTAAAAAAAAAAAATTGATTTAAGGAGCAGATATTGACTCTCTGCTGATTTGGTAGTAATACACCAATTCTTTATAAAATCAAATTTGTGTAGCTGGAATAAGCCTAATGCACTTAAAGAAAAAGCAGCTCTTTCTTATCTTATAAACAGTTGTTCAATGACAGAATCATACACACAATGAATTATGAAGCAATCTTCGCTTCTTGAATTCACACACATTCTAAGCACTGACCTTGCATACAACGCAAGTTCAGATTCACAGTAGAACATATTCACCCAGAAATCACAGATGTACATGAAAGATGCTTTATTAAAGTTAACGACGGCCCATTCCTCTTCCACGTCCTCTGGGGCCTCTTCCACGTCCACCTCTTCCACGTCCCCTTCCGCGAGTCGCACCACCAGCTGAAAATGTAAAAGAATTCATCAAGGAAAATTCAAAACTCGGCAACAATCATATTTTTAAAGGGTCTTGAAAACTTACTGCGAGCTGCTTCCTTCTTGCGGGCTTTGCCCTTAGGTGTATCATCGATCAATAATGTTTCCAAAGGCAAAGAGTCTGGCAAGATATAATAACGAATATTATTGCCGCGGATACTCAAGGTTTCCAATTGAACCGGATCTCGATTCTTAATTGTCATTTTAACGGCCTTAAGATGTGTGTTCATTGCGACATCAACACCTGAAAGATACAGAAATATAGAAATCCACAAAAAAAAGTTATTGACAGCAACTTTGACTATTCATTAGAACAACATAGTAATGTGCAAGTACCTGTGATTGTGCCATGGACCTGAGTGCCATTCTTGAGTTCAATAGTGACAGTCTCATGACTTAACTTCATCAAAAACCTGGAACATAAAAATTGAGGCTTGACTCTTTCTCAGTTGAGACTTCTGAAAAAACTAGAAGTAAAAGTTAATACTGAAGTAAATAAATGGACAACCCACGTCAAAATAAATTTCTGCACAAATTTCTATCAAAAGAAGCGATTAAATCACAGGTCCAAAAGAAACATAGCCTGCATCATACGTTACAATTTGACGGGGACCATGAACTTAAGATAAAACAGTACATGGATTATACATAACCTCACACGACATGGGAGAACTAACTCTTGTTTTGAAAATACTTTGAGGTAAATGACTACCGATTAGGACTGAGAGGAGTTTCGTTTTTTTCAAATCATTTTAGAGCTACAAATACAGTAAAATAATAAGAAAAATAGGCAATATGAAATATTATACGGGCTGAAAAGCCGGCTGTTAAAAACTCGACTAAATGCGAATAAAAGTCGTGATAGGTTGCGGTTTCACGAAAACGCAGAAGAAAATTACTTGAGAGGATAGAGAAATTAATTTTAGTTCAATTTACCTTACAAGTTTCATGATGCTAACAGATAAAATAAACGCTAACAAGACGCTACACAAATTTGTAAACAACACAAATGGCGTTGGCGCTTGTTTCTTGCTTGAATGTGTGGAGCCTTTCACAAGGCGCAGGATCGGACTTGCCAACCTAATGACTCTGCTGCTGGACTCTGTGAGCTGTGTGAGATTGGCTTGCTAATCTTCAAAAATCTTCAAAACTCTTCCTTCATGTGAATCAAGTTGAGTACGTGTCGTAATGTGGTTGCTGGAAATTATTCTACGTGTAATTTTAAGTCAGGACTTGTATCTAAGAAGCAGGTTTAAGTCCTTAATTGTTTTGACAAGCCAAACGCTGTGTTAAAGGTTATGTTTTGATTTTGTTACAGCTGAAATACACCGTTGGTTAGGGTGGATTTAGACCGTGAAGCTCGACGGTGAAGCCGATGGCGCTCATCACTTGTTTTGGGTCCGTTCGTGTAGTTGGCGAAGTCGATGCGGTGCGAACAAATGCCAAACGCGCACCAAATTTCAAACCATGCAGTTGTACGGTGACAAGTGACAAGCGACCGAGCATCAGGCTGGCGACGGTGCGAACAAACGAAGACGCAGACACCGAACAAAAGAAGACCTGGACACCGAACAAATGAATAGCGCGGACAAAATTCAAAGCAGGTCGGAGCCTAACTGCTCCCATCGTTGCTCTTAGACGATTTGCATAGACTTAGAGAACTGAGGTCGATTTGCGCGAAATAGTAACTTTTAATACTTTGAGCAGTTGGCCTCATTTTTCACTGGCCAGAGGTGCTTTCTGTTTTATTGTATTTTTCATTCAATTTCTTGATGGAAATATTTCACCACGGCACTTAAAAGGTTTAGGTGCACAATATTTCAAGCAGAATTATGGATCAATTAATGCTGAAGGTCGGTCAAAAATACTCAATGTGTAAAAATAAATAGAAATGAGGACTCGACTCCAAGAAAGAAGGCATTTTCTACTGTCACTTTGAGCCAGATATGGTTTGTGACTTTCTCTTTAATTTCCCCGAGGAAATCTTTCTCAGACATTTGATGAACGTTTGGGATCTCAGGGCTGAAACTTCCACGCCAATCCAATCCAATAAATTAAACGTACAAAATATTTGAAGTAGAAGTATGGATTTAATTTTTGCTGCAGGATGGTATTACCACAGTATTACAAGACAGTTCAGAGGTGTTTCAGAAAACGTGCACAGCATATAGCAGAAAATTTACAACTCATACAATTAAAAATTCAATTAACAGAATCAAAATTCACTTGTGACATTTCAATGTGAAGTCATCAAAGTACACTGCCAAATTTACAACTTACAGTTCGAAACTGCATAAACTAATAGAACAGAATTACATCAGTACACCATAGCATTTCAGAGGTACCATACAGGACACATGTACAAGGGTACTACAACAGTAACTCGCCCCTTGGCTAAGCACTATGGGGCTTTAAAAGTGGCAAAAAAAAAGAGAGAACAAAGGAACAAGTGCTCAACAAGTATTATAAGGCCACATCATGCCTTAAAATTAGCAAAAAAAAATTCACAACAAGAAAACATTTCTAGCCTGGCCCTGGCCTGGGCTCGGACACCACTATGACATGACAAAGTCACCAGAAAACAAGGACGATCACTGGCCCGTGCTGGGGCAGGAGTTGAACATGACAAAGTCTCAAAAAAAGGGAAAAAAACGACCATTTATGCGCTTGGTATTGCAGCACATTACCATGTGAAAACACACAAAAAAAAAAATAGAAGAAAAGAACAATCACTGGTTCGTGCTGGGGTGCAGAAGTTAGAACATGACAAGGTCACCAAAAAAGGGAGAAAAACCACAATTTTGCCTTTGCCATTGCAGCACTTAAACATGAGAAAACTCACAAGAAACAGAACAAAAAAAGACCAAGTATTTTTGCGCTTGGCATTGCAGCACAAACACACGTGAAGACACGCGCAAAAAAAAAAAAAAAAAAAAACAACCATTTATGCGCCTGGCATTGCAGCACATTGAAATGTGAAAACACACAAAAAAAAATAGAAAAAAAGAACAATCACTGGCCCGTGCTGGGGCAGATGTGAAACACGCAAAAAAAATGAAAAAAAAAACATCACTGGCCTATGGTGGGGCAGAGGTCCAACATGACAAAGTCACAAAAAAAAAAAAAAAAAAAAACATTTTTGCCCTTCTTTGGGCAGCACTTTGTCAAGACAAAAGTAAAAGAAAAAAACAAGGAAAAAAAGAACACTTAGCGGGCCTTGCTTGGGCAGCAGTTGAAACACGACCAATCACACACACAAAAAAAAAAAAGAAACACAACTAAGGATTCAGAAGATGCTCCCACTGCCAAGGAACACTTCCAGGGCCCAGGAAGAAGTCCACGAACAGTTCTCGGATGGCTTCTCCATCCTCATCCTCGAACTCTTCCTCCCTGAACCGAGGCAGCTGGTCGTCGTCCTCGAACTCCTGGGCGTTCCTCAGGTCAGGAGGAGCGTACCACCGCTGGTGCTCGGGGACGTTCTCCTCGCTGAGGATGAGGAGGTTGTGGAGGCAGCAGCAAGCCCAGATGACGGCCCTGGCAGTCCTCTGGCTCGCCACAAACGCCCTCCGCAGGACCCGCCACCGCGCTGACAAGATGCCGAAAACGGCCTCGATCATCCTCCGCGCTCTGGATAATCTGCAAGTGCCAAGATACAGGTAAGTTAGATGCACTTAAATACAGCCGAGAATTCGGAGGGCGTGTCGATTCCCGTGCCCTTCTTTGCACCGATTTCAAATAATCTTACCGATAGTTGAAAATGATTTTTTCATCTGGCAGGAAATTGCCGCCGAACGGCTTCATCAGGTGCGGGCCGATGGGGAAGGCCGCATCAGCCACTATGACTGGCGGCACAGTCGCCCACCCGCCAGGCAGCTGGGACGGCGGAGGCAGCGGCTGCGTGCCATCGTCAATGGCCCTCCGCAGCGGGGACAGGTCCCAAAGACCGCCGTCGCTGCGCCGACCGCGCCCTCCCACATCAACATGGGTGAGCCGGTACTTGGCGTCGCACATTGCCATCATGACCATACTGAAGCTCTCCTTGTAGTTAAACCAGTCACTGGCCCCACCAGGAAAGTTCTGGAACAACAATTGTCACCATGAGATTTCAATCGATGCGCGGGCTTGGGGGACAAGGACAGTTCGGGCAGCTGAAAGCCAATGAAAGAAAAGCGGGGAAACTGGTCCACGTGTTTAAAACGGGGAGGAGGGGGGGGTGGGAAGAGAGGCGTTGCCCTTTCCTTACCTGCACGATGCAGTGACGCCCGTCCAAAGCACCAATGCAATTCGGAAACTGCCACTCCTGCCAGAACTCCCCCATGATCTGCGCCAGACGTTCCTCGGTGAGCGGCGGGAACATTTCCGGACGCAGCTCGTCCCGGATGACTTCGCACGTCTCCCGAATCACCACGGAGGTCGTGCTGGCCGGCACACAGAAGAACGCCCCCGCGAACTTCATGTATGACCCTGACGCCAGGTAACTGCAAAAGATAGCAGAAGCCATTGAAAACGTGAGCTCCACAGGGGGTCGTGCGAGGGGCACATTCACCAGCACATGGCGGTACTCACTGAAGTGTCAGGGCCAACCGTTCGCCGGGCGGCAGGTAGCCAAATTGGCGAACGCGCTGAAGGCGAGGAGCCAGACGAGCGAGCAGCTCCTGGAAGACCGGCGGCGTCATCCGGAAGTACGAGAAAAACACCTCCGGGTCCTCCTGCAGCATGGTGTTGACAGTGATGCGCCACGCGCCGTGCTGCATCCGGTTGCGCCAGGTCGGGCGCCTCCGCCAACGACGGGGACGTCGCAGACGAAGGGCGGCCAGACGCCGGGTCCGGAACTGCACCAGCCGCATGAGCAAGAGCCTCCGCAGGCGAAGGTCGTGGTCTGCTATGGCAGGAGAGATTAGGCCGAGGACTTGGACGGTCACCATGTGGTGCACACAAACAAGCACCACAACCACCGCGACAAGAACCCACGATCTGACTACTCACCTCCGAAGAACTGTGGAACCTCGATGTGGGTTTCGTGAAAACGCTTTCTTTGCAACAGCGACTGAATCAGCGCAAGGCGCGCAAGCCACCTGCTCACCACCATGATGAGAGAGCAATGTAGTGCTTCAGAACCGATGCGAGAATGACCGATTCGACGGTCCCAACCACGCAAGAAAACAACGGGGAAAGGGGTGGGTGAAAGGGGTATGAGGGTCGGGGTGAGGGCGGCGGAGATCCGGAGGCAACGTTGCCACATGTCGGCGTTAGGAACTGTGGCCGTGGGGACAAAACGCGTCCCCCAGTCGTGCCTTTCCCTAGCATAGCCCACTTGGGCGCTTTGTGGCCTGGGTACGCAAAGCTTGACTCTTTGGAGGGAAAGCCCCCATGACATACGAACCCCTACTTCCGGAGCTTGAATTTGTCGAAATAGATAGGTGGTACTTCCCTGGGATATTTTGATAATGTATCGGAAATCTTGATTTATTGAAGACAAGGCAGATGGCACGGATTTGTAAACGTTTTAGACAGCATCTGAATTAGCATCGCATGAGGCCAAACGATCACCCTTCCCCCTCCCCTTTTCCCCATGTTAGCCCAGAGTTGAGGACCCACCAATCACCCGAGGCATCCGCGAGTGCCAAAGCCCCCCCCCCCCCTCCCCTAGCCCCACATTTGCACGGGGAAGTCCAGGAACCTGGCCTGGGCACTGCAATTGTGCGCCCCGAACGCACGCAGCTGCTGCTGTTGTTGCCCCCCCCCCCCCCCCCCCGAGCCTTCAAAAGGATGTGCCTGTCGACTGGAAGTGATACGTCGGGGATACGGGGATACGCCCAGGAGGCGCTCAGGGGGCGTTGTTCCCCGAGAACGGCCACCGGCCTGTCGACTCTCGTGTCCACACACCGCATCCAGGCCCCCGTCTGTACCCAGGACCCCCAGCGGGGCGGCAGACCGACCCCAGTGGCCGTCCACATCCGGATCCGAATCAAGTTCACGTCAGCTCTACCGGCCCGGCCCCCGCTGCAGCTAGGCAGGCGGGGAGCTGGGCTGGGTAGGGTACTAGCGGATACGTCCGAGGCGCTCTCATCCCAGCACAGGCCGGAACGACTCGGATGTATCCCAGACGGTGGCAGTCCCGACCGCAGAACGGCCGGCCACTGCTCCCCCCCCCCCGCCCCTCTCCATCTACGAGGGAACGCCCTGTGAAATTAGGCGCTGCTCTCATTTAATTTGCTATAGCAACGGCTAAACCCGTAAAACCGAGTTTGTCTCGGCACAGTGCGAAGAACCGAATTGCGATTATTACACTGCATGCCTTGCCACTGACCCGCACTCTGGTCAGCAGTGGCCTGCCGCCCCGCCCCGCCCTGCTCCGCCCCACGCCACTCTCGAACGCAACGCAACACCTTTTCCTTACGCACCCTTCCTGGTCCCATTCGTCGCCAAACAAAGTCACTATCAAGTCGTCACTCGTGGTGAACGCATCGTCGCGATGGCCACCGCGTTGGAGGCTGCTGAGGAGCAGTGGCTGGTGTCGCTGATAGCCCTGGTGAAGAAGCGTCCGCTGCTGTGGAATCCGCAATTTGGCGGATATAAGTCAAAGGCGAAGAAGGAGCAGGCTTGGGCCGAGATTGGGGCGTTGTTGCGCGACACACGTGAGTATAGTGCTGTGGCCCCTGTCCATTCCAACGTGGCGCGTGTGAGCCCCAAGTGAAGTGTCTATTTTTTACCATCAGCGCAAGAATGCAAAGCCCAATGGCTGCGGGTTCGAACGAACTTCCGGCAAGCCATGCGCCGCCATGCCTTGCGCAGGAGCGGCATGGGTGCCGACGAGGTGCCGGACCCTCCTAAGTTCGCCGCGGAGCTGTCGTTCCTCAACGACGGCGAGGGCGACGAGGAGCTGGAGAGCACCATGGGGCCGGACGACGACGACGGCTCGTCGACTGTGTCAGCTGGGGTGAGTAAAATGCGTTTCGTTTTGACAACCAAACTCCTTCCTGTTTTCTTGTCCCCCACTTCTTACTTCCGTTTTGCGCTTCTCCGGAATACTGTATTGCCGTACGGGATCTAATGGGTGCGTTGTTTTGTTTACAGGACGATGCGGAAGCGTTGTTCGTGGCTGCCTCGCAGGACGTGGTGCTGGGGGACGCGCCGGCCGGACTGCAGCAGCCCCAAGTGGTTGCCGTGGATCCGGCACGGATGGACGAAGTGTCCGTCGTCAGGGTGGCGCCAGCGCCGGCGGTGAAGCGCCGAGCGGACGGCATCGCCGTCGTTGGAGGCGCGGGGCCTTCCGGGACGGTGCGGCCGCCGGCTGCCTCTGCGACGGGACAGGCGCGGATGGTGGTGGTCCGCACGCCGACCGGCCTGCAGCGTTTCAGGGCTGTGCCTTTCCCCGTCATCCGTCCACGCCTCCCTGGACCTCCTGCTCCACGCCTCCCTGGACCTCCTGCTGCTGCTGCAGTGCGGGCTCCACCTCACCCCGCACCGCGTCCACCTGCTGCACCGGTGAGGCTGGCTGTGCGCCTCCCCGTACCGCCTCCAGCCCCGGTGGACCAGGATGGCGCTGCAGCAGTCGACGTGGAGAGGGTCGACAGGGCGGAGTACCGGCAGGGGCTGCTGCAGCAGGGGTACGCCGAGCGGGACCGTCTGCGGGAGGAGCGTCGACGCCCCAATGTTGACGGCGACGACGACGGCGACGTCCTCGACGAAGTCCCCGCCGACGCAGTCCCCGCCGACGAACAGCCTGCAGCACAGCAGCCTGCAGCACCCCGTGGCGGTGGCCGTGCTCCTGCGCGCGGCAGAGGTCCTGCTGTTGACCGTGGAGGGCCCCGCCGTCTTCCTGTAGTGGATGTCGCAGCTGCTGCTGCGGCTGTCCCTGCAGGGGGAAGGGGCGGAAGGGCCATCGCAAGGCGGGCCAACGACCGGCTGGAGGGCGCCCTGGAGGATGCCATCATCCAGGAGCTGAACCGGCGGCCTGTCCAGCCGCAGGACCAAAACATGGGCTGGGCGGTCAACATGGCGGCCCGCCTGGGGAGGTACCCCGAAGAGGTGGCCTTTGAGCTGCAAGATTTAATGCAGGACATTGTCAGGCGGCAAGGCCCCGTGCTGCTCCAGCGGTACCGGCAGCGTCAAGGCCAGGAGCACCCTCCTGTGCCCGCTGATGCTCCGCATCAGGACGCTGGGGAGGATCCCCCGGCCTAGAGCCCCTGTGTTTTTTTTTTTTCCTTTTTTTTAAATTATTTCAAAGTGCTGCCCCAGCCAAGGGCCCCTTCAAGTTTTTTTTTTTTTTTTTTTTTTTTTTTACTCAAAGTGCTGCCCCAGCGAGGGCAAAATTGTGTTTTTTTTTTTTTTTTTTCCTTGATGACTTTTTGTGACAAAGTGCTGCCCAAAGAAGGGCAAAAATGTGTTTTTTTTTCCTTTTTTTTTTTTTTTGTGACTTTGTCATGTTGGACCTCTGCCCCACCATAGGCCAGTGATGTTTTTTTTTTTTCCATTTTTTTTGCGTGTGTTTCACGTCTGCCCCAGCACGGGCCAGTGATTGTTCTTTTTTTCTATTTTTTTTTGTGTGTTTTCACATTTCAATGTGCTGCAATGCCAGGCGCATAAATGGTTGTTTTTTTGTTTTTTTTTTGCGCGTGTCTTCACGTGTGTTTGTGCTGCAATGCCAAGCGCAAAAATACTTGGTCTTTTTTTGTTCTGTTTCTTGTGAGTTTTCTCATGTTTAAGTGCTGCAATGGCAAAGGCAAAATTGTGGTTTTTCTCCCTTTTTTGGTGACCTTGTCATGTTCTAACTTCTGCACCCCAGCACGAACCAGTGATTGTTCTTTTCTTCTATTTTTTTTTTGTGTGTTTTCACATGGTAATGTGCTGCAATACCAAGCGCATAAATGGTCGTTTTTTTCCCTTTTTTTGAGACTTTGTCATGTTCAACTCCTGCCCCAGCACGGGCCAGTGATGGTCCTTGTTTTCTGGTGACTTTGTCATGTCATAGTGGTGTCCGAGCCCAGGCCAGGGCCAGGCTAGTTATGTTTTCTTGTTGTGAATTTTTTTTTGCTAATTTTAAGGCATGATGTGGCCTTATAATACTTGTTGAGCACTTGTTCCTTTGTTCTCTCTTTTTTTTTTTTGCCAATTTTAAAGCCCCATAGTGCTTAGCCAAGGGGCGAGTTACTGTTGTAGTACCCTTGTACATGTGTCCTGTATGGTACCTCTGAAATGCTATGGTGTACTGATGTAATTCTGTTCTATTAGTTTATGCAGTTTCGAACTGTAAGTTGTAAATTTGGCAGTGTACTTTGATGACTTCACATTGAAATGTCACAAGTGAATTTTGATTCTGTTAATTGAATTTTTAATTGTATGAGTTGTAAATTTTCTGCTGTATGCTGTGCACGTTTTCTGAAACACCTCTGAACTGTCTTGTAATACTGTGGTAATACCACCCTGCAGCAAAAATTAAATCCATACTTCTACTTCAAATATTTTGTACGTTTAATTTATTGGATAGGATTGGTGTGGAAGTCAGCCCTGGGATCCCAAACGTTCATCAAATGTCTGAGAAAGATTTCCTCGGGGAATTAAAGAGAAAGTCACAAACCATATCTGGCTCAAAGTGACAGTAGAAAATGTTTTCTTTCTTCGAGTCGAGTCCTCATTTCTATTCATTTTCACATATTGAGTATGTTTGACCAACCCGCAGCTTAACTTAATCCATAATTCTACTTGAAATATATTGAACTTTTGAATTCATTGGCGAAGACTGGCGAGTGGTTAAGATGGTTGCAGCCCTCAGAACCTAAACTTCTATCAAGTGCCGGGGTTCATTGGAGAACTTAAAAAGAAAACATAATCCGTTCCTGCCCATGCTATTACAGCTTTCGGTAATTCTTTTCACATCCTTACCTCACTCGTAGACGGGGCGCACAGAGATGAGGACCTGAGGATAGCCTTACATTACGTCGTATTGGTTTAATTCCTGTTTTGGAGTTTGAATGCTCATACTTTGCGCGTTAACAGCTCGCGCGAAACAGACAGAGCACCCTAGCGGGTGTGGTCGACCGTTTGAAGGCGCCCATCACTTGTTTTTGGGTCGGTTTCGGTCGCTTCCGTGCGCTCGTCATTTGTTTCGGTCGCTTTTGGTCGCTTTCGGTGTCCAAAACAGTTGAACGGACCCAAAACAAGTGATGAGCGCCATCGGCTTCACCGTCGAGCTTCACGGTCTAAATCCACCCTTACTCGAATTAACAGTAACCAAAGCGCAGAATGGACCCAGATATGTTAGCGAGGATTGTTCCTGCAGGAAAGGAAACATTGCGTCCAGCCTGTAAAAAGTGTGGATATGCTGGCCACCTTACTTTCCAGTGTAGAAATTTTATTAAGGTATGTGTTGACATTTGTATTCAAGTAATGAAGTATTAGTTGATGTGTAGCCCTCCTATTCATTGCCCTCCCCTCTTTACAGATTGACCCCAGCAAGGAAGTTGTCCTTGATGTCAGCAGCACTAGCAGTGAAAGCGACCTAGATTATGAAACTCCACTTACAAAATTACGTGAAGAAGAACTAAAAGCAGCCTTAGCCAAAACCAAAGAAAAAAAGAAGAAAAAGAAGCCAAAGAAAGAGAAAAAGAGTAGAAAGGAACGCTCCAGGTCTACAAGTTCAAGCTCTTCAGATTCCAGCGATGATGATTCTAGTGATTCCAGCAGCCACCACAGAAAATCAAGAAAACGGAAGCATGATGATGAAAAATCAAAAAGCGAAAAAAAGAAAAAGCACTCCAAGAAACATAAGAAACAGAAAAGTAAACAGAAAAAGAAAAGAAAGCAATCCTCTTCAGATACTTCCGACTCAGATTGAAAGTGTTTACTCTCTCAATTTTTTTTTAAATTAAATAAAATATGTTATCATACACTAAGGTCATCAAACTATGATATTTTATCCAATGAGTGCACAATATTGAGGAAATTTTTATTTTGGTTACCATTTATTCCTGGGAGGATAGCAGACATGGAAGCCTGTGCATATCAGAGGTTGTGTTCAAGGTGCAAGAACTAAGAACTTCAGAGTCATAGGAATATAATCAGATAATAATTTGGAGCAATTATGATTTTTTAACTCTTTATTGTAATAATTTTACCAATGGCCTTAGCCTGTTGCCTTCAGTCATCAATGGGTATCTTAGTGATTTCTTCAATGAATTCCAAGAATGATGTAACTTTTGTGAACCCTTGTGGCAGTTTGACATTACAGCCTTCAATGGATACAAAAGATGTGATACCTATTTGTATGAAATCTCCTGTGCTGCCACCAAGTGTGTTGTTTTCATCTTTCCTTATCACAAGAGCACCACCGGAGTCACCCTGTGGGAGAATGGCACAAATGGGACTTTAATTCTGTACCCTGATTTTTTTTTTTGAAAGAGAATAGAAATAAATAATGTGACAAACCTGACAAACACTGTTTCCTTCCTTGGCTGAGAGGCACAGCTTGTTCCCTAGCATCGTGTTGCCGTACACATTCTCGCACTCGGAGTCGGGCAGTATTTCCAGCTCCGTGTACTTGAGCACGGGGCTGGGTGCGGCAGCGGCATCTAGCAACACACACAGACTCACTTACGTGGCGCTCAGTGTTCGCTCAGTGCTGGGAGAGGTCAGTGTCCTTACCGTCATCTGACTTTCCCCACCCACTAATGGCGGCGGTCTTCCCTGACAAGTTCTCCATGGCCATGGAGTAGGAGGGCAGTTTCACAGGCTTGACAACTGCAACAAAACGAGCCGTACTTGCAGCCCACACGTTGAGCCAGAAGTATCGCATGAGAAACGTTCGGTATTCGAACCCGGGAAACAGTGGACTCACACATGGTCATCTTGATCTCCATCGGCAGCCCGATTAGGCCGATATCGTTGTCGAGGTACTCCATGTCGAACTGCAGGTGCAGGTGCTTGTCGCGGGTCGCGAACCGCTGCCGGTAGTGCTGGGGAGAGCCGTCCGGCAGGTCCAGTCCGCCCACCGCGATGTGAAATTCGTCAAAGCTATTTTACGGGGAAAAATAAATAAATTTTAGGGAGCGTAGTTCCGGAACGACCCCTGGACCGGAGGGGGGGGGGGGGGGGGGACTCGTGGGATGTACGGAAGCTTATACGGTTCGGAGCTTCTGTTTTCCTTCCTCTGAATCTGGCAGGTTCGGAACGGCTGTCCCCCAAATCTTCGCAGGGGTCGACCCCCATGATTAATGGGGTCAATCCAAACCAGACTGCGGGGTTGAAAGGGGGAGATTCGTCCGGCCCTAGCCGGACCGATCCAGTTTTTATTTTCGTCAAAATTGTGAAAATTGGAAAGGTTTTTTGAAACCACAAATTGCGGTTTGGAAATAGCCAGCTCCGTTGCCAGCTCGCCTCGCAGATATGCGCGTCGCTAACTTGATAGACCCCGGTACCCCGGTACTCACGGGTCCAGGCAGTGGCCAGCGGTGAGGAGCCACCGCAGCCCGATGACGGAGGCGCCGCAGAAGAACTTGTCCGCGGTCGTCAGCAGCGCCGCCTGCCAGGGGAACTGGAAGGGGTTGGCGTCCCCGCTGCGTCGACCCTCCCCGTCTACAACACCACGACGGGCATGCGCACGTTCAGGTGTTCAGAGCGGGGCGGCCACACACGGAGGAGGAGAACGCTGGAGAAAGTATAGGAAATCGTGCGCGGCGATTTCTCATACTTCCCCTGCGGCTGGGGCCTGAGCTCCCCAGGACCTACCTATCACCCTGACACTCGCACCCCCGCCGGTCAGTCGGTGCGCACGGGCGCAGGCGGGCACGGCCTGTAAACACAAATGGCATGACGGTGAGGCCGGAGGTGCCGGAGGCTGGCGTGTCTGTCCAGTCCGAGACACGCGTGTCTGTGTCTGCGAGCGTCGCGCGCGTGCGCCTGGCGCGAGTGGCGCAAAACTCGTCAAAATATCGCTCCAGCAGCACTGAAATGGGTCATCCCATACATTTTTTGAAAAGATGCAAGGATTGTGGCGATATAAAAATTGGGCTCACGAGGCCATGTATTCGGTGTTGGCGATCACCATGTGGCTCGGTAGCTGCATGGGTAAGCGCCACGCGCCGCCGTAAAACGCGGAACGACATACTGTTACGACCCGATCTACGTCACGCCATGGCCAAGGACGGAACTCCTGAAGCCTTTGGCTCTAGCGAATCGCTGATAGCGAGTTTCGTTTCCTGGGGCTCAAAACCAAAGGGTTTGAGGCGTAAAAGAAAAAGAAGAACACAAATCACGTGACACACTGATCTGAGTGCGGGTGTTTATTATCGTAACTTCGCGCGTCTTACTTAAAACTCACCGCCAACAGACCGAGGCACGTCACCGCCGTGAGGACCTTCATGCTGCCGTGTGGCCCAGCGAGAGAGCAGCCACCGCCCAATCGGCTGTCTCTCCTAACAGTGCGCCCTATCTCTGCCATCAAATCACTGATAGCGCGGCAGCGTATGCTGGCCGCGAGCGCACGGACCATCACGATAACTCCACCTCGAATTAATTAAGACATTGGCTCTCTGAGCGTGTTTTGTATGCACTCTGGTGATGTCGCCGATAGGGTCCCGTGTCATTTCCCGCCCATTTTTTGAGGGGTGGCGCCAACTGGGAAGACCACAACAGAGCCTGGCAGAGGCTGGATGCTGCTGGGGGCCTAGCTGCAGTGATGCCGAAGGTTCTTGTGCGTATTCGTCACGCACGGTGTCTGGAAGTGGGTCGACGTCGACGCGAAGAAGGCGTTGTGGCCCTCCTTTCTGTATTTCCTCTTTGTCGTTGATAAGAAATCGCAGCAAGCAAACACACACACACACACAGCTCGAGAGAAACACCACACACCTTCGTGAAGACGTTCGAGACAGCGAAGTGTTAATACTGGTGCGGATAATTCAGTTCATGGAGGCGCCCCCGACCCAGCAGCCCTTCCCTCCTCACATGTCCAAGACCCACGGACCTCCGGGGACCACCACCGTCGTCGTTCTGGAGGCCGCCTCTTCCGGGGGCCGGTACTTGTAGGGCGCGCACACGTCCGCGAAGGCCACCTCCTGCCTGCAGCAGAGGTGCAGCGCCGTCAGCCTGGCGTGCTCGGGGTCCACGTCGTGGTCCTGGAGGCGGCCGGCCAGGGCGAGCAGGATGCAGAAGACGACGGCGAACACGCGGCCCACCCAGGACGGGGCCTCCGCCTCCATGTCGCAGCCGAAGGGGTGTCCTTGGTGTCCTGGTACACGGGGTAGGTCCGGCGGGCCGGCGCACGGAGCGGGGAGTATGTCCGGTGCGGGGGAGGTACCGCCGACGCACTGAGGCCAGCGGGGCCGAACGCGCCGGCTTGGCGGAGCGCTATCGGGCCGGGCTGGGCCGGGGGCTGGGCCGGGCCGGGCTGGCAAACAGAGTTATTAGGATATCCTAATAACCCTATGCGGGCTGGGCGCCGCTGAGTACAGTGCACCTACAGAGCTTGGCGTACGGCGCTCGGCTCTCAGCCTCTCAGCACGGATGGGTTGCCTACCGTTGCGGCGCACAGTTGCAGGAGGCCAGTCGGTACGGCGCTGACTGTTAGAGCGCGGCAGAACCAGGTCGTTCGCTGACGGCCAGTCCCTGGATCAGAGCGATATCTGTGTTTTATCATGTGATCAACAATCAACCTGTTGTCAACCTCTAACTGTCCGTAGCCACACTCTACACGGGCTGGGGGGGCATCAGCGGCAGCCCCGCGGCTCGGCCCAGTCACTTAACGAGATAAAGCGCCCTCTATCGGCAAGATAATGGTCGGCTCTTGTGGTGGAGTGCGTATGGGGGCGTCGTACAAATTCAGAACACACAACAAAATCACTTACAGCTAAAACTATTTAATTAAAAAAAAAATATTTACAACAAATACTCCACAAACCTTGTACTTTCACATGACAGGTAAAATAAATTCCACAAATGGCGCCGTCCATTTCAGTACTACCCTATCTTTGGCATGTAGGTAAACTTTGACCCCAGGTTACCCGCTCCGCGCGGTTCGGTTCGGTTCGGCTCGGCCGGTTCGGTTTCGGCAGGTTCGCGTTCAGGCGACGCTCGTCTTCCTCTTGACGATGTCGGCAGCGGGCTGCCGGGGCCGGAACGTGATGTTGAGGGCGCCGCCGGGGGTGGTGGCGAAGCTCCTGGGGTTTATCGCCACCTTGGCCGGCTCGGCGGGGGCCACGGAGACGCTGTACTTGGACAGAAGCGTCACGAGGGCCGTCTTGATCTGCGTCACCCCGAGGCGGGCGGCTGTGGAAGAGAAGAGGGGGTTGGTTGGTTGGGGTCGTAGGCACTCACACACACACACACACACACACACACACACACACACACACACACACCACAGACGCCTCGTGTGGAGACTGCGGTCTGCCCCTCACCGATGCAGATGCGGGGGCCGTCGCCGAAGGGCAGGTAGGCGGTGGAGGGCCGCTGCGCCTTCTGCTCCTCGGTGAACCGCTCGGGGTCGTAGTGCTCGGGGTTGGGCCAGAAGACGGGGTCGTAGTGCAGCGCGCGAATGGGGATGACCAGGGAGGTGCCCGCGTCCACCACCACATCCGTCGTCGGCACCTTCCGCGTCCTCACGGCCCTGCGGTTGACGAACGGCAGTGGCGGGTACTTCCGCAGGGTCTCTGCAAGGGGCGGCATAGGTTAGGTTAGGGTAGGTCGAGGGGGACTTGACTTTAAAAAAAAATCGGTGAACGCGAAACAGTATGTTAAAAAAAAGTTCAATAAAAAAACTATCAATAACATCAAACGATTTTTTTCGAAGGTAATGATGGCCAGCTCCGTTTGCCCACTCACCGCTGACACACTTGTCCAGGTACGGCAAGCTCATGATGGTGTCGTAGGTGAGCTCGCCGTCGTGGTCGGCCAGGGCCTGGTCCACCTCGCGCTGCGCCCTGGCCAGAATTTCGGGCTGCTTGGCCATCTCGTACAGCGTGAACGAAGTGGTCGACGACGAGCTCTCGAAGCCCGCGATGAAGAAGATGAACACGTTGGCCACGACTTCCTCCATCGTCAGCTTCTGGTTGGCCGGTTCACCTGGGGAGCAGCAGCAGCAGCAGCGTTAGCGCCGGCAGGGTAGGCCACCCATCGGTCTCTCGGCCTCTCCGAGCTCAGAGTGTCGTCTCACTCTCACCCTCCGAGGTGGCTTTCGCGTCATCCTTGTCGGGCACCACGAAGCCCTGGTTCTTGAGCTGGATCAGCAGGTTGAGCAAGTCGGCGCGCTCCACCTTGTTTTCCTCGCGGAACTTGACCGTCTCGTGGACGACGTTGGTGAAGAACTTCTCGGTCTCCTGGTCGGCGGCGCGGAAACGCAGGACGGCGCGGAGGCGGCTCGTGAACAGGAACAGCAGCCCCCGGAGCGCGTTGACCAGGGTGGGTTCGACGGCCTTCATCGCCGCGCGGAAGAACTCCGAGTCCTCGCGCTTGAAGACGTTGCTGTCGATGCCGTAGGACACCGACGCGATGGTGTCCACAAACAGGCGCGTCATGAGGGGGCGGGCGTCCTCACAGTGCTGGCCGCCGCCGGCCTCGATGCGCTCCTGGATGTAGTCCTGGCGGGCAAGGGGATGTTTACCGTATACACGCGTGGCCCTATAAAAAACGGGCTGAGAATTCAACAAGCAACGAAAGAGTGCTCACCGACATCTGCGCGGAGCACTTCTTGATGGTCTGGAACATGTACTTGATCTTGCCCGAGGTGAAGGTGGGCGCCAGCTTGACGCGCAGGTTCCTCCAGCGCGACCCGGACAGCACGAACAGGTTGTTGGACAGTGGGTCGAATTCGTGCGACATGCCGCGAGTGCTGAAGTCCTGTCGGCATATGAACACGTTGTGGTGCACCCTTAAAAATGAATCATATATTATGCTTGAAACACCAAAAATCCCACACGCATATTATGCTTGACTGAAGCATATTATGCTTGATTGAAGGATACCGTATGCTTGCCCAAAGAACACAATACGTGCCTCAAGCATCATATGCTAGTGTCAAGCATACGGACGGTTCATGTACGCAGATGATTCTTAAATCAACAAAATCCCACAAGAATACAAGATTTGCAACACAATCGCTTTGAATCAAGCATCCATTTTTGAGAGTGTGAGGCGTCGCTGGCAGCACCAAGTGCGCAGCCAAACACCCTGGCACGTACCTGAAACTCCTTGATGAGGACCTGCTTGATGACCTCGGTGTCGTTGAGGTGCAGCACGGGGTTGCAGAAGATGTAGGTGCCGACCACAGGGGAGTCCCGGTACTCTTTGTAGATGCGGTCGGCTATGTCACCCATGCTCTCCTGGCCCAGCAGCACCTGCCAAGATCACGGAGGAGGGCCGGCGGTTAGTTACACCCTGTGACTGCCCCGCACCACGCATCCAGGAATAGGGTATTCCGGAGTAGAGCTTGACCGGAAACGAGAAGTCGACAAGAATCACAAAGGCGGAAACGGAAGTCTACGGACGCTTTTGTGATTCTTGTCGTCTTCTCGTTTCCGGTCAAGCTCTACTCCGGAATACCCTATTCGGTGACGCAGTCTACCTTGGGCAGCGACAGGCTGAGCGCGGACGCGGCCGGCCCCGGCACCCCCTTCCGCTTCCACGTCGAGTAGCGGCGCTCCAGGAACAGGTAGAGCCCCGCGGCCAGGACGGCCACCGCCGCCACCAGGATCAGGACCAGCATGTTGAGGGCGGAGCAGGAGGTGTGTGCACACACGTCCGTCTCCTCCGTATGTACTCGGCCAGATGTGTCGCCTCGAATAAGTGAGCCCACCAGCGGAGGACCAGAAAACAAATCAGCCGGCACTATCGGAGGGCCAGGGCCAGAACTCCTTGACGGGGGACCAGCGCTGCCGGACGAACTCCGCACTCGAAAATCCCGCGCGCAACTGATCCCAGGCCGCGACCCGACTCACTTTTTAATCGGTGGCTGCGTATCGGCGGCGGCGGGAGCGGCGCGGACGCGAGGGGCCGGAGGTTCAAACGTTACGACATTCGCCTACCGGCCGGGGCCCGCCGGGGCCAGAAGCCACAAGCTATCAGCGTGTGACTAGGCGGCGATGTCACTTTTGACACAGCGTATACTGCTGACAGAAAGTTCGGACGAATGCGTATCGGAAGCCGAGGAGCGACGCGTTCAAATAGTATTACGTAAAGGTCTGACGTCACAAATTCCCTGCCTATGCAGAAATAACCGTTCCGGTTCGCATGCCCGTATCTGGTCGCCTATCAGAGCATTCGTGACGTAAGACCCTCACGTAAGCGGGCCCTAAGGACATTCACCCCCACAGTGCACCGAGAGCTTGGCGTGCACGGTTCACGGCTCTCGGCACGGACTGGTTTGAAAAAGTCAAATTTTGATTTTAAATCATGGCACGCTTCCGTCACGAGTGAGGGACCCCTCATTCACCACCGTGGTCGGGGTACGAGGGGACGGGCCGAAAATAGCAAATACGTGCTCACACTGGCCGTGGCCGCGTGCTGACAACCTGATATGTGATAAGCACTTGACTGCCGTACACT
Source organism: Odontothrips loti (assembly GCA_038380765.1). Classification (NCBI taxonomy): domain Eukaryota; kingdom Metazoa; phylum Arthropoda; class Insecta; order Thysanoptera; family Thripidae; genus Odontothrips; species Odontothrips loti. The sequence goes on from CM076254.1 coordinate 9,193,645, forward strand.
CGGGGGTGATTTATAGGGCGCTCGCTTTGCAATTAAGTTAGAAAATGACATATGCACCCCCGGCTGAATGTAGCTCTATTGTTAAGTAAGTGATGGGATAGAAAAGGAGAACAAAGATTTCCACTCTACTTCGGCACCAAACACTCACCTCGACCTGTCGCCGTGAAGGGTTGGACCGGGTTGGACGCGGACGCATCTGCCTGTGTCGTTCGCTCGCCGAGGGGCTCACGCCTCGGCTCACGAGCACTTGCTGATTTCAGCATTCGCGGGTTGCTCTTTGCGCGATCGTTACTCGTAATCCTCAGCATTCCATCTTTTCCTTGATTCCGGTAGTTGGGGTGGTCATAAAAAGTGACGATTTTGCTCGAAAATATTCGTGTTTTTTTTTTCGTCGGAAAATTAGTGAGGGATCTTGGCGTTGCAGTCGTTTTGGAGGTTTCTGGGATTTCGGAGCCTCGTTTTGAAAAAAGTGTACCCAAAGAAGTTTTCTATTTTTTTTTTTTTTTAAGGTCCAATCTATCCATTTCTGGCGCGAGAATTGTTTGGTGACCTACCGTTTGGGCTCTAGAGGCTTCCAAAAATTGTCATTAAAAAAAAAAATTCAGGAAACCATATTTTTCGACTCAGTGCATCTCAAAACGCAATTTGGTGTACGTATTCCCAGAGACACTTTTTTGACCCAAAACCTCAGGACTTAGCCGCAAAATAGCTGTCGCAAGGAACAAAAATATTAAGATACAAAAAATTTAATAATTTTGACACCTGTTTACAAATGTGTTTCTCGCGGTCCTGATTCAGGAAATACGGTGCCTGAGATAAACTATGTTCGTCCCAGACCCTCCGGACGCAGCCTTCGGACCTGAAAGAAAAACAGTTTCTTTCGTCGCGGCAGGCCGGATCGGGATATAGTGGACAACACCAGAACGGATCGCGATATAATGAACTGGCAGAATTTGCAACAAGGCGCGTCGCGGTATCGCGAGCTATTGATAACTTTGTTTTTCTTCTAATGGCGGGGGTGCTGCTGCCCTCGCGCGTGTTCGGCGCGGCTGTGTTTGATATGTAAAGACTGCATTTATCATGGTCGTTGAACATGAGCGTGCTGTCTTGGTCGAGGACTGTACTGGAGAACTGAGGCCGGTCACCGAGTCGCCGGTGCGGAACGGCGACGCACGCGCCCTCACTTTGTCCTCCAGCCCGCTCCAGCCTCTCCCGGCGCCCGACCCGCGGCCCCCGGCCTGCCTGAGCTCCTGAGCCTGAGGACATCCTCGGCGCCTAACCATCGCAGGGTAGGCAGTCCCGGACAACTCGGGTGCTCGGCGGAGATCAGCGCGGCCTACCTGCCAGGCGGCCGGCGGGCCGGCGGGGCCGGGCGGGGCCGGGCGGGGCCGGGCGGGGCCGGGCGGGGCCGGGCGGGGCCGGGCCCCCCGCGAGACCATGCGGCCGAATCAGCGCAGAAACAACGTGCAACAGGATAATCGAGATCGGCACGTGTCAGCACATCAGATAAGGCGGAGAAGCCCGTGCAGTCCGCCTCCTCGCCGATATCCTGTCAGTCCGCACTCTGTCCGCAGCGTGGCGCCGCCGACGTCATCGTACACAGCGATGGTCTCGGCCGGGAGGAGGAGGAGGAGCGCGATGACGATCGATTATATCTAACGAAATCGCTCCTGCGCTCTGAGTCTCACTGTGCGCGTCGCGGGATAATCGGCGGCGTCTGGAACCCGTCCGGACCGGAGTACGGCGCCTGCGCGGCTGTGCCCGCGGCTCGTCCAGATATTCCGTAACGCCGCGGGGTCAGCGGACGCACCTCCCGGGGAACCCCTGACGGCTGCCAAAGGCTGCCGCCGCCGCCCGCGGCCACGGGTGGGATGACGTCGCCGACGCCGGGGCGGGCGGGAGGCGAGGTGGTGGCGGCGATACCAGCGGCCGGAGGGTGACGCCGACGCGCCGACGATGGTGGAGCATCAGGAAAACCCGGCACGGCAACATCAGCAAAGAATGACAACGGTGTGTGGTAATTTGCACGCCGTAGCTGCTCGCCTTTGGCCCCCTACTGTCCAGTCCAGCGTGAGCTTTACACGGCGGCGCGGCGTGGCGGCAAGTAACCTATAGCGGCCTGGCGGGCGTGTGTGGCATGTGACACCGTACTGGCGCGAACGAGCCAGCAGCGGTGCGGACACTTTTGCACAAGGCGGTGGAAGAAGAAGCCAAGAAGAAGTGGGATAGTTTGATGTGTGCAGCGGCAGCGATGGCCGGCAATCAGGTAGAGTGCGCTGCGACAGATTACGCGCACGAGAGCGATGGTTTCTTCCACCGTTCGCCGGTGCGGGAGGAGCCCTGTGTAGAAAACTCGGAGCCGAAAAATGTGGGGTGCTCTATATCAAGACGAGGCGGCCCTCGGCCCTCCTTGGAATTAGACAGCCTTATCTTCTCGAGAGAAGTGCTTGCTCTGAGCTGGGGAAGTCCGACCCGGCCCACTAACCGGTGGTTGACACCTGTGACTCCTGTGGCGGGTCGCCATGGTTGATAGGCGTTGCATTGAAGTATGCTCTTCCCAAGATAGCTTTCCCCGGAACATGACAGATGAGAAAACGGCCACGTGCTGCCATGCTGGAGGCTGGCGGTATCGACGGCTTGCTCTGACGGGGGCCTCGTGAACCACCTCTGTTCGTGCAGGTGCGGCGTGTGGCAGCCGTGGTGCTCGTGCTGGGGCTGCTGGCGGGGGTCTCGGTGCTGGCGGGGCTCGCCGCCATGCTCGTCGAGGCCCCCCCTGCCGCCCGGCTGCTCGTCGTGGACACGGACGCCGGCGCCGACGACGCCTTCGCCATCATGGAGCTCCTGCGCGCAGAGGAGATGCTCGTGTCAGTATCGTATCGCCACCCTCCGTGACTCGACAGGTTCAGGACAGGTCACGGCGGTTGTCGGGCGCCTGAAGCAGGCCGCGTCCGCTATCGGCGGCAGCTTCCTGACCCCACACAATGACTGGCAGAGGCCCCAGGCAGCCCGTGCCCCCCTGCCCCCCCTCCTGGTGCGGACAGCTGACCGCGCGGGGCAGCGGGGGCCGCGGGGCACCGTATCTGCAACACACAACACCGCGGCCGCGGCCCCCACGACCGGCGCGTGTCAGCCAATTAATAATTAAATCTCGCCGATTCGCGATCATGTGTCTGGGGTCAACTTGACAGCTCGCTGCCGCTGCCGCCGCTGCTGCTGGCGGCGTGGCGTGCCTGCCTGTGCTGTATCATTCTCACTGCTTCTGTTTGTTTCAACAATGATACACAAAAACAAAACCTCCAGGACGCCGAAGTGACGGTCGCTTTACTCTTCCTCAGAGCCAACGAGTGGACGTGGCCCTCGCACCGCGTTCAGCGCCTGCTCGCGGTGACGTGCGTCATGGGGAACGCGAAGGTGCAGAACGTGACCAAGAACGTGCTCGCCACGCTGGAGGCCGCCAACCGGCTCGATGTAAGCGCCGCCCGCCAGCGCCCCTTGTGTCGAGCTCCCTGGACAGGCTCATGACCTCCGTGTCCCCCAGGTGCCCGTGTACGTCGGCGCGAGTACGCCGCTCATGCCGCCGGGGGCCGTGTTCACCGACTACTTCGGCAAGGACGGCTTCGGCGACTTCCTTCCCCCGGGTCCGCCGGCGGGGAAGCCGCAGCCCGAGCACGCCGCCGTCGCCCTCGTCCGCCTCGCCAGGGAGAACCCAGGTAGGTCCCGGCCCAGCCCAGTCCCGGGTGACCCGGAGCGGACCGTCATCAACTGCTGCTAACTCCATCGTTCTCCAGGGCTGTTGACCGTGGCTTGCATCGGGCCCCTCACCAACATCGCCCTGGCTGTTCGGCTGGACCCCGACTTCTTGTCCCACCTGCAGGACTTGTTTATCCTGGGCGGGGCAGCGCACGGTGAGTGGCACGACCACCCCTCTCTCTCTCTCTCTCTCTTCTTTCTCTTCTCCTTGGGAGTACTCCTCGTCCGAGGGACCCCTGCACGCGCAGAGTATCTCTGCGGCGGTCTCTCACAGCGCGGGGTATTTCTGACAGGGAACGGCAACGCCAGGCCGGGTGCTGAGTTCAACATGTGGACGGACCCGGACGCCGCCGCGGTCGTGCTGGACGCCATCCCCGCCGACAAGCCCGCCTACATGCTGCCCTGGGAGACGGTCCTGGACACGGAGGTGTCCATGGTGAGTACTGATCTCCGTGGCTGCCTACTCAACAGGCGCCATTTGTGCGCTATGACACACCCCACGGATGATTCCTTGCAGAAGTGGCGCCGCGAGGTCCTGGGCGCGTCCAACAGCTCCACCATGACCTTCCTGAACGCGGCGGAGCGCGTGGTGCTGGAGGCAGGCTACACGACGTGGGAGTCCGGCGACGGGCTGATGGCGGCGTACCTCGTGGACGGCCGCGTCGCCAGCCCGGGCAAGGCGGTGCACGTGTCCATGCTGGCGGGGGCGACGGCGGGGAGGGGGGTCACGCTGATGGACCACTCCAACACGACGGGGCTCGCCGCCAACGTCGTCCTCGTCGAGAAGCCCGACACGTCCGCGTTCCAGCGGACGCTGCTCAGACTGCTCACTTCTGCCTGAGGGGCGGTCAGGTCCCGCAACCAGACATTCTCACCCACAAACATTCTCATACTTCGCCGTCAGCTGTGGAGCTGAAAGAAGACTGTGACTGTGATGCTGTGATATTTGTGTTTGATTTTCGATCGCAATACACATACCCGCTACGTTGCTCTCTCCACTAGCATAGACGATTACATCATGCTGCTAAGGGGGTAAGCTCAAAAAGTTTTGCATGTTCTTCATTATTCACGTTTTTTTTCCCCCACTGGCGGCCCGTGCCGAAAGGCCGTGCGAGGCCGGGCCGGGCGGGGCGGGGCCACCCTTCCGCAGTGTAATCGCATCATCGTGCAGCACCTCACCGACCGCGCGAGTCGACGACATCAAGTGCTGCGTTCGCCTAAGTGTTGACCGTGCGGAGGAGGGATGGGGTGGGGGAGGGTGTGGCAACGCCGGGAGGGGTGTTACGGAATTTGTGGACCACCCCTAAGTAACGCGGCCGGCGCATTGTCTGGGGCCGCAGTCAGCAGCCTGCCAGAGCCGAGGACACAGAGTCGCAAAAGCGAGAGTGAGTAAGAGAGAGAGCCGCGCAGCCCTGGAAGCGCAGTCAGCCGAGAAATGAATGATCGGCTGGTAGTGTTTTGGCTGTGTTAGAGAGAGAGAGAGAGAGAGAGAGAGAGAGAGAGAGAGAGAGAGAGAGAGAGAGAGAGAGAGAGAGAGAGAGAGAGAGAGAGAGAGAGAGAGAGAGAGAGAGAGAGAGAGAGGCGGACACTCTTTCGGTGCGGGGGTTGCAGTCGCAGGAGAGGGAGGTATACTGGGAGGGAGTGGGGCCGCTGCTGCCCCGCTGCTGCCAGGAGAGGGAGAGCGGGTTATTATCGGGTTTAGTCACACTCAGTGAGTGTGTTGCATGGGGGCTGGGCGGGCACACAATGTCGTTACGCGCGTGAAACGGTCCCGCCATTATTGCATCTCACCAAGTGGGTTATTGATTTGAAAAATATTGAGGGCGACGACTTCGTCGCCGCCGCGCCGAGCGCGGCATTTCTCATACTGGCAAAGCGTGGGAGTATAATGCGGGGAGCCGGCGCCAAAGTAACTTGGCGTGCGCCCGAACTGCACGATCCTCCGTGTATTCCAAATGCCTGATGGGAGATGGCATGCATTGGGGTCATGCTGTGTGTGTGTGTGCGTGTGTGTGTGTGTGTGTGTGTGTGTGTGTGTGTGTGTGTGTGTGTGTGTGTGTGTGTGGGCGCCCCCGCATGCGGACCGCTGCCCTTACCTCTTGACAAGGTGGCGGCGGGTGCAGACCCCCCCCCCCTCTCCCTCTCACGCCCCCTCCCCCCCTCCCCGGGTCCGCATTCATTTCTCACCTTTTGTGGAGCTGTCCCCGCGGGTCCCCGCGGGAGGGCGCTGTCATCGCACGCAATGAATAGACCGGCCAAATTAAGTTTGGAAATTGGTTCGTTGGTCGTGTCGAATTCTTGGCCACACCTCGCCTTGAGTAAAGTTGGTAGGGGTGGTGGCGGCGCGCGGAGGGGCGAGGATGGGGGGGGGGGGGGGGGGGGCCATCTGGCTCTCCCCCACCCCCACCCCTTCCCCCACCGGCCGATAATATCAAACGATGGGAATTCGATTAGAGCCGGCGGCGCACAATTTGAATGTTGCATTTTGTCTGCTGATGCCGCGTCCTGTACAGCGCGGCACTATGCGGGGTCGATACCCCCCCCCGCGCGTTACGTAGTTTCAGGACGTGAGTGAAGGGGACACACGTGTTACCGCGACCCCCCCGGGGGGCCCTCGGCGGGAGGGGCGTGTGGTATTATCCTCGGTATAATCACGGGACCTCAGCGTACATCCGTGTGCGGCGTGTCGCGTGTCTCCGCGGGCAAGTGTCCGCAGGGCTGTGTGTGTGTGTGTGTGTGTGTGTGTGTGTGTGTGTGTGTGTGTGTGTGTGTGTGTGTGTGTGTGTGTGTGTGTGTGTGTGTGTGTGTGTGTGTGTGTGTGTGTGTGTGTGTGTGTCATTGTTCTCCGGCGTCAAGTCGCATTCAGGCATTGCAGCGCGCGGAGGGGGATGAAGCTATGTGAAGTCCGACATATGACTCCGGCCGCAAGTCTGCCGTGAATTCTACTGCTAAAATGATAAAAGATACCCTACCTCTGCCAACCCTGGTGGCAATCCCACCCCAAGGTTTGTGCCATCCGTGAGGCCACTGCCAACTTTGGTGTCCAGAGTGTTTGTGCTACGCACTCCCCGCTGGAGGGAATGCCACTCAATGGTACCATAAGAATATTTCTAAAATTTTCCTGAATGAAATTTTGTTTCTGAAACGAACCTAACGTCACCCACACCCACCCTCCAGGATTTTTTTTTTTTTTTTTTTTGAGCGCGTAAATCTACCGGCCGCAGCGTGGCGTCGGCGCAGCGCCCGGGTCTTCTGTACGTAGGCAAAAAGTGGTACATCGCCCCCTCCAAGAGCCGTCCTGGATCCGCGCCTGGTGGATACACACCGCGTCGGTAGCGCTGTGGTTTCCAATTCGATTAATCCTGATGTGCGGTGAGGCGAGGTGGCCTGCTGGTCTGTAGTGAGTGTGTGTGTGTGTGTATGTGATTGTCTCACTCACTCTCGAGCAGGAAACGCGACGGAAGGAGAGAGAAAGAGCGCGCAGCCAGAGCTGCTCACTTTGCTCGGGTTAGCCGCCGCGCCGTATGTGCGTGCTGTTGGTTTTGCCTCTCTATTCCCACACATGTTGTGCGTGTCTTTAATTTAATCCAACTGGAGCTATGGCTGCCGTTCGCAGCAGCAGCAGTAGCAGAAGCAGCAGCAGCAGCAGCAGCAGCAGCAGCAGCAGCAGCAGAAGCAGCAGCAGCAGAAGCAGCAGCAGTAGCAGCCACCACACCAAGGCCCAAGGCCCCGCGCCGCTGAGACTCACCCCGCTATGCACCTGCTGCTGTGTGTGGGGTATCCGCGGGTAAAACTCCCCCAAGTCCTTTGACTCGCACAAATTTATCCATTCATTCATTCATTCATTCATTCATTCATTCATTCATTCATTCATTCATTCATTCATTCATTCATTCATTCATTCATTCATTCATTCATTCATTCATTCATTCATTAATTCATCCATTCTTCAATTCATCCGTCCATTCATTCATTTGTTCTTTCGGCCGTTCATTCATTCATTTATTCAGTTTTTCATTCCTTCAGTCGTCCACTCATTCATTCATTTTTTCATTCATTCGCGACCTCGATTCATTCACTTGTTCCTCGTGATGGGCCGGTGCTGAGGCGGCAGGCGCCGCGCTCTGCGGGAACACAAAGTGCATTACTGCTGGCTGAATGGCGGAATCATAGCGCGAGATTACGGGCACATCAACTCCCGGCGCCACACACACACACACACACACACACACACACACACTCACGCCACAGGGCGCACGCACTTTTGAGGTTTCCGTCTGGGGCGCCACGTCGGGGGCACGTCCAATGTGTGAGTGTGAGAACGCGTGGATGTGGTCGGAGGCCGGGCCGGGGGCCGCCCGGAGCCCGGAGCCCGGAGCCCGGAGCCGTAATGCGCTGCGCTCACTCTGCAGCGCTCTGCAGCGCTCTGCGGGTGCTAGAGAGGTATGAATCACGTCGGAACCTCCCTTCCTTCCGTACCAGCATTCCATTCAAAGACTCGCTAGCCAAAAAAAAAAAAAAAAAAAAAAAAAAAAAGGCATTCGGGAGCGGGAGATCACGCGTGATGGCGATGATTGAATCGTTGAAATTGTGAAGGTGGGGTTACCGGGAGTTACCCAGGACAGCGGCCTGCTCGCGCCTAATTTCTCCATCCTAATCAGTCCGTATCGATGTAAAATTCTATTCTTCGGCCCCCTCTATGCCCGGCACCCGGCCGGCCGCGCCATCAGCGGCCGCGAGCGTCATGAAATATGTCTCCATGGCCGGGGCCGCCGGGCCCCCCCCCCGGGACTCAATAATGTAATAATTCGGCTCCCCTTCCCGAGCGCGGATCTTGGCTGATGGCCGGCCACATCCGATACCACGAGCCGGACAGCGTGGCTTTGATCAACGTTAAAAATGGAGAGCAATCATGTCGCTGACATTTGGGGCGGCCGCGTGGGGTACCGCAGGAACCACCACGCCTGCTGCGCAGTATGAGAAACTCGGCGTCGGAGATGCGAGTGTGATGTCAAATGTGTAAGCTAGCCTAAACACCCGCTCACTCGTACACCATTCAATAGAGTACTCGTCGAGCAGAGGAGCCCGAGTTGGAAGTATAACAGGAGCAAGGAAGAATTTTGCTTGTCTTTGTTTCGGAAAATGGTGACCAACAGCGAAAAAAAGAAGAACAAGCGAGAAACGCATCCCCTTCGTGCACGCGGTGACTGCGATCAGGAGAGGACCTTTCGGCCTGCCGTGAGGGTGCGGTGAGCGCTGGCCGCGTCATAACCCTGGGCCAATGCCTTGGGCCAATGCCTTGCGGGCGGGTGGGTCCGCACCCCAAGTGGACAGCCAATCACGAGTGAGCAAACACCGCGGGGCACGTGACGCGTGCCAGTCTCCTGACCACTCCGTTTCAATGTTTCACATACGTGTACACCTGCACACGCACGGCGGCGCTAAAAAAACCTGTACAGCCGAGGGGTTCTTCACTCATGGTGCAAGTGTACCATGATTTCAAATCAACTCAAATTTAACCCAGTTTTTTCTGATTTTTCCTTGTTTTTCTCTCATTTTTCCAAGTTTTGCTAAAATATTTTTCTGATTATTTTTCTGACTTATTCTGACTTTTGTCTGATTTATTTGAGGGTGTACATTGATGTTTTTTATTTGAGTGAGGGACCCCTTGTGTAAGGCCCGAAGATCTCCTCGTTGTAACGCGGATTTGCTCTCTCCTTTCCTGCTCTTTCCCCCCAAATCTTCCATTTATCAGGCAGGATCACAGATGGAATCTCATTCCTCTGTTTGCTCATGCGGCCGCCGCACGCTCATCGCTCTGACTCAGCGCCCAGGAATGTGGCCACGCGCGTTGCGAAGTGCATCGAGTAATGCCCGTAATACGCTGCGAATTGAATCCCATCGACGAAAATAACAGCGGCGGTTCTCCTCGGCGGCTCTCCGCGCCCGGCAGACTTGAGCCGCCTCCGGGCCCTCCGGGGCCTCCGGGCCCTCCGGGGCCTCCGGTGAACAGTAGCGGACCGCCTGCAGGTTACGGTGGTCGGCGTCGGCCTCCTCCAGCACGGGCGCGGGAAATGAACGAAATGCCGCACAGCCTGATATTGTGTCGCGCTGTGCCAATCGGACACGGCGTTACTTTCATTTTTGTGAACCTAACCAAGCCGTCGTATTCGGGGCCGAACCGCCGAGTGCGCACGCGATAGCGGCGCGAGCTTCGTTATATTTCTCATAGCAATCATACCGACTTGGGGTCGGGCCTACCGACGGCCGGAGCCCTGCCCAGCCCAGCCCAGCGGGAGCGCTTTGACAGCAGAAGACACGGTGCCCACGGTGCCTCCGCGCGGGCCGGGCCGGGCAGCCCTGCAATCACTGACTGCCAACAACCGGCCGGCCATCGGGGCGACCAAACAATAATGACGAATAAGAATCGGACAAGGAGGCGCGGGGGGCAGGGGGGGGGGGGGGCGAGTGGAATCACGATTTGGTATCTCCGAGGTGATTAATGGAGGAGCCGTGAGGGCGAGGAAAGGTGTGTTAGCGCGCGCTTTCCGTACGTACAAACCTTGCGCGGCGGCACGGGGGCGGCCCGGCTCGTGGGAACGCGCGCATTCGGCCGATTCAGCGATCGGTGCACCCGCGCTCACCCCTTTCCTCGCTGCTGAGCTGTTGTGGCCGCACACACACACACACACACACACACATGTATATACACACGGGCGGTGGTGGTTATTGGGAAGGTGCGAATGAAAAGAGGCACGAGCGGGTTGTTATGTTGGCGCCTCGTATTAGACCCGACTCTGCCAGGTGCGGCCGTTCTCTTCCGCGGCTGCGTTTGAAAAGTTTAAATTAAAACGCCGCGTTCGAGTTCGGCTGTGAGTGAACTATGTAGTACGAACGAAGCCACCCCTGAGTGAACTTGTAAAACGGCCCTTGCCGGCTGCCGGCCGACCCGGTCGGCCGAGGGGGGTTCATTTCCGAATCCACTTGGCTGCGCGGCAAGAGAGCTCTCTGCTGGCGCTGCTGGCGCTCCCTGCGGTCGGCGGCGCCAACCAATCACGGCACCAACAAAACCAAACCGCGGCGCGCGGCGCCCCAATAATAGCACGTGGCCAGTTCCCATCGACGAGCGGCAAAAGGGCGGCAGTCGTCGAATTAAATCAGGCAGTGCAGAGATGGTGTCGCTGCCGACACGGCCCGGCCCGGCCCGGCCCGGCCGCCAGAGGGCGCTCACATTGTCTTGCTGACAAGAATTGATGGTGCGGCGGAGCGGCGTTACGACTTAACGCATTGGAGGCGCCTCTCTCCGGCTCATGGGACATAGAGATGGCCGCCAACGGCCCGCCAATGTGCCAAACTGCCGGAAGGGCGCGCGGCGTGGACACGGCGACACGAGGAGGGTTGGGGGGGGGGGGATGAAAAAATGAAATAAACGACGAAAGAGTGGACGCGGAGAGGCCGGTGATGATTCTGTTGGGCCACGCACAAATAGAGGTTTCCAATGAGACTTGGAATCGGAAACTCTCGAGGGCATGTATGAGCGCCGTTCATGTGCATCGCCATTTCTCATACCTACCCTAGAGAGTGCAGTGTTCCTGTTCTTCAGCTTCCGCTTCTGAGCCTCGCTGGAAACCTCTAATTACGTCAGTCACGCCGTCTCGATGGGTACGGTCAGTCTGTTTAAGAATTCTTCTGTATTTCAGTTAGTATAAATTTTCTTCAATTGGGTATTCTCTGGTGAATTTCTCGCAGCGGCACGAACATATCGGGTGAGCTGTGTTCCCCAGGGCGGGCCTCCCACAATCATCATCATCATCTCATTTCGATTACTAGAGCTGTAAAAAGGAGCTGCAAAATGTTTCAAATTGACGCTCATGACAGCGACCGAGCTACGGAGCGTGAGCAGCGCAGGGGTAGCAGAGTCCCTGCACTGCACCCTTGGCGGTTCTCATGTATGCAAACAATGCGCCACTCCACCCCGTCGCCACGCCCGAGCCGTTTTAGCGGCCCAGCGTCTGTGTAAAGCACATTGTTCCGGCGCTCCATTAAATGAGGTGACTTGCGGGAATCGGCAAACTGTTCGGCATTATGGCTCCTTAACCTAGTCGGGCGACAAGTGGGGCGCGGTCATATATCACCCAGCTTTGTGCTGTTTTGATGTGATGATGGCGGCGATGACGGGGCCGGGCCGGGCGCTATGAGAAATGCTGCGGCCGCATGCGGCTCAGTGTCACCACACGTCGCCATCCTTCCCGCGAACTCTCCCTGCCTTCTGTCCCTCCCGTTTCCCCTCCTGTATCCACTGAACCGAGTCCGGGGGCCGAGGGCAGCCGAAAGGCAGCCGAAAGGCAGCCGAACCGGGGCTCAGATGACAAGGTCCGGGGCATACGATATGCATTGGAACCTTAGGGGTCCCTCTATCCTCGGGGTGTATGGTTCCTTACTCCCGAAATCAGAAAAGAACGCGGCGGCGCAGTGCCACTGTTATTATTAATGGATTTCGGCGCGGCATCGAGGTTCATCTTGCAATTACACTCGCGGCGCTGCTGCAGCTTTTCGAAAACCAGATCCGAAGGGAGGGAAAAGCGCATAATGAAGGTCGGCCCGTAATGAACGTCAGAGGGAAGACAAATTATGTCCGTTGATCCTGTTATGGTGTTATCCACTTCACAGCTCGCACCTCTCCGCTGCATCTGTCATCCCACGGCCCAAACACCGTCCCCGCACGGCCGCTCTGCGGGCTGGAGTGGCCGGCCCCTGGTCCTGCGGGTCCTGCGGGCCGCTTGCACAGAGTAACGAGGGCTTCAAACACAGCTTCACCTTGTGCATCGTCGGCCCGGCTGCCGCGGCGGCGGTCCCGGCCCCTCTGATAGATAGATAGATTGCCTCTCTGGACGAATCCCAGGCCATGAATAACAAGTGGCGATGTTCGCCTCGCGCCTTGGAGAGAGAGAGAGAGAGAGAGAGAGAGAGAGAGAGAGAGAGAGAGAGAGAGAGAGAGAGAGAGAGAGAGAGAGAGAGAGAGAGAGAGAGAGAGAGAGAAAGAGGGAGCGAGAGGTTGTGGCGGGGCGTGGCGCGCCGACCGCCATCTTGGATATGGGCTGCGCGCCCTGGCGGGCCGCTGCGAGGCTCACGCGTTCGCGGGGCGCGTAACTAGCGTATTCATGGCCACTTTTGATGGGTTGGCGGGCGTCGCGACAAGAGAGAGTGTGTGTGAGAGAGAGGGAGAGAGAGAGAGAGAGGGAGGGGGGGGGGGCGAGAGTGCGGTGTCAGCCCCACCACCCTCAGCGCCGGTCGGAGGGGGAGGGCGGGATAGGTAGAACGGGCACCGAAGAGAGCAATCAAGGCACGCCTTTCGCAGAGCGTGTGAGGAAACCACCCCCGTGGCTCCACCGGCGGGCTGCAGGGAACAGCTTCCCCTGGGGGCCCGGCCGGCGCGGCTCAGGTGTTTGCCAACGACACATTGGACGGCAGGGTTGTTAACGTTACGTAACGAAATAACGACGTTAGTGTAACGCGTTACCTCGTTACTGTAACGATAACGCTAACGCGTTTCATTTTTCCGCGGTTTGTAACGGTAACGCGTTATCGTTACTGAAGTCAGTAACGAGACGTAACGCACGTTACATTTTACTCGTTACAACGGCAAATTTCGACGGGTACATCGATAAATGCAAACATAGTGCAATGCCATGTTGTAATGCCAAGTGCGTCGCTTGAGCGCCTGTTCTGGGTGGCGGGAGTCTCGTTCACGGACCTGCGCAGTATGCTTGGCGACAGAAACTTGGAAAACGAGGTGCTCTCGCGTGTGAACCGAAGGTGTTGGTGCAAATGACCCTTTCGACCCTGTCTGGTCTGACCCAGTACCTGACTCCTGATTACGATACCGTAATTTTATGGTTCCTTGTAAAGAAAACGTTTTATTTTATTGTTCCTGACTTAAATAAAAGGATTATAGTTGCACTTTTCTTTTGTAATTCAGTGTTCGGTACACTATGGCAAACACACTATACTTGTAAAAGAGCGTTTTCGTCATTTTTTGAAAACTGATGTAACGAGTAACGAAGTAACGACGTTACTGTAACTGTAACGCGTTACGTTTCTCTGGAGGGTGTAACGGTAACGCGTTATCGTTACCGAGTCTACGGTAACGAGGTAACGGTAACGCGTTGCATTTTGAAAGTAACGTTAACAACCCTGTTGGACGGTGAACAAGAAGCGCTCGCTTCCGCGGTAACTGGACCGGCGCCGCACAACAGCACTGTGGCGCCACCTGGCGGCGCCGGCACTCCCCACTATCGCCAACATCCGAATACATAACGCAGTGCAAAAGCGACCTCACTTCACGTCGCTTTGGGGAGTCGCAAAGCGCATGCCGGCGACCCCCCGATCCCGTTGGTGGGGCACAGCAGCCGCGGGGGCCGCGGGGGCCGCTGGCAGTGCCGCCAACGCCACCGGCAGCCACAGGCAGCCAACGGCCTGGAGGGCTAATGTATGTTTATTTGTGCGTTTGGAACAATTTACATAGCAAAGCGACAGCATTAGGACGCGTTTCCACGAGTCCTGTTGAGTGGCTGCTGAGCACACAGCCGCGGCACGGCGCCACACGGCGCATGCGCGGGGAGGGAGGGGGGCGGCGTCCGTGTCCTAATTGAAACGAAAAGGGGTGACAGACGGCCGGGCGGGGCGGGGTGCCGCGCGCGAAGGGAAGGAGGAGCGAGAGAGAGAGAGAGAGAGAGAGAGAGAGAGAGAGAGAGAGAGAGAGAGAGAGAGAGAGAGAGAGAGAGAGAGAGAGAGAGAGAGAGAGAGAGAAGATGAGAGACAGACAGAGACATACAGAGAGAGAGAGAGAGAGACATACAGAGAGAGAGAGAGAGACAGAGAGACACAGAGAGAGAGAGAGAGACAGAGAGAGAGAGAGACAGAGAGACAGAGAGACAGAGAGACAGAGAGAAAGAGAGAGACAGAGATGGATGTTTGAAAAGCCCGCCGCGTTCCGCGCTTCCTTCTCGCCTTCTAATTGCCTCACATTACTCTCATGTGCTCTTCCCAACATTATCGCACTTTCTTGAAAATTCGAAATATTGTGTCAGTTTTCGCGCCTTGAGTACATTCGGATCGGCAATCGAGTGCGCCTCTCTCTCTCTCTCTCTCTCTCTCTCTCTCTCTCTCTCTCTCTCTCTCTCTCTCTCTCTCTCTCTCTCTCTTCCCTTTTCCGATTCGACAGTCAGAGCGTAGAGCGCTGTAGCTTTCGCGCCGCTCCCCCAAAGAGCGCTGAATTCAAAATTTCCATTAATTTTCTCTCCGGCCTGCGATGCTCTTGTGTTCCTCGTGTGCGCAAGGATTGATGGAGTTATCCCGCGGCGCGCGAAATACAAAGTGCTTTGGCGCGGATTTGTCAAAGGCGGGAGCGGCAAAGTGATGATATTCATTGACTTTCAAAGCATGGCGATCTCAAGGCAGCCGATGCTCCAAACGCGCGCGCTCTGTCGGCTCTGCTGGCCCTGCCGGCCCTGCCCACGGGTTCCACGGCCACCTTTGGACCCTATCGGCGCCGCTCCGCACCTCAGCTACCCTTTGCGCTACGCCCCCCGCCGCTTCGCTCAAGTGAAAATCGAGAAGAGGCACAGAAGAAGAGTGGAGGCAACCAGTCACCTATAGCCGTATACCTTTTCCGTATCGCGCAACGGTCTGTGCTGGAGGAAATTGCATTTTCTGCCGCCTTTGTCGTTATTATTCTGCTCAGTGATTTACTTACTTTTCTGTTGCTGCTTTCACATATCTTTGTGTCCCTCTTCTTCAATGAGAGAGAGAGAGGGGGGGGGGGGAGGAAGAGGCCCAAACACCTTTCTCAATCTCGAGGCGTCACGTAATTTTTTCACGGTGCCTTGCCTCCTGTTGGTGTGTGTGTGTGTACGCGCGCTCACAAGCTGCTGCAGGACCTGATCATACATATCAAAATGGAGATGGGCCGCCTGGTGGTGCTGGGGGTGGTGGCGGTGCGGTGCGCTGGGAGACGCCGCCGGTCTGCGCCCGCCGCCGGTCTGCGCCCGCTGCCGCTGCTGCCGCTGCTGCCGCTGCTGCCGCTGTGCCGGGGGACGCAGGGCGGGAGTGTTTGCATTGCACGACGCCTCCGCGACGCCGCGTTTGATGTCACATCGCTGCGTATCATCGGGTGAAAATGGCTGATGGCAACGGAGACCCATGTGCTGCGACGTGCGTGCGTGCGTGCGTGCGTGCGTTCCTCCAGGGGAGCGGCCAAGCTCTCTCACCTCTCGGGGGCCGGGCGGGCGCGAACTGACGAAACGACTCCCCTCTGTCAGGTGCCGTAAGACCAACGCCTCGCAAACGCTAGTTAAAATTGCAAGTGGAAAAAAAAGAGTCCCTTCCCCTTGATCCACGTCCCGCCCCTTACCGTCATGGTATTGAACGGCGCCAATGACTCTCATTAACACTAGCGTTTGCTAATGACCATTAGACGTAGAGTGCCTCTTTATATCCCCCTCCCCACATTCTCTCTCTCTCTCTCTCTCTCTCTCTCTCTCTCTCTCTCTCTCTCTCTCTCTCTCTCTCTCTCTCTCTCTCTCTCGCTTTTCTTTTCCTCTCTGCGTTCTTCTCGCTCGCACCTCTGGGCTCAGGGTTCCAACGGAAGAGAGACAAAGACAACTCTCCGTTTCTTTTTCCAAACATCCCCTGCCCTCCTACTCTGGGCCGTACAGCAGGGGGCGGGGCCGGGCGCTGATTGTAATCACCGTGGGCTGCGTCCGAACGGCCCCGCCGCACCTGACGCCGTGCCCTTGTCGCACCCCCACCACTGGCCAGCTCGAGAGCGACAGAGACAGCATGTTTCGGACGCCGCACCGGTCGCCTCTCATCAATACAGCATCCTCTCCTCTGTGCTCCTCGAAAGAAGGCGAAACAAACAGTCATAACGCATCAAAATGGACACTTTGCAAAATAAATTTTAAATTGCGGCCCCGGTCGATGTGGAGACGTTCCCGCCTGAGCGGCGATATAGCCTCTCTTCGTCACTCTCCGTCTCACTTCCGCCCCTGCTATAGCCTTTCTCCGTCCCACACTTCCGCCCCGAGGCCTAGCTCCCCCACCCCTCCCCAGGTGACCCCGCGGCCGCCACAGAATAATGTCAAACGGCCTCACAAATACAGTCATCCACGTGATGATGGTGAGAGACGAAAAAAAAAACAGAGAAAAAAAAACAGGAAAAAAACCAACCAACCGCACATTCATTTGTTGGAACAAAGTCACCGTCGCGTGATATTGACGCTTGATGCCTGGTGGTAACACGGCACTTAAGCCATCTGGCGCTCACGGCGTCATTTACGTGTCGACGGACCGGGCCCGAGCCGGCCGGACCGGAAAACCTAACCCCTTCAGACCGCGGTACAGACCGCGCCAGGAGGGCGCACGTGCCGCCGGGGCGCTGCTAACCTCGGACAGGGCGGCGGAAGCGGTGTTGGCCCGGCCTGTACCCGAAGGTCCGGGCTGGAGTGGGGAGGTGTGGCGGTCCTGCACGCCCTGCCGCCACTGTTAGCGGCCGCACTTGATGTGGTTTTAATCGTGACAGAGCCGCGCCGCTGAGCCTCTTAGGACCGGAAGTCGTTAGCGGAGCGCCCGCCGGGTAGGCAACCCAGCCGGCAGCCGGGAGCGGCGCGCGGTCCACCCGCACGGCGGCAGCGGCGGCCCTGAGACTCCAGCCGGAGGGGCCTCGACACAGATGACTGAATCTGACTAGAGAATGACTGGAGAAAGGTCGAAAGAGACTAGAGAGCGACGTTTTACAGTTTCCTTAATTTTCTGTGGAAGGGTGTCGTCTGCCCGAAATTTTTCGCAATTTTGGTGACTGGATGGATTGGAAGGGGCTGTGAATGACTGGATATTTGGCTGTTTCGTAAGGCGTACAGGGACTTTACCATGGCGGCGCCAGTGCGCCATCGACGTGGTTGTCGAAGCGGCGGCGCAGCGGAGCCAGTAGCGGCCGCTGCGTCGTGCTGCGGCCGTGACGAGCAACAACGGAATCCGTTGCTGTGTGTCAGGGGGCGTCCAGTAATTACATCACGCCGTGGTGTACGTCACTTCATTCCGGAAGATACCCCGCGCGCTCCAGCGTCCGACGGCGGGGGTATCGGCAGGAGCTTTTCGGACACAGATTCAGATTCGGATTCAGACAGCGACGAGGCGTCACGTTCGTCACGGATGAATAAAATGGGACGGCCAAACCACGAGCACCCTGCTTGACCGGACGCTGCGGCGATCTGCCAGGGGAAGTCCCTCATCGGGTAGTCCCCCGGGGAGTCCCTCCACAAAAACAAACAAAACAATAAACAAACGGGGACGCTCGCAAACGAACCGGAGCGCGGAATCGAACCGGAAACTACTCTGATTTGCGGTGGACAAACGAGACACGGTAAAAGGTGGCTGGTCACGTGACGAAGAGGGTGGCGGAGCAGGTGCAGCGGAAGCAGGGGGAAGTTCGTACGCAGCCGCCGCATGTCACGGTAGTTTGGGGTGTCTGAGGCGTCACACAGGCTCGGGGAGGCCTTGAACAGACTCCACATAGCGCACACTACTCTCAACCTCTCTCGCAATAAATGGACCCGTCTCTATCCGTCTCTATCCCTGCGCGCGAAGCAGCAGCGCTTCCAAACGGAAAAGGCGCCAGCCATTTTTTCCCCCGCACTTCTCTATCGAGCGCGAAGAGTGCATAGCAGCGCTGCTGGAATACTTCCAGCCGCCCCGCCATGCCTAATTATACCACTATTATATCACTATTACGCGACCACATTCGACCACTTAAAGCCTTTTTTTTTGTCTTCTTCCCGCCTGCGCGCGGCCGCCGTCCGTCCATACCTTATTCTTTTTTTTCTTTTCTCCCTCTCGCGGCAACAATATTTCGACAGTTGAGTGACGGCAGCGGGTTGGCCGGATACGGATCCACAATTGGGCGTGCTGAGTGTCGGAATGGAAATGGACGTTATTGTAATGCAACATAATTTTCCCCTTCCTTTTTGCGGTCGCTGTTCTGGCCGGTGCACCACCGTCTGGTCCCTGACCCGCGAGGAGGTCCTGACAAATGGCGGCAGCGGCAGCAGCACGGCAGCCAGGCGACCCCAGGTCTTTTAAAAACCGGCCTGCCGAAACGGCATGCGATGCGACCTGACTGGGCGGCGGCCCCGGACCACGGCTGACAGGGACAGGCCCAACTCCAGAGCCACCGCTTGCATCCTGCACGGCTTGAGGGTAGCGGCAGCGGCCAGGCGACGGTCACAAGCCGTATGATGTAGTCTTCGCGGACCTGCTGCCCTTTCCTTCCTGTCCGCGGAGGTGAGACAATGAGAATAATGCTGCAGGAAATGAACGGGGGCCACGCACTGCTGTGTGTGTGTGTGTGTGTGTGTGTGTGCGTGTGCCCAAGGCGCTGCCGCGTCGACTCAGGCGGGCGACGCCGGAACTGTCGGGGTGGAGTGATCCTTCATCGGGGCCCTGGGGCTGTCCTAAGGGCTATCCTAAGGGCCTGTCGCGACCAACCCTTTGAGGGCACGCGATAGGGCCATCTGAATCCATTACGACACTCTGCGACGTTCTGCAGGGGGGGGGGGGGGGGGGCAATCTGCCGCAAAACACTCCTGATCGGGCGGAACTGGCGCCGTCAAGGGCCCCGAACCTTACCGGAGGACGCACAGACGGATTTTGGGAATTGGGCTGCCAGGTGACGAGATAAACATTTTCAGAAAAGAGTCAAGGCTGACTTGCAATTTTCGTGATTTTATTTTGTTTCTCGCGGAGAATTTTCCCGAAGCACGGCCAAAACGGCCAAAAAAAACATTTTTTTTTTTAAATTTTTTAAACGAAAAACTTCTTCCTTCGCTTCTCTTTATGTGACTAATTAGCGCAGTGGCGGCTTGCGAGTAAGTATAGTTGTTTTACAACAGCTTAAAGGAGGGAAAAAATCTATAAAACATGGCGTTATAGCGCGGAATCGGGTACGTAACATCTTTTCCAGTGGCATGCACAAGTTGCGCACACCTACACACACACACACACACACGCGCGCGCGCGCGCTAAGCAGTATGCATTACCCGCTCGTCAAAGGGTGGTAATATTCCGGTGTTTGCTTCCGTGCACACACACACACCCTCCCACGCACGCACGCACGTACACTGCGTACACGCACGCACGCCCGCTCGCGCGCGAGGTCTGCCACATACACGCGCGCACATAGCGGAGGGTGCGAGCGAAACTTGCGGAGGTGTTTGTCACGACACTCGGGCCGGATGGGGCCAAGGGACCCGCAAGGGACCGCATGCATAAGCAATGCAGGCCAGGCCGTAAGGTCTAGTCCGCGACCACCACTGCCGCCACCACCATCTCCATATCGTATCATCATCATCATCATCATCATCATCGTAGTCGTGTCGCACGCCACTGCGAATCATCATCGGCCAATTTTGGGCGATGAGGGTTTGAAGAGTCTGTTTTGAAAACATTTGAAAAGGTTCGCTGGTTTCCCGCCAAATTGTAGCCAACGCATAACCTCCACAAGCGCCCTGCCGCGCTGCCGCGCCCTGCGGTAGGCATAATGAGCCGCGAATGCATCACGACAAGCAGCCGGGGCCCTCATAGAGTGGCCCGGAATGTCGTCTGCTGCCTGTGAAGAAAGCGTAAAACGTGACATAACGCGGGCGTGACGCGTGACGCAATATATGGCGGCGTGCGTGCGCCATGCGGCGAGGGCGGCGGACAGCAACCAGGAATCGGCGCACTATAGCAGTCATCCGAAAGGCCCCGCCACAAATTTCAAGAAATGAGTATGGAACTAACGAAATCCCCGCAAACATTATCGAGGGGCGTCGGAAATGTAAATCAAAGAAAGAAAGCGGAGAAGAAAACCAAACAACAACGCGCCCAGGTGAAGCCTCCCCCGTGCGTTCACGCGATCATCGCCTATGAGGGCCGTATGTGCGCGCCGAGCCGAAAAAGACCGAAGCCGCCGCATCTGTCCTGGACGGCGACGGCGACGGGTCCTGCGGGTCCTCCTTTGTACGGCAAATGATACCTTTCCGTTCCGTTCTGGGGCTTTGGTCGTCATTACAATTGGAAAAGAAGAAGAAGAAGAAGACGAAGAAGAAGGAGAGCGGACTAACAAACGGCAGCAGCCTAGAAGCCCCGCAACACAACGCTTTTTATTTCCGAACGAATCGCTCCAAATTACACAGCGCTGTGCGTGAGCCGTGGGCGTGCCGTGGGCAGGTTGTGGGCCCGCCGTGGGCACGCCGAGGGCGCGCGCTGTGTTACGATGTCACTTAATATCCAGGGGGTCACGTGACCCAATGACTCGGTGATTTGTTTTTTCATTTTCCTCCCCAAGAGCCGCAGCCGAGCGCCGCGCGAGGTGGTGGACGGCCGAGCGGCGGCAATGCCTTGCGGCCTCGGAGCCTCGAGGACCCCGTGCGGCCAGGGGTGGACGAAAAAAAATAAAAATAATCCGAGCTGTCAATACCACCGCGTCTGCCTTCCGGCTGTCGGGAGATGTTTGACTCCGTCTCTTTTAACTCTCGGATCCGACTGATTGGGTGTTGCCTACCTCGTGCCGCCCGGCGCCGCTGCTGGCCCCGCGCTCCCCTGCTTTGGCCGGATGACGAGGCGCTACCGCAGGTGACCAACCCCTCGGCTCGGCTCGGCTCGCGCACCACTACGCTCCTCTGTGATTTTGATTTATTTTCCCGAGCAGGCGGAAGGGAAGTCCGTAATAGACGCATTTGGATTGCACGAGTGGCTTGTCGAAGCATTAATTCCGAGCGCTGCGCGCGCACGGCCTCTGAAGAACTGGCGGGCGGTGAGGCAGCACAATGCGCGCGCATGCGGTTCACACATTACGTAACGCACGATGAAATTCTCCTACTTGGCTCCAGCGCAGCGCGCGATTTCTCATGACGTCCGCCCGAACAGGAGCATACTGAGGCACGTGTGCGACAATAACACCCCCGCCGTGCGCCGCTGCTGTGCTCTCAAGTCGTCGTCGTTCGTCGTCGCGATTGTTTTCGATAAGCTCTTTATGACAAATTGCCGATCGCGTGCGTCGCGCGAGGCACCGCCTTCTCGTGCGCGACCATGAATCAACTTCAGAACGCCGCTGCTCTTGGTTGAGGAAGGCGGAGGCGACAGCGGCCGACCTGCTGCGGCGCGTGCACGGGGGCGCCGCTACCACTCCACAGGAGACTTACTCTGTATTTTTCCAGGAAAAAATAAAGAGGGCCAAGAAACAGAGACTGCAGTGCACATCAGACAGAGGAACAACTACAATGAAATGCAATCGCGAACGCCATCCGCACTCCTGCCGTATGTGACACAACCATGGGCTGCCACGGCTGCCACGGCTGTCAGGCGCTGGTACCTTTGGCACAGAGTGCCGTCGCGGTCTGCCTGCGCTCTTCCTATCCGCCGCCGTCACTTTTGTCTGTTCCGGTCCCGCTGCGTCCTCCTCATGACATATTGTCGCTGTCCTGTCGTCCCGTGCCCCCACCGCGCCCCGCGGGCCGGGTCCGCCCCACTCCACAAGAAGGAAGCTCACAAGAGAGCGCGCTAGTTTTCTGCGTGTTGAGTTTTTGTGTGGCGTCGCTTTGCGTAGGTAAATGTCTGCCAGAACTAAGTGGGCCTGCCCTGCTGGACATGTCTGGCTGCGTCCGCGCGGCACAGCGGAGCTGTTCGCACGGCCAGAGTCCGCTTCTGACGCAGCCCGCGTGTCATGCTCGCGTCATGCGAGGGCTGAGGAGGCGTTCACAAGCACGCAGAAAAAAGATTAGTTGTCAACTGAGTTTTAAGTTCATTTTCAGACAAGCAGTAAATTTTTGTTCGGAAAACTAAAATAAATTTTAGTTGCACCAACTAAACGTTGGTTGCTCCAACAAAGAGGTTCGTTGTGGGCACTAAACAATTTGTTTTTCTCCGTTTTCCTCCTTTAGCGAAACTCTGCGTTGACGCAACTGAAGTTTAGTTACCCCATCAAAGTTCAGTTTTCCGAATACATAAAAATTTACTGCTTGCGTCTGAAATTAAACTTAAAAATTAGTTGCGAGCACTAATCTGTTTTCTCCGTGAGCCACGAGACATGTCTTGGAATCCTTGCCGGGTGTGGGAGAGGGTGCTGGAGCAAACTGTCGTTGGCACGGGCCTCAGTCTCCCTGAGAGTGCAGGCCTGGTGGGTTCGAATCCCACAGACGGTTCAACGCGCTCACTTTCACGTTCGAAAGTACCTCGATTCAGTGTCACGTGGTTCCTGAACGGCCCCGACTCGGACAATGGCGTGCTCACGGGAGCGCTGCGTTGTCACCGAGCCACGCCATGGAGCAAATCACCAAGGACCAGCAGCTGGCACTTTGGTAATCGAAGGAACGTCCCTCTCTTAGACTGAAGCCTAATGTTTGTTCTTCTCAGATTCAAGTTGGTCATCAGAGAATGCCGCGCGCAATTTCCGCTCCACCTTCAATTATGGTTGACTCGTTCAAATACCGAGTCTCTATGCCATTACCCACCATGACACGCCATCGAACACGCGCTGGCAGTACGGCACGTCACAGTTCGCGTGTAAACAAACCGGAAACGGATACTAATGTGAACCGACCCCGATGAAGCGTGCGCTGGACGCCCCTGTTTGACAAGGCGGTGGGGTGTGTTCCGTTACATCCCCAGGGAAGCGCCGAGGAAATCGTACCGTATACGCCTTTTGTTGCGTTGCTGCACCGCTGCACGCCGCATCTGACTGTTACACCTATGCTACGCCGCGGTGTCGAGTTTCCGTCGCCTCGAGCTGTTCGAGGGGAACGGCGGCGGGAACGTTCAAAAAACCACGAGGTGGACGACAGGGTGCGAGAAAGACCAACGCGGCAGTTTCCGGAAGCAGATCAGCGTGTGTGGAAGCCGATGAACCGCATATCCGCGCGGCGACTCGCCTCGTCCTTGTCGCACCCCCACGCACGGTCCACGGCGTTGGACAGAGAAGGACACGCGCGTGCCTTTTTCTCCCCTTCTTTTTCGGACAAGACCGACCATACACCCAATCCATCAAAAAAACACGCCGCGGTCGTTTATCGGTCCGGCGGAGCGTGACGGTCCGCGTCGTCTGCTCGGCTGCTGCTTCTCGCCGGGCTGGCCACCATTATGAACTCGCCCTTCAATCAATTATTACAGCAGCAGGGCGAGCGACGTTTCGGTGTCTCTTACAGAGCCAATCGGCCGGAACCTGACCTCTTCGAGCCGCCACCCAGCGACAACAAACACCGCCGGAGCCATCGCGACCTTTTCCCAAAGTCCACTCAACGTTCCCATTAAGATGGCGCGGCCCCCGCGCCTTTCGCTCCACCCGAACAAATGGTAACGATAAACAAACAGAATCGCGGGCAGCACGCAGAGCCTCCGGCAGGCGGACCCATGGCAGCCTGCGGCCAGGGGCTACGGCTGGCCCTGCCGGCCCTGCGCAGGAAGGAGAACTGAAGGTAATTATTGTCTAGAGGAAAATGGCCATAAAATCCAACACGCTGACGTCTGGGGATAATAGAATCATTTGGGCGCCGTGGAGGGGGTCGCGTTCAGGGGGCGGCGAGCGCCGAGGGTGGCGCCAAGGGTCGCTGGGCACAAGGCGGTGCTGGCCACAGGAGTATACAAGTCTGTTTACTCTAGCCAAACCAGCCTCTAGCCGAAACCTCAAAAGCACAGAGGTTGTAAAGAAAAATTTAAAACATGGCAAAAACCCAGAAAAAAAATACGAAGAAAAAACTAGAAGAAAGAGAAAAAAGAAAAATAAGAAAAAAATTGTGAAAAAAAATATAATTAAAACGCAATGCAGTGCGTGTACCGTCCCCCGCCCTTCACCACGTCACTTCCATATGGAGTTTTGCGGGCAGTGCGGCACGAGCCCTGAAAATGATCGCCGATTACTGATTTAAGACGCAAACAAGAGAGGAGCGGAGGCCGCCGTTGGCGGGGGCGGCTGCATGCCGGCGGCTGGCGGTGGCGTGCTCGGCGGGCATATCGCATGCCTCAATAGCTTTCTTTATGCAGGTGCATGTATTCAAAGTGAGGTAATCTGCATCTTAATTCCGGCCGCGGCGGCGTCATACTTTTGCGCGCAGCGTGAAAATGCATTTTGCGCTTCATGCGATCCGGGCTGTAAATATTGCCGGCGACGTAATTTGATGCGCTTCATTTAGATGAAAATGTTAGCCGTACACACGGCTGGTACAAAGCGGTGGCGCAGACGTGCTCCACCCACTTTGCGGGGTGCAGCAGGCAGGTGCAGTGGACGCCCACAGCTTTTGCCAAAAACCCGAAAACGGTACCGAAAAAATAAAATAAAGAGGGCAGTGGTCATTAGGGTTAGCCAACCTCACCGCCCTCTTAGGGTGGCGCTGTGTGTCGTCGCGGTAATAGGGAGTGATGGCTGAGCCAACCCAAACGGCGGCCAATTTGCCGCACAATTGCAACAACTCCGACTATTAGCTGGCCGGCGACGCACGAAAAGACAAAACCATGATAACACGCGGCGAATTCAAGAAGCATGAACAAGACCTGGGGACGCACGGCGTTTGGTCTGGGGGTTAAAAATTAAGAGGTGACGTATACGCAGGCGTCTGCCTCACAACAGCGGACCGGCGACGCCAGCGCCCCCTCCCGGCCGCCACCGAAGCTTCGCCCTTTCTTTCAACAGCGGCGGCACAAGGCAGACACGATACGCCTTTCGCCATAACGAGTGAATGATTGTACGGGGAGGGGGCAGCGAGACTCGGGACCGGCTGCATGCATAGCATATCGAGCAGTCCCAATCGTTGCTGCTCTTGATGGGATCATGCCTATGAATAACGTAACGCTTGTGAAAAGTTACTTGATCGACTTCGCTCTGCGCATTGGTAATTTCGTTCCGGGCCGCCGTCGGGCGCCGCGGCGGTCTGGTCTGGCTGTGCGGTCTGGCGGGTCTGGATGTGCGGCCGCTGGCGGGGCGGCGGGGTCTTCTTCCAGAGCAGCCCCGGGAGGTTGTGACCCGGAGTGGTCACTGGGAGGCGCGACACGGTGGACTCGTGGCCTGTGGGCTCAGCCGGGCTCTGCCGGTCTCGACGCTCGCACCGCCCCCCACCGACGACGGTGCAATCATTTTCCGAACGCCGGGTGGGCTCTAATTTGCAGAGTCGCTGCCCCATTTCATTGAGGCCCGTGTCGCCGGGCACAAGCAGCAGCAGCAGCAGCAGCAGCAGCAGCAGCAACCGTTGTCAATGGGACCCAACTGCCTGTTCGCTTTTAATCCGAGAGCAGAGAGAGCCTTTCCACGCAGAGATGGGGGAAATTACAGCAATTGAAACGGGACAGGTGTAGGTAGCGCAGTGAACGGGGTGTCTCCAGCGCAGGTGCCACGGCAGCGAGTAAGGCCACTTAGTTTTGTGACCCCGATCGGTCTTACCTCAGAATCTTCCCGGAATCAGCCGACGGTGCAAAGTTTCCACGCGTCGTGTCAGTTGGGTGCGCGAGGTGGCAGAGCGGGCTTCATTCGTTCCTGACAGATGTAGATGAAGCATATATATGTGTGGGGGACCAAGCCACTCGGTAGCTGCGCGGTCGTCACCGACTCCAACCCCTTCGACCCCGCCTCTACGTCGCCTTCCCGGGAGGAGCGAAAATTCATTGACGGTTGATCGGTGGCCCGGCCGTCGCCCGGCCGGCTCCTGCTCTCGCCCAACACCCTGGTGTTCGTGGAAGCGAGGACGGCGGCGGCCTCCGCCGGGCTCCGAGGCCAGCGCCGGCCTCCCGGCCTCCGGTGCCTCCGGTCTCCATTCACCGCAGCCCAGAGTCATCAATGGATTTGTAGCTATCGTGAGTAAACAGATTACAGGCGAGGTGTGCGACGCCCTAATGGACGCTGATGGCCGCGCCCCGGTCCGGGCGGCCGGGGGCGTCATCGGTCAGCGATCTCGGGGGAGGAGGGTGCGGCCCCCGGCGACCCCCGGCCGGCGGCAAGGCCCCCGTCAAGGCCTTGCCCCGGGGCACGTCCCCCTGCCAGCCGACGGTCGTCCGGTCTGTACCTCGCCGCCGCCGCCGCCGCCGGACGGTCGCCGCCAAACACATTGGCGACCTGGAAACGGAGGCGTGGCGCCTATAATCTCGATCTGTTTGATGCGGCCTGATGGGCTGGGCCCCGGCTCCGGGCTCCGGGCTCCGGGCTCCGGGCTCCGGGCTCAGGGCCCCCGGGAGTCATTAGAAGTGCCGATTTCACCGCGTCCGCGCCACGCCGTGCCGCCCAGCGGGCGCCAGAGCACCTACCCTCTTACAGTAGGAAAAATTTTCGCATTACGAAACGGCGCGCGAAAGATAGCAGCAGCCTCTTTTTTTTTTCGCGATGAAAAATTCAGGCGGGAAGAGCGGGGAGCGGGGAGCGGCGTCGTCGAATGAAATCGTGCGGACTTGTGGCCGGCCGGCCGACGCTGCTGGGCTAGGCCTTCCTGTCGCAGTTTTGATGACTCGCCCGGAGAGCGCGCAGCGTTTCGGCTCTTCGGTTCCTAATTGAAAACAAGAGTTTCTATCTGCCGGATGGACGGGGCTTCTACCGCGGTGCACTTTGACCATCACGGCGCGGTAGCGGGTCGCTCTGACACAGCCACGTAACTCGAACGTAAGTCGAGCCCAGTTACACATCCATCCCGATGTAGCGGGCCGCGAGCCAGTCCATTATGAATATCAGTGGTCTCCCGGGCTTTGGACTCGCGCTTCATCGCTGTGTGTAATCGGTACGTTCGGCCGGTGCGATGGAAAAAGTAACCCGGCCTCCCGCTCATTCTTGTCTGATTCCACTCTCAAAAAAAAAAAGAAAGGCGAAGAAAAAACTTTTTACTTTTTGGTCGATTTTCACAAAGTTATAGCGGTTTTTGACACAAATTAGTGGAATCGTCATGTTGCTCTTCTTTGGTCGATTTTATGTGGCAGTGTTGGATTAAGCGTATACTTAGGACAAGCTGCTAAAGCTCGGCGGGCGCCCAACAATGATAGACGCGTGCGCCGCCACACAGAGCCGTGTTAAACACTGCGGAATAATTACAGAAGTGCCCGCATAAGGGGTTCCCATTCCCACCACACGTTAAGAGAAAATAGAATAATGCCGCGGTTTGATAAAAATCGGCGCGTGGGGCAGGCCGGGGTGGCGGGCCGGGGGCCGCGTCTGGCGCCAGTGGCGTATCCACGCAGGGGAAGCCGGCCGGTCCCTTCTGATCTCCTAAGGCCTACATACGTAAGCACCACGCGCCCGCCGCGCCCTGGAAAACACACAAGTTTCTCCCAATTTAGAAGTTTGCGGTACAGCCACAGAAAGGTTTTCTCGACTTTTGAGTGCTCTGACGGAAAACGGGCACTAGATACTATTCTGAACAAAAAAAAAAAAAAATTGAAATATAAAATAGAACTCTTGAGCAAATACGCGTCGCGGATAAATAACTGTATTCGCAATTATATAAAATGAGACGTGTACTTTTTCTTTGTTTCTCCGGGACCACACACGGAGAGCATGCAGACGGCGAAGCGAGGTGCTCAAGGGAGAAACAGCCGCAAGTCGGTCAATAAGGTGTTGGCAGAGAATGCCGATACAGATCTCTCTCTCTCTCTCTCTCTCTCTCTCTCTCTCTCTCTCTCTCTCTCTCTCTCTCTCTCCCTCTCTCTCTCTCTCCCCCTCTTCCTCTCTCTCCCTCCCCTCTCCCCGCACCCGTCTCTCTCAGACCTAGTGTATAGCGGTAATGGCACGCACTCAGGGAAGTCTCAAAATGTAATTGATGAAAATTCGACGGTTGTTTAGGTTTTTAACAGTATATTTATCCGTTCCCCCTTCATTAAAAGAATTCAGTTCAGCTTGCAAAATACGAGAAATAGTAGCTGCGGAAATTAATTCTTCTGTGTGGTACGAATGCACATGCAGTGCTGCCGCCCTAAACCTATCCGGACCACACGCAGGGCGCCGCGGTTCGTGTTTCGAGTGTGTTGGCACGCCTGCGGGGCGTGTTCCGCACGGCGCTGCCCAGACGTGACCAGCGGCCGTGGCGCACATAGCACGCGTGCCTGCAAAGAGAGCTGAAAAATGGTGCAAAACGATAATGGCTAGGCTATTGGCACCGATCCCCGAGTGCGTCAGAGCCGATCCCGTATCCCTGTGGGGTAAACGACACAATGTTGGCATGACACTGCTCACCCCCATTAGCGTTTTTCTCTCTGGTCAGCCCCACGAGAACGAAGCATTTCTCTTTGTTTCAACGCGGCGGCGGCCAGACATGAACGCAAGGAGTAAGACGTCAGAAAGAAACCAGTTTTCAGGTCCAGTGTGTTGGCTGCACTGCGCGCCGTCTGTCAGAGACGGATAGACGGGCCTCTATCTCTGCCCGGTGTTCCGGTTGAGTCGCTCTCGCTGCCCCGCGTGGCTGCGCCTTCTATATATTCGCGCGTACCGTCTCGTCTTCATAACGTTTCAGACAGCGCTATTTGCAGCTGCCCCTTGATGGATTACTGCGCTCCCAGCAACGGCCCCGTTGCTCTAAACCGGGCCACTCATGGGCGCTTTGACGCTCTACTTTTAGGCGGTATTATCATTTTTGGCCACCACGCTGCGTTCGCTCTGAGTACCCCGCAAGGAAAGTGGCTTGAAACGTAGCGTGGGGCTCTGATTTAGATTCTGGTGATACGGGCCGCCGGGACCGGCAGGTGTGTTATTCTGAGCTCGGCCGTGCTCGTCTTCTGCGCCATGCAGAAGAAACAAACAAACTCTAGTTTCCTTCCCCGACGTATTTTAACCCGGACTTGCGCGCTCCACCTCGCACCCCTTGGCCTGGGCTGCTCGCGTTCCGGTAGCTGGCCGCGAAGCGATGCGCTGGTAAACGTTTGGGCCGGCGCTACGTTAATTGAAATGAGTAAAGACTTCCGGGGCCGGGCGGGCGGGCGCGAGCCGGGTTCAAGGGCTTCCGAAAACGCTTCTCGGACACACACACACACACACACACACATGACCGCCATGACGACATTCCGGGAAATGATAGTTAACGCGGGGAAACTGTCTACGGGAGTATATTCGTGCGTGGCGGTGTTAGCAGCCCAGCCCTACTTCTGTGGAGATGCAGTAGCAGCGGCAGCCGCAGCAGCAGCAGCAGCAGCAGCAGCAGCAGCAGCAGCCTCTGTCCTGCCTGGAATGGACGAATTTATCATCCGCGCCGCGAAGAGTGCGCCGAGGTGCCGCGACGCGGAGCGGAATCAGCGGCGGTCGTGACACACACCGTGATGACCCGGCGGATCATCGTTATACGCACCAACCTTTTTTGCCCGAGTGTGAATAACGCCCTTGTCATTTATTAGCAGCAGTCATACACGTCGTCGGAGAGCCGCGAGGCGCGGCGCGCAAGGCAGTGACGACTTTCTCACGCTCAATCTCGCGTTACAAGCAGAGGCGCCTCGTTCTGTCAGAGAGAGAGAGAGAGGGGGGGAGAGAGAGAGAGAGAGAGAGAGAGAGAGAGAGAGAGAGAGAGAGAGAGAGAGAGAGAGAGAGAGAGAGAGAGAGAGAGAGAGAGGGGGGGGGGGGGAATTGGTGCGTGGCGCTACATGTCTAGCTCCTCCGGTCGAAACCGCAAAATTGAGCTGCTTTGGCTTAATTCCATTATCTGAGAGGGGAACCCATCCGACCGCTCGCCTACCCAATCACCCTTCACTACTTATGCTGAGTGACACGGCAGTGGCGCTGGCTCCTCACGCATTCCCGGCGTGTTTGTTTTCCGTTAAAACGGCCGGTCAGAATGCGGCGGCTCCCGTTGTGGCCGGGCGCTCTGAGTAACACGAGTGTGTAGTGTGTTTGATTCAGTATGGGAAATTGTGGGAACCGTCGGTTATGGTTTTCGTAGGAGCGCGTTTGTATCACGCTAAATGGATCATATGGACTTGACCACAAGCGCCGTACCCGAGGGGGATCGTCCATTTAGTACGTCGACATTTCTGCCGACGAGTCCGGGCCGCCTGCTGGGTAGGCAATCCGGACTTGTGCATGCACGCGTGTCGCGCGGGCTGGCCTACCCCGCAAGGCGTCTCCCGGCACCTGAACCCCCCTATTCACTCGATTCCCCAGATGATAAATCGTGAATCGGCCGGTGTCCAGTGCGCGCAGCCTGGAGGCGCGGGGCGTGGCGGGGCGTGGCGGGGCGTGGCGCGGCGTGGCGGGATCGGCTGGTCCAGCATGACTCACACTGCGGACACCCCGTAATCTCTAATGCACCTAATTGATGCATATCATGGAGCTGTGAGAAAAGGCCACTCTGCGCGCTGCCGCGCGGCGCGGCAAGAAAAATACTCGTTTTTACCGAAAGACCACGGACCCCTCCGGCGCTGAGGACCTGGTGAGTCATGAAGAAGAGGCGGGGGACACGGACCTGGGTGAGTGGTCAGCCCACGTGGTCACTGGCTGCACCGGCAGCCACGCAGACTGTGTGGCGCTCCCCGGGCCTCCCCGGCCTCGCCGCAGGCTGCCGGGTTCCTGCGCCGCTCATCCGCCTGGCGGCACTTTTTCCATGCCGCAGCGCATTTTGAAACACGCTCCCGCGAATTTCTCTCTCTCTTCTCTCTCTCTCTTCTCTCTCTCTCTCTCTCTCTCTCTCTCTCTCTCTCTCTCTCTCTCTCTCTCTCTCTCTCTCTCTCTCTCTCTCTCTCTCTCTCTCTCTCTCTCTCTCCCTCTCTCTCTCTCTCTCTCTCTCTCTCTCTCTCTCTCTCTCTCTCTCTCTCTCTCTCTCTCTCTCTCTCTCTGTCTCCCGACTCGAATTGCAGATGAGCGAGAGGCTCATCGCACGTGCGGTGAAAGGAGACCGCGTGGCTCCCTGACCCCTAGTGGCTGGGTCCTGGGGTCCCGGCCGGGGTCCCGGTACGGGGCACCATCCCCCTCTAGATGGAGCAGAACGACCACAAGCCTTCACTCTCACATCGCGCTGCGCCGCGCTGCGCGGTCCCCGGCCGCCGCCACCTGTTGGTGGGCTGCGAACAACAACAGACCACCGCGCTGCCGGCTCTGTCCCTCCAACGACGACTTCCGTGAGGCGCGACCTCTCTCTCTGTCTTTCTCCCCCTTCGGACACAGTCTCGCGCCCAGCTGACCGGCTCTGGACACCCGCCGGGGCCACACTCGTCGGCGACTGGTCAGGCATCGCGGCCTTCCGTATCGGCTGATGTGTGTAACACAGGTGCTCCAATTTGCGATTATGAAGCGCGCAGGGCTCGGCCGACATGTTCTGTGCCGAAGAGAAAACCTTTCGCCAGCACAGTTCAGTGTGCGGTCTGCCCCCCTAGATTAACGACGGCGCGGGGGCGCACGGGGCGTAAGTGAACCGGGGAACGTGCCCGGTACTTTTTGTTGTTGCTCCGTAATGTAATGGTAGTCCGTTGGCGCCCGATGGCGGCCTCAGCGACAAAAGCACGCGCTCCAGAAATCATAAGGTGCCGCGATGGGGCCGCAGGGCGCGGGCCACAGCCATACGGGCCAAGCGGACCGTCGTTATTTGTTACGTTCGATCGCAGTGCAGCAGAAGAAAAGGCAGGATGCAGTCGAATGCGCGGACAAAAGAATCTACTCGTGGGTTTTTTTTCATATCACGTTCGCAAGTAAAATGCCCCGGAGAGAGAATGTTGACTGTTTTCATATTGCTCAATCACAATCTTCTATGTACATGCAGACATATACTCATGTCGGGTCCTAGCTCCGTGGCGCACAAGGGCACTCATCGCTCCGTCAGTGCTGTTTAATTTTATCATTTCATTCCTTTGTCTCGCTTCGGACGCTCCCCACGCCTTCTGTGCCCCGCCCGCTTTTTATATTCCTCCTCTATAACTCGATCTCGCTCGATCGGCGCACAGGCAGCGGCCGCGTACGGCACGGCACAGCCGGCGGCGCGTCTCCGATGGGCTTTGATTGGTCGGACGTGTACGTGGGTGCGTTCCCTCCATGCCGACTTTTCGTCCGAAACAGCGGCGCGCGCTCTCCGTCCGACGGGCTGCAAGTCAAACGGGGAGCGACGACGACGGCAACGTTGCGCCGGTTCGAACGCAGCCCGTCTGTGCCTTCGGAGGGGCGCAGCGCGCTTCAAATAAAATGCCATTTTATTGTGGGGGAAATTGACGATAATTGTGGTGGGATTGGTTGATAAACACAGTGCTGGGTACGTTCGGTGCGCGCGGCTGTTCCATGCTGCGCCCTCTTTTCGGCCGCAGCCCCGCTGGATGTGTACATGTGCCGGATGCGCGGCCAGACATCTACGATAACTAACCAAGATTGCATGCAGAGAGCATCGACAACAAGCCACTCGGGCTCTGCTATGGTTTTCCTCATATCTAATTTTTGCGATTGAGAAGAAGTTCTTCCGCAGAGATGCGAAATACTTTAGACGAAATTAAAAACAAAAATTATTCTTTTTTATTTGTAGGGAAATTTAATCGTGCTTCAAATTGCTGCAAAATACAACCAAACAAACGAACAGGTTCCTGATAAAAAGAAAACAATAAAAATCAATGTCGCTTCCTTGACCTATGATAACTGCCGAGCCTTCACTCCATCTCTCCTTGAACTTTCCAGCATGGCGTTGTTTGCTGCTGGACCGGTGCTAGGACCAGATCAGCCCAGACGCAATGGCGTCCGCTCCGCGCCGGTGGAAGGGGCAGAGGGGGGACGGGGGGCGGTAGTACAGGACGTGCCTCGGCCCCTCCCACTCAAATAATGATATTCCTCTTGGTGACCGGCGTACTTGATCCGACCCGGCCCGGGCATTGAGCCCTTTGGGAGGGCGTTATGCAGCCAGCGCATATCCTTCTGTCCCAAAAGAGAAGAAGACCTCAGGATAATTGTGAATCATTGTGTTATTTCAGGGGAGGGGGGGAGTCGAGCAAAAAACAAAACCGGCCACGACGGGAGAGAACAATGGTGTGTGTGTGACGGGTATATGTGCGTTCCCTTTCCGTCCATAATGCCCTCCGCTAGACCCCTTTGATCAGATTACAGCGATGTAGGCAGAGATCTAACTGCAGCCCTTTCCTCGGAGAGAGCACTGCAGCAAGCGGTCACTTCACATTTCCGCAAATGCACACGTCGTGCCGTACGTATTTCCTCCGAGGTCGTGACGATCGTGGGCATCGCTTCCATCATTATCATCTCATTTCTATGAATCACACCAGCAGCGGGCCGAGAAGCGGGCCAGCGGGCCTCCGCGGGCTGTCTCCGCGGCGACTGCCTCCGCTCCGCCTCGAACGCCACCCTATGATGACGCTGCCTCACGCACAGTGCTCCTCGCAGAGACATTTAATTTGGGACGAAAACGGCCACCGATACGGGGGAGGAGGAGATGAAATGGAGCGGCGGACCAGCACTGTGGGAAAAAGATGGAAACCCCTTCGGCTGTGTCCCACGGCAACGGGGTGCCCGAAATGACTCCCAATTTTCTGGTACGCGCCCTACTGTCGCACCGATTTATTACAGAACGTGCGGGTGACTCAGACGGTAGACACTATCGGCTGCGGATTGATTGCAGGTATCGAAGAGTAACCGAGAGGCCGCGGCGACATGTGTCATTACTTGTTTGTCCTTCGGTGGGCGGTCCGGCAGTACCTGAATCCAGAAGATGAGGCACCTAATTTCGGTCTCCACCTCGCATTGTGTTTGAAGTTGTTGCAGCCTCGGAGTTAGGCAAAGAGAGAGAGAGAGCCCGATGAAATATTTCAGTTTCGAACAGGAAGATGCCAGAAAACCCCTTGTGAAGACTAATTACTGCCTTCGGTGTCGGGTCCTTTGTTTAGTTAGATAGACTCTTAAGGATGACTCTATGCTTCGAATAGGAAGCGCGTAATGTACAAAAAGTCCATCCGAAGAGGGGAATATTCACGGCAGAGACCGCGAGCAGGGAACGGGTGGAGCGGAGAAGAGCTAAAAGGCGCTCGTCATCAGCGATGGAAGTAGCCGGGATGAACAGCCAGGTTTTCGAGTCTGCAATTAGCTTCCTAACGACCGAGAAGTGGAGGCGGCCCTGCGAGGCTAGTAGCGCAGGACCCCCGAAACTGTAACGGGCCCCAGGCACGGCACACGGCAGAGAATCAACACGGTGCGAGGGAGGGAATGATACCATCTTGGCAACCTATAAACGATTGTTATTTCGGCGCACAATTATTTCGGAAAATTGGATTTTTTTCTAGTGAACATGTGTGTTTCCCCGCAGGCCTCTAACCGGGCGAACCTCTCTAATAAAACGGAGCCGAGCCGTTGGAGCTCAGAGGGGCGGCAAAAAAAAATGAAGGCGAAAGCAAATCTGGTGGGGGACCACGCCTCCTCCACGTCTGCGAGACTCGCTAACATCCTCGGGGAACGGGGCGAAACTAGCCAAACGGCCATTTCGCGCGGCCAGCTCACTGCGCGGGTGCACGCCGTGATGAGTTCCGGGGTGTCCCTGCAGAGGGCGTGGTCTCTCACCTACAGGGATGCGGAGCTGGTCGCACACCGGGGGCCGGACATCGGTCTGCCCGTGTCCATAAAAGTTAACGATGTGGTGAGAGAGACAGTCCGAGCGAGGTCGGCCGCATGGTGGGTGGACGCGGCGTCCACTGTCTCGTCTGGCCTGGCCGCTGGTTCAAAGGCCAGCGATCAGATCGGAATGAAGCCGCGTTGACTTTAGCAGCTCCAGTGAAACTTACTTCAAGCAATGGCCGAAAATACAAGAGACTCCGCCCTCATTGCATTTGCACGTGCGACAGGAGGCGATGTTGTGCCAGAAACACACTGAGCACAATACACCAATTACATTTTATCGTACATCTCGACAAACGACGTTGTCGTCGGACGACAAGGCCCCTCGTCTGTGAGACCACGTAAACGGCGTTTTAATTCGTCATCGCGGGAATGTCCCTGAGCATCCATGATATCACCCTGGCGCTGACGGCGGCTCTAGCGACTGGAGTTTTGTCTGCTTTGCCGTCAGGAAGGGGGTCTTTTCCAGAGGCCGTGGCGAGTGCTCCAGAGGACTACGCACCCATCCTGCGATAACCGAGGCAGAAGGAGCGCACACGGTGAGCACTACTTAAACGGAAACTATCTCTTATGGCAAGAGGCGAGAAAACCAGAGGTGGTCTTGCGCATTTCATTATTTACGAGGCAAAATTGAATTCTGGACAAGTACCGCGTGGATGGGAGAGAGATGGAGATAAAAGCTCAGACAGAGCGGGAAGATGATAGAGAAGGGAACTAGATCAGAGGGTGCTTGTTGGGTCAGGATGGGACCATGTTTTCGCGGAGCAACAATGCACACATACTCTGCCGTTCAGAGGGTTTGCCATCAACTAGGAAGACCATGGCAGCCATTACTGCAGTTGAACACACACATCTACAACCACCCACACAGTCGTCAATGTGCCGGAGAAAGTGTGGGAAAATGTTTTGTTTGCGCCTTTGCCTGGCGTCAGCCACGAGTGCGTGTGGAATCCAGATAACAACATCCTATATGACGAGAGGAAAGGCGAATCGATGGGTATGATACCCTCCCAGCGATTTGGAGTCATCTCTATGGCCATCAGCTGTGCCTAATCCGTGGTAAAATGGGAACTCTAGCAGTTCTATTTATACGCCTGCAGCAAGACAATTAGTTTCTATGACTTCACACTGGATCTAGGGCCTCTGCTCAGTTTGCAATATCACTGACGCATCAATTACACTCACCGCGACCACACGTCTAATCACACACCTCGAAAGGTTGAAAGTCCTCCAAATGAGAGTGCTGACTATCCATTCAAAGACTTTGCGCTGAGAGCGGCAGTCAGCAACAGCTCGGGCGGCAGTGGCGCCCCCTACAGGCACACGGCGCTAATGAAATCAGATGTTGATCGCGGTCATAAATAATTATCAGGCATTATTATGAACGGGAGTGTGCGTGCGTGTGTGTGAGAAAACGAGGAAGAGAAGGCGAAGGAGGAATGAGAGGCGGAAGAAGAGGAAGAAAGGAAGAACTAGGACCCATGAATTCACACAGATTCCAACAGAAACGAAAAACAAGACGTACTGTGTGACATTCATTACAAGTGCGAGAAATGCCGTTTTCGGAACCCCGCTCTTCTTTAAAAATCACTCGATTTCTCATACTTCGTGCTGTGCAGCGTTCTCCTACGACTTCTTACTTCCGTTTCGGGTTTGTCCGGAGTACGCTATTCCTCCGCTTCAATTACACGACTGGTGTTTTCGGGACGAGAGTAGTAAGCAGGGGTACTGACGAGGATCGGACAAATGACTGCGGCTCGGCAGGATGCTCTGTAAGGTCCGAAGGTGTCGGGACCGAGCCGAGCCACGGCGTCCTCATCTGCCACATCGAGTATCACGTTTCGCCCTCCGTCCCCCGTGGTGCGTGCGCTCCGATCGGGCCTGCCGACTCGCGTGTCCGGGGCCCATGCCGGCCAATGAAATGCCCGCTGAGCATCGGGAGCGCGTGTTTTGAAATGCCACTCGTGTTATTATCTCACATTGCGATGCATACGTGCCGATAAGCGGCGGACGGATCAAAAAATGAGCCGCCCTGTTTCCCCATCAATGGGAGACGCGGTGTGGGGTTTGGGATGCTCCTAATGGCCGGCCGGACCACGAATGCCCTATCGTGATTCGGTTCGTGATTCATGCACTCTCTCATGCATATTTATTCTTGTACTCATTCATTTACTCCATCCATCCATTCATTTGCTTCATTCATTCATCCACATCGTTCATTCATTCCTTTACTTAATATACTTCATTCGTTTACTTAATATACTTCATTCATTTACTTCATTCATTAGCTTCATTCATTTACTGTATTCATTTACTCCACCCATTCATTCACTTCATTCATTTACTCCACCCATTCATTCACTTCATTCATTTACTCCACCCATTCATTCACTTCATTCATTTACTCCACCCATTCATTCACTTCATTCATTTACTCCACCCATTCATTCACTTCATTCATTTACTCCACCCATTCATTCACTTCATTCATTTACTCCACCCATTCATTCACTTCATTCATTTACTCCACCCATTCATTCACTTCATTCATTCATTTCACCCATTCATTCATCCATTTACTTCATTCATTCATTCATTCATTCATTCATTCGACTTTTTCAGTCCAAAGTATAAGGAGTGCTCCTCTTCACGCGGTGGATATGAATTCGTCGGGCTACAAAATGGTATCTTGCAATCGGTCCTTCGCCGTATAAACGGCAGTGTGCCCCACCTACCCTACAATTTTCGACCTCCAAGGACCTCTTTTTTTGGGGCGACGGTCGCAGCCCTTATTTTTGCTGCAGCTCACTTCAATTTGTTAGTGCCTCACCGGGAGCAAGCAGCAGCAGCAGGCTGCCTCTGGTGCACCGGGAGCTGGGCTGCGGCTGTATGTGTGTGTGTGTTTGTGTGTGTGTGCGTCGTTGCAATTTTGACAGTCGATTGCACCTTTGGCGTACGACTTACCGATCCAAGTGAGCACTTATCGTCATTACGGCAACTGGCCGACGATGACGACTGTTGCGCTGACAACAACACCCGGCAGGGCCCTGCGCGCACTGTGTGCAGGAATGGAAATTCGCTGGAAAATGCACGCTATAAAGTGGCCAAACTGTGTGGGCTTTTCCCTTTTGCGTCCGCAAGGACAAACAATGGACGGCGGCCCGTTTTAATTCAACCTTTTACCGCTGTGACAGATCATAGGCTGGCCGTGAGGGGGGCGGGCGGGGGGCGGGCGGAGCCCCCCGGGGACCGCGGGGGCCGTGTCACGGAACGGACCGAATGTCAAAATGATGACATGGCGTGAGCGAGCGCTTTACTCTGCGGCCCATTGAAGCTGACCGGCGGTCAACATTACGTACTCCATTTGCACGCGCGACTGGAAAAGGAAGCGGAAACCAGTCCGGGGAAATAAATATACGTTGACACGATCGACGCATTTGGACTGTCCCCGTGGCGGTGGTTTGAACGGAAGCGATTGCAGCTTCTCTCGAGAATATCTTGGTCCGACTGCCTTGTTCGTGGCAAATTTTATTCCCACTCACAGGAATGAGGACCGATTTCCCCCTGGGCCGCCGCATCCGACCTTAAGTAGTGTGCCCCCCGGCGACGCTGTTTCGGCGAGGCTCCGCCGCTCTGCTCTGCTCCGCTCTGCTTTCTGGTCCACCGCCGCACCTGCAGACCGCCGGGCCCGGGCCGTGGGCCCGATCCAAGTCATCAATGTAATACCGGGGCCGGTACTCCGCAACCCTTCTCGTTTCCTGCTGAATGAAGCCAAATGAAACGGTCAGTGCTTCCATTGATCTGGGCAGGACGCAGCGGCCAGCAGCCCAGTGCCTCGGGGCAAACGGTGTCATCACGGGGAGGCCTGGAGGCCGCACGGTAGCCGCCCCAACACGCCACTGGGTAAATAGTTTGAGGTTATCCCATCATCGGCGGAGGAATTCCTGGATCAGAAATTACGCTCGAGATGAATAAGGTGGCAGTAATTGGCAGCCGAAACCACAGCGCTGTGGTGGCGGCTGGGCCGTACGAAAAAGCAGCGGGCGTTGTGTTCTTGAATGGATCCCGCAGAGGCGTTGGCGTGAAGTGGACTCATGGCCGAGCCTACAGTACCTGGGGGTCATTGTTTCCTAGACTAGTCATAACCTCCGGAACGAGATGCTCAGAGTGGCACTTGCATACTTCTCACCTCTGCCCACTACCAAATTGAAATTAGCGGGTGCGTCCGGCAACTGCGCGCCGCTGTGCGCGCAGCAAGACAAGAAGGAGCAACGCAGCGAAGCGACTCACGGCGAACAATTAAAGCGAGCTAATGCACTGTGGTTTACTCCGGCTCGTTAATGACATGGGCCCTTTCAGTCTACAGCGATTTATGCAAGGCCGGGCGGCAGCTCATTCATGTGGCTGGGAGCAAACATTTTGGCGGCCACGTGCCAGGAGAATGCTGCGGCACACGGTTCTGGCCCATATCCTGCGACAAGTCACCACTCCTGACCGAATAACGTGCATCAAGGGTCTGACAGAAATAGGGGAATGCACCACGTCAACGGGAAAAATCCTAAATCAAGAGGGATTGGGTTATATCACCGGCCCACGCAACCCGCCACCCCTGTCCAGCCGAGCCCACTGTACGTGGCACCCGATGTGACTAAGCGACCGGGCAATCAAGATTGATATCTTCTTTTTCAATCCTAGCAAGATGTTAGTTGATTTCCTTTTTCCACGAGGTTATCAAGGCCTCGCCTCGCCCCGCCTCTGCACGGTGCTTTATTACCCTGGCAAGTGTTTCAGCCAGCGCCGAGGGACATGGTGGACATTATGCCGGCCCCAATTCATTCGCGACTAATTTCTGTTATACCATTGCTTACTCTGCTTCCTTGTCTGCCGAACTCATTACGCGGCGCGGCCAGCCGCCTGCCCCTTCACTGTATTTTTTCCCTCTTTCACACGCTATTTATTATCCATTACGACAAGTGAGTGCGAGGGGAGGATTGGAGAGGGGCCCTGGGAGGGTGGCTGCGGCGAGACGAATTAGAACTCGCCGTTCATTTGATTTGAAGGCGATCCCGTTGCCTTCGTCATTGTCGATTGGTTCGTTAAAAATAAAAGTTTTGTTCCGTTCTTAATGCCTGCCTCTTGTCAAGGCATCCGGCTGAAACAGGGAATTCCCATACCACACAAGGAAGGCCCTGCTAATGCAAACTACTGGGAGAAAGTGTGAAATACTAGAAGGACCGACGGGCACATCAGACATTCCTCGGAATCTGCATAACAGAGCGTGGAATAAAACAAACACACACACACACTACTGTATCCTTGTGAAAAAGGGAGCCACATGTGAAGCGACGAGGCGGTTTATAAATCAAAGGAGAGAATAAAAATGAAAGAGAAACAGAGAGGGAAAAAAATTCTGTGGAAAATGCGGAAACAAAAGAGCTTCGATGTGTGAATCGGATGACGACCTCCCGCACCGCAGTTAGCGGCTGTTGCTAAACTCGAACAGAAAAACAAAACGGAACGAAAAACTCGCAAAAAAAAAGAAAGACAAACGGGAGACAATGGGTTATTAAAGTGGGAAGTATGGGTGTGAATCCGAGCTGGGCCGTGGGGTCGCGGAGGGCGACGCGGCCACGAAATGGCAAATAGCGGTGGCGTTCTATTCACTGGCTCTATTTCGCAAACAATCGCCAACTCGCACACACAGCGGGCTTTTCACTTTTTTCCTGTCTTTTATATGGGTGTTTTCAGAGAGGAGATGAGCGTTGTTGCACCCACCATGAGTATGAGTGGCCCCGCTGCTGACTGTGTCAGCGGGAATGGGACATGTTACGGTCCATCGTTTTATGTAGCTCTAGGTAAACGACTTCCCCCCCGTGTGTGGCAAGAATTTGAGCACAATATCACGGGTGCACAGGCCCAACAACTCCAACGCCATTCGCTTCCCCAGTTTTGTATCCAAATCCATCACTCATCGACAAGCAGCATTGAATGAATGATCCCTCTGTACCATTGAAACATATCAGCATTCAAAAGCCCGCACTCTTGGCTTTTAATTCATGGACACATATGTCGCCCATTATTTTTCTGGCCTGAGACAGGGCTCCTCAACATCTGCCCAGACCACGAGCGGCCAAAACCCGCTCCCTGCAGTGCCGTCTTCCTTTATTTGATTAATACTTGCTTTCCGTCAATCACGCTGCCGATCGCCTTTGAATCATCATCCTCATCATCATCGGAAAACAATAATAAAGTGGACGCCGGTAACGTCCTGCTATCTGCCCTTCCTCTTCGCCTGCCATCTGGGGCCTGTAATGGCCGAAGCCTCTCTTTTCGACATCGCCCCGCTTCCTGGACGTCCACTTCCTGCCACTGACTTTGCGCCCAGGACAATCGACCCGCCCTGCAAAAGATTCACTAATGTGCTCCTCCCCTTGACCTGAGCTCGCCTAGAATACGGGGCACCCTGGCTATACTGCATTTCCGTCGTGGGTCGGATTCTGACAAGCGGTTGTAACTTTCGCCAACACCGGAACCCTTTTCCACGTTTACTTTCGCGTTTTCGACTCGCAAAACGCGCGGATCCGGGGCGGCGTGCGGCACGTGGGCGCAGTCTGAGCAGAGCATGGCGGAGCCCACGCACCCGGAATAAAGGCAGCGCTGTCGTAAACCCGGGATTTAGGAGAAGGACCACGCGTAACGACCAGTGTAAATTATTAGAGTTGCCAACGTTGTATGTAAAACCAGCTCGGTGCCCGCGGCAGCCGCTCGCCTAATCTTTCCCATACATAATTGCTTTTCGTTCCGTTTAGTTTTCGAAAGTTGGTATTCCTGCTGCCCCATATCGCGTTTCTTTTATGGGCACTTGAACGGGGACTGCGGTCGTAGCAGAGCAGCGCAATAAACGTTCTGTTTTCCGAACTTACACTTGTCCAAGTGCAGATATGTAAATTTTCAGAAAAATAGAAAATCTGACCAAAACGTTGCGAAAGAAAATTTAATTTACAGTGTTTTAAAAAAACTTCAAATCACTTTTATTTTCCTCCCAATTGTTCGACGAGAAAATCCTTTCTACCTGATTCGTTTCCTTGGTTCACCCGTGAAGTGAAAGGTAAACAGAAAATTTCACTTCCATTTTGGTTTCAATTTTTCGGATCATTTTTATTTTTCTTCCCGAGAGAATTCTTTCTGCCCGAGAGTTTCCTTGGTGCACCCGTGAAGCGAAAGGT
The DNA here is from genome assembly GCA_038380765.1 of Odontothrips loti. Lineage (NCBI taxonomy): Eukaryota > Metazoa > Arthropoda > Insecta > Thysanoptera > Thripidae > Odontothrips > Odontothrips loti. Next base: position 9,236,182 of record CM076254.1, read on the forward strand.
AAACCGTCTCACCCCTCGCCTGCCGCGGTGACAAGCCATGCGTTATCGACAAGTCCGCGCGGCGCAACAGTTTAGCGGAGGTGTGTGCACGCTGCACGCCGTCAGGTCCGGCGTCGTCGGCAGAGATCCGCTAACGGTCTCATTCGGTTTCGCAAACCGGGCCGAAACACGCACTTACAGCCGCCCGCTCACGCACCGTTACCTGGGCGGCCGCGCGGCCAGGTGCGAGTGTAATATGCAATGCAACCGGCCTGATAATTCGTATCCGACAACTCTTACAGAGTCAGTGACTGCACGGGCCCGTTGGCGGCGGTCGGGGACCGGCCCGGCACCGCCCGCCTGCATTAGCCCACGCCCGGACGGCCGCTCGAGTGCGGGCGGCTCGCTCCACCCTCGTCCGCGTAGCGTTCGAGCGCGAAAATTCAAATGAAAAACTGAAGCAGACGAGTTGTTTTCCGCTCGGTATATGTATCCACGCTGAGCGCGCGCGCGCGCGCGCGCAGCAATCGCAGCTCAGTTTCAGTCGCAACTCGACTCCTTTCTTTCCACTTGACTTGGCGTTCGAGGAGAGTTAGAGTGAGAGAGGTATGCGGTCGTTCGAGGGGAGTTAGAGGGAGAGAGAGAGGGGGGGGGGGGGTTCACGCGGCGGCTCGCGTCGAGCCGTATTGTTTTGCAACGTGTGCGTGCGTGTGCGCGCGGGGTTGAGTTTGATTATTGGAAGGGGTGAAGACAGAGAGAGAGAGTCAAACCACTCCGCTGTGCGCCTTCTTTCCCAGAGGGTGAGACGATGGGTGGGTGGTGTGGGTCGGCTGGCTGGGCTGGCGGCCGCGAGGTTAGGTTGCGCTGAGCTTCGGTTTGGGTACGTTCGTGCGGGACGACACCGCGGGTGTATCGTATTAGGGTGTTAGGCACACCGGCATGGCAATCAAGGCCCCTCCCGCAGCCCCGTACCCGCGCCGCCGAAAATGTTGGTGCTAATGCGGTAATGCTGCATGAGCGTGCTGCAAACGGTTGGACGTTAACACACGACGACGCGGAGTATGGCGCCGGGTGGAGATGGTGTCACTTTATCGTGTTTCCCGCGCCGCGCGGTCCATTCTCCGCCCGTCGAGAGAGGGAGCTCGCCCATTCGGATCTCGGATAGGTAATTAACCGCACATGAAGTCGCGTTCCGGTGCTGGCAAATAATGACATCCAGTCATGCAGCGTATTACACCTGATTGGTATCTCACCTTTCACACGTGACTCTTTTTTCTTTTGTATTTTCTTTTTAATAGAACACAAAAACCCGATGCTGCTGTGGCGGTGATCTCTGTCCCGAGGCCGAACAGACCTCCCGACCGTCAACACATGTAGCAGCATTTCTGGAGGCTCCGCAAAGCGGGTCACGGGTTCAGGCCTCTGTGGCCACACGCACACACACACACACACACACACACACACACACACACACACACACACACACGCTGGCCCAGCGCATGCCACAAGGCGCCGTAAGGCACACGGCCAGAAGCCGTGACGGCGCCTTTAATGAGCGCGCACGCGCCGTTCGATGGTCTGGAGGGCGCCGGCGGCCCTCCCCTCGCGGCCCGCGGACTCGCCTTTTGTGATGGACGATGCGCAGACGAAAGCAGGAGAGAGAGAAAAAAAAATATTCGGCCCCCCTCTCTCTCTCTCTCTATCCCTTCCCCCCGGGAAGTGTTGGCGCGAGATGCGTGCGACTTGGCTGCCGGCCGTCGGCTCGTCGCGCGCAGTGAATAAAAGTCGACGAGTTTTTATTTATTTATTTTATTTAATTTTTTGCGAGTACGTTTTGGGCAGCGGCTCGTAACAGTTTTGCTCACAAGAACTCGACATTGGACCCAGACAGAAGGCAGAAAAAAGTCATCATGCCCATTTTTAAAAGAAAGAAAAATAACAAGACCTAGTGACCTCTGCAGTGTGATAAAGTATTTATGTAGACTTGTCCTGAAAAGTGTCGGAGTTTTAGGACCAGCCTAAGCCGTCTTGCTCGTGACACTCGTGCGCGGAAAAAAATTAAATAAATAAAAGGCTTGCGCTCTTTGCCTTCCTTAATGGCTTGACCTGGTCGAGGAATCCCGTCCGGCCGACACGTGCTTAATTAGCTCTGATTAAACACTTTCTTCTTCCTCCTCCTTCCTCGCGCCCGCTTCGATGTCCGAATCTTGATTTCCGGCAGACGGCCTTTATTCTCTCAGCCATCGCTATCTCGTCCCTTCGCATTATACCTTTTCGGCGGAAACGGATCGTGTAGAGAGAAGGAGAGAGAGAGAGAGGGAGAAAGGGAGAGGAGAAATGGTGTGGTGAGCTTCATCCATGCTGATGAGAGCCATCAGTGCCGCATGGCTGGCTATGGATTTTTAAATGCCCGGGCTTTAGCAGATACAACAGGTCCCGCAAGTCCGGAGCCCGCTGCCCCAAAACACGCACATTAGTAAACTTTTTGGGCCCTGATATTTCAGAGTGCGGCGCGCTCCAAAACACCAACCTGGCGTGACCGGAGGGTGACCTTTACCGACGCCTCGCCACCTCGTTCCTTCCGCCATAAAAGGCTGGCCAACAAAACACAACAAAAATTGCCGTGTCGAGCCTTGTACACATTAGCAGCTGCATATGGAGATTGAGCATTATAATTTCTCATACATACAAGGGCCGCTGCCGAACATAGTTGAATTCGACCGGAGCTCCGCTGCCTCTTCCCGAGGACGGCCGGCGGCCACAGCCAACGACACCGCTTTTACGATGATTGTGGCCGGCGGGGCGTTATATCCGTTTTTTGCAACATTGTGAGCTGCATCGTTACGGCCGTGCGGAGAGCAGTGCGGCAAAAGCAGGGCCGGAGGCCTCCGAAAGTGCGACGAGGAGAGAACGGGCAATCACGGGCGTGGATAAGCCGGTCACGTTGACGGAGGCAGAACGTCATGCGCCGAATAGGTTTCGTGAACCGTTTGAACACTTATCCACAACGAACTCGGTGCCATCAGGGAGGGACTGGACGGGGAGGAAAGGTTCGGCGAGGGCTCACAAGTCGTGTCGCTGTCTCTGTCTCGCTATCGGTTTATCGATCCGATCGTATCGATGCGCGCCGGTTCTGCCGCCAGTTCCTCCAGCCAAGGCCGCGCAATGCGCGTCCGTCCGCACTCCGTACCCTTTACAGACGATAACTGCAATTCATGTAATCATAAAAAAGGCCTATTGAGCCAATTTCGCTTCCTTGGGAGTCCCGCGCCGTCCCGCGCCGGCCTCCGGAATTATTGTACACGACGTAACGACCTTAATTGGGACTGCGATCGTATCTGCTCTGTTGTCACGGCGGCGGCGCGCCGCGCGCGTTCCGTACGGTTCCGCGCAGCCTTCGATTAGTTTACGTGCCGGGCCGCCAGGGGGCGTGGCGATCGGCGACGGGCGCGGGAAAAAGGCGGAATGAAAATTGTCTGGATTTACGGCCGTCTTTATTTCCGTCGACTTCACTTCTTGGACGTGGTGGGGGATTGCCGTGGAGGGTAGGCTGTACCGCACGACACCGCAGCCCAACGGGACTGCCTACCTGCCGGGCGCCGTGGAGGGTAGGCTGTACCGCACGACACCACAGCCCAACGGGACTGCCTACCTGCCGGGCGCCGTGGAGGGTAGGCTGTACCGCACGACACCGCAGCCCAACGGGACTGCCTACCTGCCGGGCGCCGTGGAGGGTAGGCTGTACCGCACGACACCGCAGCCCAACGGGACTGCCTACCTGCCGGGCGCCGTGGAGGGTAGGCTGTACCGCACGACACCGCAGCCCAACGGGACTGCCTACCTCCCAGGCGCTACACCTCCCGGCCGCTGTTACAACGCCCGGCGCATAGGGTCCTTTTCGCTGGCAGTGGAGATCCCATGGAGCACGAGCAGCTGGACCCCTTCTCACGCCGGAGATTGGTTTGACGTCGAAGGCTGGGGGCCAATGAGCGTTCGCGTCAGACCCATAACCACCAGCATTTTCTGCCCCTCGCCCGCCCCTCCCCCCGCGTGCGGGCCGCGGCGTGGCGAGGTCCGGGGGCCGGGATGTGGTGGGGCGACGGGCTTTAAACACCAATTATCGATTCTAAGCTCTGGTCGGACGGCATCGCGGCGGAAGGCGAGGCGCGGCGGTCGCCGATTGGCTGGAAACGGTCGTAATAACGAGAGAGAGAGGGAGAGAGAGAGCCCGGGGAGGAGAGGGAGAGAGAACAGGAGAAAATGAGAAAAAGACGTGTACAAGACGCTGTCGGGGTGAGCACTGCTGCGCTGGGTAATGACTACCTTTGCGGAGGTCGGCGGTGTTGTTGTCATTATTCCGAGTACGCCACATGCATACCTCCCCGATGCATGCAACGCCGGGGCGTGATGTATCGTGCGCGCGTATCTGAGCGTTGGATACACGGCAGAGATCGAGCGTCGTCGCCGACGTTCGGTCGTATAATTCGTTCGAAATGGCCGCGTGGTCTCCGCTCGGCGGGCCTGTTGTGTTTGTGTGTGTGTGTGTGTGTGTGTGTGGGCGGGCGGGCGGGCGGGCGCGTGTGTGAGTGCAAGGCTACATTGGTATTCACAACGTTGTATGCACGACCTGCAAGAAACACATCCAAAATAAAGTGCAAACTTGAAAAGTTTAATTTTTGTTGTCGCATTCTTTTGCGTTTTTAGTAACAGTTCATGGCGCCGGAACCATATCAAGGAGTAATGTAGAGTACAAACTTGTACATACAGAATGTACAGATTTGAGCATGACGATGTGCGAATGTGTACGTAAAGTATGGATTTGTAATTCTTACATGAATATGTACAAATTACTACATTTACATGCAGTATGTATTGACAAAATGTTTATAATATTACCCTCCCCCCTCCCCCACAAAAAAAAATTAAATAATAAATGTGACAGTGCATGAAGTCCTGTGTATGGAGACAAAGGGGTTGCGCTCTGTGATGTGTGGCTGGTAAGGAACGCCCAAGACTGTTGGCGCTGCCCGGTGACATCGGCGGGGTCACACAGGCCTCTGGTTCTACCATGACTCATGACCTGCCGAAAGTCTGCGGAGCTGGTGAGTCCAAGAGCTCCGCGTTTCGTACATTTCTCCGCGCGGCGCGACTCGCAGACAACGCCGCAGCAAAACCACTAGAGGGACACTTTGTTACACTCCGCGGGGTGGAGCGCGGCATGACTGACATTCACTCATGCGTGGCCCAATAGCGCCTTTATTGTATCCGATCCGTCGCCGTGTGTGGGCATTGCGACACGTGTATAGGTCCAGCGCGCACGTCCAGTGCGCACGTCCAATGCGCACGTGCAGTGCACGTGTGGTGCGCGCGTGGTATGTGCGCTGCGGAAACAAAGGGCGCGACAAGATGAGGTCCAGGTGTGATCGCCAGGGCAGGGCGCGCTCACAGCCTGCTGCTTTCTTTCCCGCACTGACGGTTTCCCTCGCTCGCATATTTCGAGGGGCTCCCGCCTCGCTTGTGTTTGCTCTGAGGTTCGCTCCGAGGAGCAGGCCGGCTGTCGCATCACCATACAAAGCACCCGCCGAGCTAATCTCGTAAAAACAAATTGACTCGTTGGAATTATATCAACGCGGGGGCATTTTCTACGCGTTGGCGCCGCCACCTTTTTGGTGCGTTAGGCGCGCGTTTGATGGCCTTAATTTCCTCCCCGTTAGAGACAAGAGGGACGAGGCAGTGCGGAGCACATCGTGGCCAGCCGGACATGTGGATAGGCACTTGATGAGCGTGAGAGGTGCCATGCATACTACAGAGCTGATTAGCAATACATACCAGATGCACCCCTGGAAATGTGATTTTCCAGGACACTGCACACTTTTGACACATGCAAAACGCATTCAGAAACTCGCTGCTGCTCCAGTTAACTACTTCAAGCAGCCACAAAAAAAAAAAAAAAAAAAAAATCAGCACGAAACTCCTGGGGCTGTTCAGTATAACCTCAAGCAGCTCACTCACTATTGGCACAGTTTTCCCCCCGATGGGAGCGGGAATATAACGAGCCAGTAGTGGGCCTGGGCCTGTCGACACGCCACATGAAACCTCTAAGTAGTCGTAATCACCTCCCATAGAGCTTTCCTGCACACTCGCGTCGCGGCTTGTTTCAAACGTCTATCGCCCGTGGCTAGGCGCAGCTCTGTGTGGGCCGAGCCGAGCCGGGCCGAGCCGAGCCGAGCCGAGCCGAGCCGAGCCGAGCCGAGCAGCAAAGCGGAAGCAACGGACCGTTTTACATCGGGCCGCAGAGCCGCTGGGCCGCCGTATGCGAGATTCCGCGCTGATTCACGGGGGTGGCGGTTCGGGAGCCGCGGGGCCACATTTTTATAGCAGTTAATTTTCGGGCGCTATACTTTGCTGCGAGTTATTTCCAGGTCGGGCAGGGAGGATACGGAGGTTTCCGATGAGACTTGGAAGCGGAAGCTGAAGAACAAAAGCTATTCCAGACTGGAAACCCTCGAGGGCAAGTATGAGAAACTCGGATGGCAGCTCACACATTTAGCGCCAGCCTTATGCATTGATATTTCTCATACCTGCTCTCAAGAGTTTCCGGTTTGGAAATGTTTTTGTTCTTCAGCTACTTGAGATACACTATTAAATTGTTGATATAGGAATCTTGCTGAAAAAAATATAAAGAGAAAGGAAGAGGATAGGGATAGGAAGGCTTTGGGCACCCTAACAAAAATATTGTACCAACATAAAACACAGTCCTCGCAAGTGACGAGAAAAATCTAACCGTTCTCCACCTGCCCACGACCGTGTGTCCATGTTCTCGCAGCCCCCCCCCCCCCCCCCACACACACACACTGCGCTCCCCGGTCACGTCCCACAGGGTGCCACGCCCCACCCGTATTACCGACGACTAACTTTTCATTACGCTCCGCTTTCGGAAAGAAATACGACAAAAAAAAAGTTGTTTTTTCCGACGGCTTTGCGTTCCGTTTCGGGGCCTAAGGGCACCGGACAATTCGGCTGACTCACAGCCTCACTCTGAGAACGCCGGTTTTGCGTTTCAGGAAATTGGATATCACAAAATACATTTTAATCTTTTTTTAAACGTTCGACTGCGCGAAAATATACGTAAAACAAGGAATAAATCAATTCGCGCGGTACGTTCACGTCCACACTTCGGGCGTCAAGAGTCGGAAACGACGGCCGCTAGAGGGCGCTCAACTCCGTCCGATTATCTGTATCCCCGGTTCTCTTAACGTCGAATCAGTCCGCGTCCCGTCCGGTGCCGCGGGGCCCCGCTGAGCCACACCCCGAGCCCCACCCTGGGCCCCGCCCTGGGCCCCGCCCTGAGCCCCGCCCTGGGCCCCGCCCTGGGCCCCGCCCACTGCAGCAAAATAATTGCAAGGAGAAGCGGCACAGCGGCGCAACGAGGCGCCTCAAACGTTCTCAAATAATTGAAAACCATCATCCGCTTGGCAAATAAATTTCTAATTTCAATTTCTCTCTCTCTCTTTCTTTCTCTCTCTCTCTCTCTCTCCCTCTCTCTCTCTCTCTCTGTCGCCTCTGTCTCTGTCCCTCTTTAGGAGAGCCTACCCCAGAGCCTACCCGACCCCGCAAAACGACCGCCTGCTGCTGCATTTGGCAAGTCAGCGGCGGCCTGCGGCCTCTATGCCGTGTGAAACGACCGGCGCCCCCCATGCCTCCCATATCCCCCGTCCGGAGGTGCCAAAAAACAACACGCGGCGAGCGGCTGCAGCAGCAGCAGCAGAGGCGGCGGCAGCGGCGGCAGCGGCGGCGGCGCGCAGTCATCGCCGTATTACACTTTATTACGGGAACTAAATGATCCCTGGCGGCGCACGGGTCCCAGTGCAGCACAGCCCGGCTCCACCCGGCACAGACCGCCGCTCGGCCCTGCTCTTGTGTCTTTGCCCGGCAGACGCCGCCGCTGCCGCCGCTGCCGCCGCTGCCGCCGCTGCCGCCGCTGCTATGCGCCGCCGAGGGGGCGTGTCGGGGCGGTGCCGGCCGCTACTGTCTTTGAGCAGCTGAGCCGATGATGAGCCCCCCGATGCCGGCCGCAGTCATTGCTGCTGACCGTTCAGTTTCATTGTGCGCCGTGACGCTGCTTAAAATCACACCTCGCTGTGTGTGTGTGTGTGTGTGTGTGTGTGAGTGTGTGCGCACCGCAAGGACGGATCTTAAAATTACGTGAGCCGTGCGGCCGCTAATAGCCACCTCACAGCGGCATGATTGGCCGCCGCCGCTGAGGTGACCGCGCGCGACCGAAAGAGTGGTTTACTGTTCGTTCAAAATGCGCGCCGTGATTGGTCGAACGCTGCGCGGGAAATATAATGAGTGGAGGACGAGACCTTCTTCTTCTTCTTCTTCTTCTTCTTCTTCTTCTTCTTCTTCTTCTTCTTCTTCTTCTTCTTCTTCTTCTTCTTCTTCTTCTTCTTCTTCTTCTTCTTCTTCTTCACCGCTCGCGGCATTTTTCTTTCATTCGAAGACCTGCTCTGCTGTGGCGACGGCGGCTGCGCGGTCAGCCCGGAGGGTAGGCAGCTGCTCCGCTCGGGTGCGGGCGGGTTGCCTACCCCGCCGAGAGCAGGCGCTCCCCGACGGGCCACGCGGCGGTGGACCCGCGCCGATAAGCCAGCCTCGTGGATAGCCGTGTTCTTGGCGTCGGCGGGGAAGTCCTTGGCATGGTCGGCCATTCCCTATTACGCGCCTAGAGAAACGCCGCAATTTCTTTTTCTTTCCTTTTTTTTTTCTCTCGTTTTATGGATGAGCGCTACAATGTATTGTTCTCGCGGTAGCGGCCGATGACGGCGGCATGGCGGCGGCCGCTGTCTCGCCGGGCTGTGCCGGACCGGACCGCAGCCTCCTTGTCAACACCTCCCCGATGAAGTGGTGACGTCACGGGATCGATGGCTCACGCCGGCTCACGCCTCGGCGACAAGCTGGTGCGCTGATTGGTCCGCCGGGCCGGGCCGGGCCGGGCGCGCGCTGGAGAGGATTGGCGGCGCGCCTCCCCGTCGGCGGGGAGGGGGCAGCGGCCGACTGCCATTGGCCCGCCCCCCCCCCCCCCCCCACCCGCGCTCCCCCCGCCGCCGCCGCGCCCCTGGCAGCGGGCTCGGCTCGGCTCGGCCTCAGCGGCCTCAGTCTGCCCAGAGAACGGCTGCCGGTCGGAGCGGAGCGTGTACCGTGCGTGTGTGTGTCCAGTGCGAGCGCGCGAGAGCCGGCCCGGCCCGTGTGTGGCGTCATGGTGTCGGCAGTGCAACAGTGAAGCGTGCGTGTGTCAGTGCGTGTGTCATTGCGTGTGCGTGTGTGTGTGTGCCAGCGACAAGGATAACCGTGCGGTACCCCCAGTGTGTGAATGGTGACCGAGGTGGCTTCGAAACTTCAGCCGGGCGCTCTGGAGGCTCTGGGGGCTGTTGCCGGTGCTGGCCGGGGAACCCTGAACCTAGGGGGAGCCATGACCATCCACGACCTCGCAGTCGCCTCCTCCAAGCTGCTGTCGCACGCCGGCGGCCCCGGGGGCATCCCCGGCGCCGACTCGACGGAGGCCCTGCACCACCACATCACCAGCATGCACCAGTCGCTGCACCACCCGGGCATGCTGCCCCGGTCCAGGTTCATGATCACGGACATCCTCGCCAACAACAACAACAACAACAACAACAACAGCAGCAGCGACAACAACCACGGCCTGAGGTCGCCGTGCTCGTCGCCGGCCTCCGTGTCCTCCGACGGCCCCCGGGACCTGTCGCTCCACGCGCGGGACCCCCGGGACATGGACCATGGGGAGGACGCTGACCTCAGCGATGACCACGAAGAGTCCGGCACCGACAGCGGCCTGCCGGGGGAGACCTCCTCTGTCTGCTCCAACGGTCAGTGCACAACCATACGCCAACATAAGCGGAACACTTAGGGACTTTCGACTTTGGTGTAGTTTTTCCGGTAGTCCTGCCATGACATCTCTCTGCTGCCGGTCAGCTTGGTGGGCAGCGGCCGGCGGGGGCAGCGGGGGCTGCGGCCAGGACCGTCCCGGATGTATGGTGGACCGTTTGATGCGGTGATGCGGTCATTGGACCATTCGTCACCCCGTTGCGGTACGGCCCCCGGTGTGGGAGGGAACCCACAGCAGGGCACCCACAGGGTACCCACAGGGCACCCACAGGGTACCCACAGGGCACCCACAGGGTACCCACAGGGCACCCACAGGGCACCCACAGGGCACCCACAGGGCACCCACAGGCACCGGTACGGCCCGGGCAGGTCGGGTCGTTAAGACACTTGAGGCTTCGTGCACCCTCAGTTCTGAATACTCGGCTCAATCATTCCGGGGGAGTCTTGGCTGTTAGATTTCCCTCCCGACGGGGTGTTTTGCTTATCGGTCCCTTCAAAGGTCCTCGCGGTTCCGGGTGTAATGAGTGCAGCAGTGGCGGTAGCAGCGGTAGCAGCGGTAGCAGCGGCAGCAGCGGCAGCAGCGGCACGCCAGTCGCCCCGGGCCACAACATCAACGCAGCGCGTCAGAGCAAACCGATTCCGATTGACGCAGTCGACACTCTGCAGCCGACACCTCCTCCCCCCCCCCCCTCTCTCTCTCTCTCTCTCTCTCTCTCTCTCTCTCTCTCTCTCTCTCTCTCTCTCTCTCTCTCTCTCTCTCTCTCTCTCTCTCTCTCTCTCTCGGTGCTGTTTGCGCGCCTTTCAATTAGAATCGCATCACAAAAACCCTTCATTCTGGATGATGGCCGCCCTCGGGCTCCTCCGTATGAGTCAGTCGCACGGCAGGGCGCGGCCGGAACGGACATCATTTTCGCAAAACACGTTTTCGCCCCAGCCGGTGCTCTTCTTTTATTTGTTACGATTTTACTGTCTTCAAAAATGAGTCAAAGAAAAATAAGCGGAACAGTGGAGGCGACAAATGCCGGAGAAAAGATGAGGCGCAACGTCTGCTGACGGCCATCACGACAGGCGCGGTCAACAAATAACAACAGCAACCGGAACAAATTCCGAACAAAAAGAAATATTTAAAAATGTATTGGGGTAACGAAGTGTGTCAGTGCGGGACTGTAATTTTTCCCTGGCGTTTCAATCACCTCCGCGTGCTGTATTCACAAGCCTCGTAGTTTGCGTGTTGAGGTGGGGATTGTGCAGGTGTGTTCGTGTGTGTGTGTGTGCGTGTGGATCACCTGGCTCATGGCGACTGAATAAGCAGTAACCCAAAACCGTTCATATCGTAATAAATCTTTGGTTTAACAGTGTACTATTAGAAAATATTAGAAATTTGAATCTTGTTTGTTCGCCCTGTTTAAAAACAGTCAAATTGGTTGGGATGTAAAAATTACACCTCTTTTTTTATTCGAAAAGTTATTGAATTTTTCGTACTGGTTCGTGTTTGTCTTGTGTCTCTTTTTTGGGGGGACCCGCGAAAAGGGGGTATTGAAATCGTTGTCGCGTCTCGGAATTTAATAAGGCCTCACCGCCTCATGCGTGCTATACGCCCGCGCCGTGCAGGCACGCCAACATACAAACACGAAGCGGGGGAATGTGAAATGGAGAAAAAAAAAAGGAGGCCGATCGGTGGTCACGTTACTGCTTGTTGCTTACCCGGCCTATAACAGGATGCTTTACGGAGGGTCCTTATAGAGCACGCACTCTCTGTTCTCCGCCATCTTTTTTTTTTTTTCGTGAGCCCGAACTAGAATATGTGAGCAGAGTACCTGACGCGGCTTCTGCATGAGAAAATCTCAGTCTCGGAGTGCCACAATTCGTGGTGGTTCAGTGACTCACCGACACCTCGTCAAGGTCCGTCCGCGCGGCCTCGGGGCGATAGCGACGCCTTTCTGTACATTCCTGGAACTGCTTCACGTACGTCACGACACGGAGCGGGCAAGGCGGTGCAAGGACTCCTTGAATGTAACGCCACCCTTCTCTCCCTATCTCCGTCTCGCTCGCACAACAGGAGTAAGGACGCCAACCGCCGCGCGACATGTGCGTGATGGATATGGCGAGCGAGAGAGACGGGCCTATTTTGACGCGGCGTTCAGCTATTAAGCATTCGTCACGCGCGTTATTGTTCACATATGGCGCTGCCCGGCCGCCACCGCCGCAGCCGATGGAATGGAAACTCATTTTCGGCAAGTTGGATAAAAAGAAGAAGACGGGTATGAGAAATAAAAACGCTGCGGCTGATGGCCGGCGGCGGTGGCGGCCCGCGATGGGGGTTTTCTTTTCATGTGGCGAGCCCCCCCTCGTGTGCTGTGACGGACGATGTGTGTGTGTGTGTGTGTGTGTGTGTGTGTGTGTGTGTGTGTGGGGAGGGGGGATATGGTGTGAAGAGATGAACAGTACCGCGATAATGTTCCCTAAGATTATACATCCAAATTCGATCGTTCCTAGGAGGCTGTGCGGGCTGTGCGCAGGGGCTGTTCGGGATGAAACAGCAGCAGACGGACTACCGGGAACCTGCCGTCGGCTCAGTGTACTAAACACACAGGTCGGCTGCTGCTGCTGGACTCGTCTCTCTGCCGCTGCTGCCGCTGCTGCCGCTGCTGCCGCTGCTGCCGCTGCTGCCGCTGCTGCCGCTGCTGCCGCTCTGATCACTTCTGCCCCGACGCCGTGACGAACTCCTGAGTCATGACCGCGGTGGGGCCGCATGGGGCCGCGGGGGCCGCAGGCCGGACGCCTCCAGATGCGAGCCCCCCCAGGCCCCCCAGGCCCCGTGTGGGGCTCCTGCTGGGGGAGGAGCCGGGAGGAACGCAGAGGGGCCCACTGCCACTTCATTTACGGGGTCGTCACACGGACGACAATGTCAGCTGCTCGGATACAGCCTTTTGGAGGCCGCACACACACACACACACACATATATATATATATATATACACACACACGCGCACACAGACCACGGCGTGTGCGCGACGCAAATATAGAACAATCGGGGGCCACACTTGTGCAAACGATACGCCCTGCTCGGCTCGTGCGAGCCCGCCGCGCGCCGCGCACCGCCGCCCTCCGGCCGCTAGCGTCTTCGTGTGTTGCTGATATGTCATAGCAATCGCAAGGCGGTGGATGTCGTCGGGCAGAGATTGGACCGCGACCGGGGCCAGCAGAGCGCGCCTGTGGGCCATTTCTGTGCGCGAACCCGCGCACGCGCGCACAGCCGCTATGCACCGGCATCCGGTGGGCGAATCCATTCGGGTCGGCAGCAGTGCCTCGGTGGGGGGTCAACGGGGCGGCCGGGTGCTCTATGCATTTCGCTGCACTGTCAGGAACGGAAAATAAAAAGGCACCGCGTAGAGAGCGGCGGCAGTGTAGACCAGCACTAGTGGCAGACCATTGGCCCGGCCATGGGAGTAATGGTGAGCGTATGACGGCCATCCAGACATCCATGAGCCCCCCAGTCCGCCGGCCCGCCAGTGTGGCATGGCCCCCGCCACCGCTACACCTGTCGGAAGTGAAGTGGCATGATGGATACCGTCCACTTTGGGTCGTATTGCCATCAATTAGACATGGCACTGGTGGACAATGGCTCGCGCATTTCTGCCGCCGCCGCCGCTGCTGCTGCTGCTGCTGCTGCTGCTGCTGCTGCTGCTGCTGCTGCTGCTGCTGCTGCTGCTGCTGCTGTTACTGAGCTCGCAGTATAAACACAGTATCTCACTGCTCCCTGCCCCGCTCCGTTATCCGTCCCCTTACATTTCTTTCGGGGCACAGCAGAACATGCTTTTCTCTCCTCTAAAAACTGAAAAGGAGCGATAAGACCGTCAATCGGCGAAGTCGCTCCAACCGCAGGCCTGTTTCCGGCCCATTATCTGCTCCAGGCAATCCCGCAGGACCCGTGGCCCGGCCAGCCTGGCGACCTCCAGCCCGACACAGCGTGGCCTGTCGTCAGACGGCCACCGCTCAATTTTTCATACGTTGAATTTTTCACGCGTGCGCGCGCGCCAGCGCGCCGGCTAATATAGCCTCTCTGGGAACCTCCTTCTGAACGGTAAAACCAACGAGTATCTAATCTAACTTCCGTTCTCATTGCTAGTGACGTCAAGCGCACTTGTATATCCATTTTCCTTCCTTTCGGAAGTGTCCCTTTCCGTCTACAGTACTATTCCCGTCTCATTCCTCTGCACTTCCTCGCCCCCGCGCCCGGTCTTCAGGAGCAAGGCCGGCCCCCCAAGGCCGGCTCGGTGCGGCACAGGCAGCGCCTCAGTGCCCGCCATTCAGCCGCTGAGGCCCCCTCATTGAGCTTCGATTCAATGCCGCGACGACGCTCTGGTGTTTATTCCGGAAATACATTTTTGCATCAGCGAGAGTTTGAAGCCCGTTTGGTCACGGCACGGGGACATGCGGAGGGCAGAGTACACACAGCTGAGCCGTTATACTCGGCATTTGCTCTCTCTCTCTCTCTCTCTCTCTCTCTCTCTCTCTCTCTCTCTCTCTCTCTCTCTCTCTCTCTCTCTCTCTCTCTCTCTCTCTCTCTCTCTCATGCAGAGCGCCCGGTCCGTCCGTACATGCACGCATAGATAATGGCAACAGATACGCTCATGAAAGCTTATATTAATTACTCGCGCCGGGCCGTCCGGGTTGGCGGCATAGACAACTGCACCGGACTGCTATGGGGGGGTAAAGTAAGACATACATCTGAGGGGGCGCTGCCCGGGCTGGGGCCCCGGGGGCCCCGGGGGCTCTGCTCCGAGCATGTTGCTGCTATCGGTGTTGTTGGGGCCCGCCCGGGCCGCCCGGCGGTCGTGCGCGCGGTGCATCGTCAGCGTAAACGTCGAGTGCCATGGCGTCTATAGACGACACCACATGAAACACGTGGCTCACGACGTCGTCGTCCGGGTCTGGAGGGCGCCGCTCCGTCCGCGCGACCTGGCCGTCGTACTGTTGACGGATGCGTGCCGTAAAGTTGTGCGGCGAACTTTGAAGCCGGACTTTGAATCAATCGTGCACTTCCCGCCTTGGCGGTGCTCCCGTACACACACACACACACACACACACACACACACACACACACACACACACACACACACACACACACACACACACACACACACACACACACAGAGGCACGCCGCGCCTGCCGCCTGATAATCTTTACTGCGCTGTTTAGCCCGGCCGGCACAAGTCGTGTCGACGCTGCCGTCCTGTTCCCTCGCCGGCCGACAACAGCGGGGGCGCGCCGGCAAAATTCCTCGAGCTCTACTCTAGAGTCCTAGAGGGAAGTCGGTGAGAAGGACCGTCCCTCGTTCCGACTAGAAGCGTGCGCCATCTGAGGCTGTCGAAACTGTACCAAATCGATATCGATCGTGCCAAAATTTTGTCGAAGCTCGATTTTTTTTTAAATCGATTATTTGTCGAATCGACTAAGAAATAGACTTCTGAAATCATTTCGATATCGAATCGACGATGGGTTACATCGATGTCTTAGAATTTGTCGATATCGATTCTATATCGATTCGATACCGTTTCGATATCGATTCGATATCGATTCGATATCGTTTCGACAGTCTAATCCCGGCTGGAAAATGACCCACGCCATGACACACACACACACACACACACACACACAGTGGTCGTGGTGAACGCTTTTCGGGAGCGGATACTCGTGCGGACGCCGAAGCGCCGCGCGCTAAAATGCATGTTATCAGTGGGTGCCTCCTGAGCGGCGCGCGTAAATGCTGACTTCCGGCGGCGGGCCGGGCGGTCAGCCGCGTCCACACACTGCCGGCCCTGCCAGCAGACGCACGGCCTGCTCGATATCACGTGTGATAAGGCTCCTTCCCGAATCACGGCTGCCGTGATCTTGATTCCCCCCCAAAGGCCGGGTCCCGGACACTTATTGCTGCATTCCCGACGACGACGTATCAAATGTTGTTGTTGCCACCTGATCTTGCCATTCATGCGCGTGAGCCTGGACCGTCCGTCCCCCCTCGCTCTCTGTCTCTCTCGCACCGGTCTTCGTGCCCGCCAACCCCAAGGTTGTTGATCTCGCTCGCTCTCATTCATCCGCACCCGGTCCTGTCCTGCTATGTGCTTCTGATGCCTGCGGATGATCTGGCCGAGCGGGGATTGGAGCCGCACCCGCTTACCCTCTCACTCACTCACACACACCGGCGCGGGGCCTCGCGGATCACGCGCGCCGTCTCTCTCTCTCTCGCACTCGGTCAGTCGCTCCGCTCCTCCTCTTTTCCCGCCATTCCGCGCGCAATGATCTATGCCACTAATTTGACAGGTGGAGCCTGAAATCATAGGTTAGAATCGGGACCGCGGGCGTGGCTCCGACCCGGAGGGGCGCCGGAGGGGGGTCCGAGGGGGGTCGGAGGGGGAGCACTTTGTGTCCCCGGGGGTACTCGAGGCCCCCGATGACGCCCCGGGAGTAAATTGCGGCACCGCGATGCGAAGGGGGCCGGGCCGGGGGAGGGGGGGCAGCGGCGGCGGGCCACCAGAAGGCACGTCCAACAACTACACGAGAACCCGCCGACGCCTCGCCATTTACTTTAGACGCGAGTAATAGTGCTATTACCTGCAGTGCGGTGTGTGCGCACCCGGACAGCAACTACCCTGCAAACTGTTACCCACGAAACATTAAAAAAAAAAAAACTCTACCAATTGTAATATTTTTGTCGATTGTTTTTGAAACGAAGGTAGACCTATTTGCTTCTTATCGCGGGAGGAAGGCGTGCGCACATTAAAAACGCGACGCCCATTCTTTTTAAAAACTGCGTGAAACGAGGCGGATGAATCGTTGATTAGTTTGCCTACCTCCTCTGGGTGAGAACAAAACGAAGGGTTAACAAGCCTTTCGCACGGATGAGGGAGGAAAGGAGAGAAGAGATAAGGTGCAATGGGCGAGCAAGAGAGAGAGAGAGAGAGGGGGGGGGGGGGGGGGACTACACGACTGACAGGCTTCGACGGCTTCGACGGCCGCACAGACACACCTACACATTGATGCATACCGTGCGTCCTTCTCCCTCCGCCTGTATTATGTTATAAAAAATAATTACCCGCTCAGGGTGCGAGAGAGAGTGCGAGCGAGAGAAGAAACTGGAGGGTGCTCTCTCTTCCTCTCTCTCTCTCTCTCTCTCTCTCTCTCTCTCTCTCTCTCTCTCTCTCTCTCTCTCTCTCTCTCTCTCTCTCTCTCTCTCTCTCTCTCTCACACTCCCGACGCGCCGCTCCTTATGTTAATCGTCTAATTGTTTAATTACGTTTGTATTGCGTTTTGCGGGGCATCTTTTTAAATATGGCGCGCTTACGCCTGTGCGGCTGCGTGCGTGTGCAGGGGAACCGTAGGGAACCGGAGCGCGCCGGGATGAGAAATTCAATGAGCAGAAAAAGGAAAGAAAAAATACGGCGGCGCCCCCCAGGCAGGGATGGTCCGCGGGACTTTAGGAAGAACCGACCGTAATTGTTTTCTGATGGCATCTTCAAATTTGCCCCCGTCCACCGCAGCGCTAATTTTCTCATATCTGATAGAAGAATGGCACCACGTGGGCAGATCCGCATTCGTTTTTCGTTTTGTATATCGAAGCGCACGTAAAACTCGCCGTGTTTGAGGATGAAACGGGACGCGGACGGAGCTCCTTCCGGTCACAACTCGCCGCAGCGGGACACGGCCTGAATTATATCCACCGCCACTTCCTCCTCCGTGTTCGTCAGTCTTGTTTCTTTATTGGAGGCAGAGAGGATAACCGCAGCAGCAGCAACAACAAACTGGAGCGGCCGCTAGCGCTGCGGGGTGCGAAGGCGAGGCGAGCCCCGACCAGAACCGAGCCAGTTGTTGGTTACGTCCCCGGCCGAGCCCCGAGCCCAGAGCCCCCGGGCTAGCGGCCGGCGGCGGCGGTCTGTTCTCGTCTCCCCCTTCCGGTTAGTTCACGCCTGGCCCCCCACCGCAGGCGCTGGCTATATGCAGCCCGCTCACACCCGTGCCGAGCACGCTGCCTACCCCGCCGGGGGCTCCGCCGCAACTCCCCCCCCCCCCTCTCTCTCTCTCTCTCTCTCTCTCTCTCTCTCTCTCTCTCTCTCTCTCTCTCTCTCTCTCTCTCTCTCTCTCTCTGTTCCGCTCCCGTTTCGGCGGCACACACACACACACACACACACACACAGCCAAATCTGGTGCGTGCGCGTCGCGCCGTTCGTCCTCACCACCGCCTTCTAGAAGTCGTTGTCACAATGGGGAGGCATATTAGGCACCGCCGCCCAACGCGCGGCCCCGCACGTTCCCCCCATTGTTATTTACCTTTCTGAGGGCTACTTATCGTCTGCGCCTCAAAAACTCCAATTTACCTCCACTTCACGCACGCACCGCATCATTCCCTGCTGCGATGCCCTTCAATCCCCGCCTCTCTCTTTCTCTCTCTCTCTCTCTCTCTCTCTCTCTCTCTCTCTCTCTCTCTCTCTCTCTCTCTCTCTCTCTCTCTCTCTCTCTCTCTCTCTCTCTCTCTCTCTCTCTCTCTCTCTCTCTCTCTCTCTCTCTCTCTCTCTCTCTCTCTCTCTCTCTCTCTCTCTCTCTCTCTCTCTCTCTCTCTCTCTCGCTCTCTCTCTCTCCCTCCCTCTCTCTCCCTCTCTCTCTCTCTCTCTCTCTCTCTCTCTCTCTCTCTCTCTCTCTCTCTCTCTCTCTCTCCATATCGCCCTCCCTCTCTCTATCTCTCTCCACCTGTTGTGCTGTATATCTCAAACGAACACACTGTCTCTTTCTTTTTTCACTCTCCACAAAGAGTCATGGTCGCGAGCCGCGTCCATATCCAGCCAGCAGCTCTGCTGCAGCCCCCGCGGCGGCTGTCTCCGAACGGCCGGCCCCAAACTGCGGCAGCAAGCAGCATGCTCTTCACTCCTACCTGTGTCCCCCCCCCCCCCCCTCCCCCGGCCCGTCGTCATGCACGCACACTTTACACACGATGCGCTCATCATATCATGATGCCTTGCCATAATACATGACATAACGGATCGCGGTAGGGGGAGGCGGCAGCCAAGCCGAGTGTGCGACAGACAGACAGACGGTCAGACGGACAGACAGGCAGAAAGTCTGGCGCGCACTCCCACCCTAAACTGTCCCCGCGGCGACGCTGCTGCTGCTGCTGCTGCGATACGACCAGAGCGCAGCGCGGCGCGGCACTCAAAACGGAGGCCGACCGCCGAATTAGGGGGCTCAATGTGGGAGAGCAGCGGGGAGAGACGGAGCGCGCGCGCGCCAACCGTCTGCAGGCGGAGTCCGGGCGCCGGGGGCCGCGGGGGGCCCCGGGGGGCCGCAAGGACACACGTAAACGGCCGGGGCGTTCGCTAATTGTGCTCAACCGCGCGCGACGGCGCGCACCGGACAGAGGAGGAGAGGAGAAGGGGAAGGAAGAAGAAGAAGCGATGATGAAATCACCCGCATCAGGTCGGTAGGCTGGTATGAGAAATAACTACCGAACATTCACTGCTCGCCGCACTGATGCATGTGTGCACGAGTGCGTGCCAGTCATTGGGTCAGTGTGAGAGTGCTTTGCTTGCAGACACGAGACGTACGTATCGTCCTTCGCGGATTTATGACACGACGGCCCGCAGGCGACGCTTTCGGCGGGGAAGGCTTTGCTACTCGCGCACTACCGTCATATTGTATAGGGCGGAAAAGTCAATGAGGGCAATAATGTTTCGCCACGCTGGGCCGCCGGGGGGTGACTTCCCTCCCCGTTTTATGGGTGCAGCGCGGGGCAGCGGCGGCGATACTAAACTCGATTTACATACTACTCCTTCGGGGGCCGGCCGAGGCCCGAGGCCTGCGGAGATGTCGCTGCGCGCACGGAGCACTCGGCCATCCGGATGCGTTGTTCGTAATTCGTGCCCGGCCCCCTTCTCCCTCTCTTCCCCGCCATTGGGCATGATGCTGGCCGCTATTAGCGACCGGACACGCATCCGAAAAGTGCAGACCGCCGGAGCGGCGGCGGCGGACGCAGCCGGCCTGCACGTGGCGACCGTTGGATGTGGTCACGCTTGTCCGAGTCTCTCGGCAGCATCTATAACCATGCAGGATTCAAATTCCGCGCGCTCTGCTTGTTCGAATGTTTGTATGTTTGGTGGGCCCCTTTTTTGACGGCAGCGCCCATCCGCAGAGCAGCAGACGCAGGGAGCTGCCTGACCCAGAGCCGAGCATTGTGTGTTTCACTGAACATCCGAGAACAGGAGAGATATGGAGGGAGAGGGAGAGAGAGAGAGAAAGAGAGAGAGGGGGAGAGAGAGAGAGAGAGAGAGAGAGAGAGAGAGAGAGAGAGAGAGAGAAGGAGGAGAGAGAGAGAGAGAGAGAGAGAGAGAGAGAGAGAGAGAGAGAGAGAGAGAGAGAGAGGGAGAGAGAGAGAGAGAGAGAGAGAGAGAGAGAAAGAGAGAGAGAGAGAGAGATTTTTTTTAATTGTGGCATCGCGATGACCAGCTTCCTCCTCCTCCGTCTTCCTCCTGTTTTCGCTTCCGCCTCCCGCGCCACGCCACGCCGCGCCCCGCCACGCCACGCCACGCCACGCCACGCCCACACCACGCAACGGTGTGTCACGTTTGCAGTGTACTTAGCACATTGGCGCCGACACGCACAAACTCGGCGTGGGAAATGTGGGGCAGCGTCTTCGTAATGTATCTCTCAATCGGCCGGCGTTGAATTTGTATATGTGCGTGTTCACCGCGTACGGTTCATCGCGTCAGAAAAAAAAATTTACCAATGTGACTCAAAATTTTATTTTATTCGGGTTGATGAAAGATGTTAGGCAAGGTGACTTTTTCCCAGTCAATTTCTTTTTAATGTCTCAGACAGTACTGCTAGTTCTCTGAACAAGGCGTTCAGTTGTTACCAAAAATATTTACCCCGAAACGCCTCCTCAGGTAGTCTGCTGCCATTGAAAGTTACGGTCATTTTTAGACCCAAAAAAAGTCTAGAAAAGAAACTTAATATTTTTTTGGTTGAAATTGACGGCAAGCAGCCAAAGGAGAAAACTGAGGCTTGCACGGGAGCGCACCCACCCAGCGCCGTACATATTCACTTTACTCTCATTCCCGATGCGGTCTGGCACGTACAATGGCTGCCTGCCGCCGAGGTTTCTCCCACGGCCCTTACCAAAACACACCCACCATATGAATCTGACCGCAAACTGGGCAGCGAGCAGGGTGCGTTCCGTTCGGTCAGCGCGCCCGCCACGTATTATGTATCGATCTGACAAGAAAGGGATACACCCGCGCGCTCCCGTATAATATATACTCCGAAAAGCACCGCCTTCCACTCGGAATGCGTTATGACGCTGCTGGCCCACTACTACAAGGCGGTGAACACTTCCGGTCAGGAAGCGCTACTCATCATCGCCCCAAATTCTACTCACACACCTCGGCGGAGCTAACGTAACATATGCACGGCTCGCTACTCTGATTTGATTTTCCCTCCTCCGCCAGAAGGCGATCGGGTCGGCAGAGGTCAGGAATGAGAATGCTTCTGGGAGCCTGCGGAGCCTGCGGTGCGGTGCCGGCGGTAACCTCTTCAACCGCACCGGTTAATGTGTTCGTACTGCTCCATTACACACGGCTCCTGTTGTTTGCTTTCCACTCAGTACAGATCGTCTTCGTGTTTCATTTTCTTGTTCATCCGCTTTATTCTTTCCTGCGGTGTTGTTTCGGCTGCGCCCCGCGTTGAGGTCGCCAGATTTGACTCGGATCGAAATGCTACTGCTAATGACCGCAACGATAAATGTGGAACTGGGAGCTGAATGGACTGCCGGGTACCCGGAGGACCCGGAGGACCCGGAGGACCCGGAGGACCCGGAGGACCCGGAGGACCCGGAGGACCCGGAGGACCCGGAGGACCCGGAGGCGGCCTGGTCAGGAGGGCGCGGCGACGCGGTGGCTGGCGGATCTCAAGGTCTGCGGTGGGCGCCCGGGGCCGCCCGGCCAGTACGTGGCAGTCAGCGGGCCACTTTGCCGAGGTGTTCGAGTAGAAAATGGGATGTCGCAGCACGCCGGGTGACATTCGGGGGCCTTTCCGGGATGGCTGCTGGCCGCCTCTCCCACCCCCACCCATCGGCCACACGGCCTCATCGGACCCGCTCACATCGATAATTTTTCGATCGGGCCTGGCGGCGCGCCAAAGTGGCCAAATTGCGTCGATTGGCTCCAGTTTGTTTCCCCAACCCAAGCGGTGCCCCCTTCGGGATCCCCCGACCGAACGGATCGCCATGGGCTGGAGCCCGCCGGAGCGACGTGGTCTGAGGTCCGACCTTCATTTGCCGTCCCGTCCCGTCCCGCACGACACGTCGCGACGCCCGCACCGCCTTCTTCTCGAATCAATCATCCCGAACGCCCTCCGTGCGCGTCGCAAGCAAACAACGAAAACATGGGAAAACGAACCAAAGTGAATAAAAAGAAGAAAGGAAGAAAAAAAAACGGGTTTCGGGGAGGACAGGAGGGGCTCCTAAGTGGTGTTGGTGATGACAACGGGGGCACAGAGTGCTGCACCACGACGCCCGCGGCCTCGTTGAGCTTGTCCGGAGACATCGGCGGGCACCTGCCGCCACCTGCCGGCTACCTGCTGCTGCTGCTGCTGCTGCTCCCGCGCGGCGACAAATGAGACAGCAGACGACGAAAAAAAAAATAATAAGGAGAACGAACGTCGTTATAGCAGACGACACCGCGACCTCCCGCCGCGCGAAGACGCGGCCGCGCGCGGATATTTTTGGGCGCACCGCCTTGCCGAAACAACTCATAACGACACCCCTAATGTCCTCACGTGACGTCATCCAATCAGAACACTTCTCTCGCTTTGCCACCGCCGCCGCCTCTTCGCGCACTCGCCTTCGTTATTGTCCGCAGTAATTGGACGACGCGCCGTCCAACTAACTAACTCGTGCGTTTATATTGACCGGCGAGAGGGGCAGAGAGAGAGAGAGAGAAGGCTGGAGGGGGCAGAGTGAGAGAGACAGAGAGTATGGGGCCGGGGGGTGGGGGGGGGGGGGAGATGTGTCGTGGCTCTGGAAATCGATATGTGCGTGACGAAACACGAGAACACCTGCTGACGAGTACTCACCCTCTGCCATGCACCGGCCGTGGCTCGGGTCGCGGTGTGCGCTCAGCGGCGGTTGCGTGGGTTCTCCGAGCCTCCCCCGAGTCTCCCCCGCGCCTCCCCTGAGTCTCGCGGCGCTTGCATGACGGCCCCTTATGAATAACGACCGTAATGTTGTAAACGCCATTGATTATGCCGCGTGGGACTTGCACCGCGCGCGTCACCTTCGCGGGGCTCCGCCGCCGCCGGCTCCCCTACAGCGCCCCCTGGTGGCGGCGTGATCAGTCATTCACAGTTTGCGTTGCGCGCGCGAACACTGTGCATACAGATCTGCCTATCACTAATCGACACTGTCATCGCCCGTTAATTGGATGATAAATATTTGTCGCATCGCGCCCGCGCGGCCGCCCCCGCGCGATTGTCATGCTCTGTGACGTAACGCTGAGTAACGATATGATCTGAGCGTTACGCGTTTTTGTGAACGGCCCCGTGTTTGCCTTCTGGTCGCGAACTAGCCGCCAACGCATGCGCCATATCAAACGGTTTTCTTTCCCTCTCGCACACACCGCCACTTTGGAGCGTTACCTTCACTTATACTACACGAGAAACGCCACATCATCCTCTCAGTGTTGTGTGCGTGTGTGTGTGTGTGTGTGTGTGTGTGTGTGTGTGTGTGTGTGTGTGTGTGCTCGGGCATTGTCCACCTTTCGTTAGACCTTTTTTGATACAACAGCCGCCTCGGCAGATCACACCGCCCCCTTCCGATGCTGCCGGCCCCGCCGGCACCGCCCCCCAGCAGACGACGACGACTTCTAGGACCTCCTCTCCCCAATTACCGCCCGGTAGAGTACAAGAGGGGGCGGTTTGGTAAACGTTCCTTTCAGCGGCCAACTTGTGCGACTCCATATATCATATTCCGTCCAGCTCGCCGCCGCCGGCCATTGTCAAGGCCGTGACTTTGCGCTCTTTTCCCGGCGGCAGCGGCGGCGGCGGGAAAATTTGAAAGCGGCCGAGCGCAGCGTCGAGTCAAAGGGGCGTTGTTGTCGTTGTGTTTAAAGCGGCAGCGACGAGGGCGGACCGGAGCGGACGCCGGCGGGGGGCGAAAGTGGCTCATCATCGGCTGCTCAATGCCGTCTTATCCCGCCCCGCGCAAAAGATAGCTTTACTCCGTGTCTTCGCAGGAACGGCGGCGGGGCGGGGTTCATTGTCGGACTCTATTCGCCGGCGGCATAATGCCACGCGACACACAGCCTCACTTCTGACTGGAATCGCACTTTTATTTTGCCAACCCGCCACTGTTCGGCAGTGAAGTGCAGAGTAATGTGTTATACATTTCGGGCGCGACAACTGTTGACGCCGACGTCTTCGTTTCCGACTGTCCATATCCAATATCAATCACGGCAGCGCTGCTGCTGCTGCTGCCGCCGGGTGCTTCCAGGAAGCCCTCCATGATCTGTGAGGCTATCTGCCCCCGATGATAGTCCGTGTCCACGGCCTCTCGAGCGTACGAAGGGAGCCGCGTCCGTGCCCCCGGAGCCCCCAGAGCCCCCGGATGATTCGGGGGAATGAGCCCCCGCCGCCGCGTGGACCGTCCCGGACCGTCCCGGACCGTCCCGGATCGTCTCGGACCTGCCGACGCGTTCCGGGAACGATGACGCCCCGTCCACGCGTCGTGGCCCCGGCAGCGGCCCCGGCAGCGGCCCCGGCAGCGGCCCCGGCAGCGGCCCCGCCGCTCCGAGAAGGGTGGCACGGAGTGCTGCTTGAATGAACGAACCCCCTTCCCGGCGCGGACCGCCCACTCCGGCCCGTAATCGACTCTCCTTGAGGAGTAAAAGGGTTTTTCGCCCCCGTTAGGACCCTCCCTCACTATTAATCTCTTTTAGAGGGCTGCACGACACCACGTGGGTGCGCAGGCCGCCGTGATTAATGCCCTTATAGATGTCACAAACCTCATGATCGTCATCGCCTCCACGACTCATTCATTCATTCCCGACCTCCTCATTCATTCACACACGCGACAGCGCGGCGCCGCGGCCCTTTTCTTGTTGTTGTTGCTGGACACACAATGATGCCGATCGTGTCTGAGTTGACGCGGGATGACTCCTCCAGAAGCAACAACAACAACAGCAGCAGGAAGAAAGCACGCGCGCCCGGCTGGTGATTAACAGGCAGCGTACAAACAACGCGGCAGACACCGTCAATCATGCAAATTCTGTTGCACTGCTGGACGGCCGGCGCATAAAGCGGGAGTGAGAGAGAGAGAGAGAGAGAGAGAGAGAGAGAGAGCTGAGAGAGAGAGAGAGAGAGAGAGAGAGAGAGAGAGAGAGAGAGAGAGAGAGAGAGAGAGAGAGAGAGAGAGAGAGAGAGAGAGCAGAGAGAGAGAGCAGAGAGGAAGAGAGAGACGCCCCTCATGTAACGACGGCAGCATTAACGTCGGAAAGCGAGCAATAAAGACAGTCTCCGCGTCCCAGAACCACCGCGACGGGCCTTACATACGAGAGTTGCGGGGGTCTTGGGGGCCGAAAGGGGGGAAACAATGGCCGCCGGCCGGCCTGGGCCGCCGTGCGCGCGCGGTGTCAAACAATGAACTTGGCTTCATCGTTGTCATCATCATCATCATCATCATCTCCGTCCCCCACGCGACATGGCGGCGCATTAGAAGGGAGTGCGAAGACGTGCGCCAAACTGTGAGAAATCGACATTAATCTCCCTCCCGCCCGCGTTCTACAAAAAAATTCGTTATCCGCTTAGGCTAGAAAACCGGGAAACGATCTGTGGCCGGCTCGTTAACGCCAACGACTGGCGTTTACGGCGCGTTCCCCTAGATAGCCGGCAGCCGGTATCGTGCGGGCAGGAGCCATCCCGGGCATTATCGTATCTGCATAATTGGGCTCAAGACAAACATTTATTCCTTCGGCGCAAAAATGCGCTCTCCACTTGTTAAGTGAGTTATTTCGCTAAATGGGCACTGCGCAGACGAGCCGGTGGAGGGAAGTGGGGGAGAAAAAACACCGGAGCAACCACAGCGCGCGGAGACACACATAACCTCAAAAATATATGATCCACTTTTCTCGGTCGTTTCTCTCCTGAGACCGCGCGGGTGCTGTGAGGCACGGCTGCCGGCTGCCGGTCTCTGGCAGCAAAAGCAGCTCGAGGGCATTTTCTGTCCACGCGGATGCCGTCGGCTGCTCTGCGCGCACATGTGCTGCAAACACTCTTGCCCGCGAGCGAAGCAGACAAGTCTGGCGGAGCCCCCCAAAGGCGACTCCCGTTTGCTGCCGTCCGGAGTGTGTGTTCCTTCTTTAACTCATTGTCCGGTTGGTTGCGCAGCGCCGCGTGCGGCGTGCTGCGTGCCCGAACGTCTGCGGCACGAGTTTCTCATACCGGTTGCGGCGTTCTGTCCGGTGGAGCCGCCGGCGGCGGCGTCCGGGCCCACGCGCCAGAGGACTCACTCGACATGTCTAACTGCCTCTCCACTCCTCTATACTATCGGAAATAATAGAGGTTTCCCAGACCGGAATCTTCCGAGGGCAGGTATGCGAAACTTGAATGGCGTATTGGGCGAATTTGGAGGCTCTTTCTCAAAATTGGCGCGGCTGTTATGCGTCAATATTTCTCATACCTGCCTCGAGAGTTTCCGGTCTGGAAGTGTTTTTGTTCTACAGCTTTCGCTTCTGAGCCGCGCTGGAAACCTCTATCGGCCGTGGGGAGGCTGGCAGCGCCTGCAGGGTAGGCAAGCCCGCAGTGCCGCGGTGTCTGACGGGCCGCGCTACCCGCCGGGGGCTCCCGTTCGCTGCGTACGGTTGGTAGCACCGGTAGCACCCCCTGGCCGCCTGCTTATCGCGACGGTGTAAAACGCGAGGGGTGGACGGGACGGAACGGGCCCTGTTTAGTGGCCGCGATTAGCAAGCTTGTCGTGGCAGCCCTGGCGGCGTGGCGGGGCGCGGCGGGACATGTAACTGCGTTAGAGGGACTTCCGATCCAGAGAGGTCCAACACGCAACCCACGCGCCGTCGCCGCAGGAATCGATAGAGAAATCCGAGAAAATTAGGGTATTCCGGAAGCTGTGCACCTCTGTGCATTTTTCTTTCTTCCATTTTCAAAATTCCCTCGAAAGACGGTACTGGAGTCTTGAAATAGCTCTAGAGAAAATACGCACGGAAATAGGTCAAAAAGTGTTTGCAGGTAAAGCGCGTGCACTCCGTGCCGTGCAGCCCCGCGCTCGCTGCCTGCAGCCATTTCGTCGCTTATTTGCCCTCTCCACCCCGACGTGTGAATAACAAGTACAAATGGCCGCGTGCACACAACAGCGCCGCCTGCGTTACAAGTGGCAGTAATCTAGGAGGCTTTGCGCCCCCGACCGTAGTCGATAGGCTTGTACCCCCCCCCCCCCCCTTCTCTCTCTCTCTCTCTCTCTCTCTCTCTCTCTCTCTCTCTCTCTCTCTCTCTCTCTCTCTCTCTCTCTCTCTCTCTCTCTCTCTCTCTCTCTCTCTTCCACGAGGTGGGTGGCTCGGGAGCAGGAGACAGGGCATATATAGGGGGTGAATGGCTCTCAGTGAGGGAGCAGTAGGGGGGCTCAAAAAAGACCCGCCACCCCTCTCTCCCCGCTGGTGGTGCGCGGCTTTTAAGTGATTTCCAGCACGCCTGTTATTTTCCCATGCAGGGTACGTCCATAAAACAACACCATGTTTTACAACCCTATATAGCTCTCCTTTATCGCGAGCACTTTCCCTCGCTAGATTTTTAAAGGGTTGGGGGGGTTAAAATACATTCTCAGTCGCATTTCCGGCCCCGCGAGAGGGAAGAATGTCTCTATTCCGTGATGAGCGTTCGCCAGCCGTGGACAATAACACCTGGTCGTTGTTAAACATTGGCGGTGATGAGCGCGCCCGGCCGCCCCCGGCCGCCCCCGGCCGCCCCCGCCGCTTCCCACGGCCGCCGCCCACTCGCTCTCTTGTTTCCGTTTCGTTTTTCATTCCTTCTCACCACCATCATCAGCGGCGCCATCGGCGCGTCGTTGTTTAGCTCGTTTAAAACGGCGCGACGCGCGCGCGCGCGCTCTTTTTCGAATCGCGAAGTGTCAGCGGCGTGGCGAGAGAGAGCGAGAGCTAGAGAGGGTGATAGAGGGAGAAAGAGAAATAATAATTCTATTGTTGCCAACTTCATAAGAAGTATTGTTATGACGCTGGCGCGCGCCCGCGTTGCCACCGATAATTGACAAGGTGCGTGCGTGCGCGTGTGTGTGTGCGTGCGCGTTGTGTTGTTCTAAAGTCAAGGAGGGAAAGGTTCCGCGTACGCAGGAAGAAGAAAGGAAACAGAAGAAGGGGAGAGGGGGGGGCGGGCTTGTCTGTGATGAGGTGAATGGCAGTAGCCCTTTTCTCGTGTGTGTGTGTGTGTGTGTGTGTGTGTGTGTGTGTGTGTGTGTGTGTGTGTGCGTGTCGGAGCGGTCGTGCGCATGGCCGGCAGCCGGGAGCTCCTTGTTGAGAATGACGCCTATGCGCGTGCCGCGACATACCGTCTCTGTCGGCGGGCGAGGCCCGTACCGTGCGAAGACCCGCAGTGGCAGCGCACGCAGCCCACGCCTACGGAGGGCGCAGTCGAGCGACAAAACACCCCCAGTGTCTGGGCTCAAGGCAGCGGGGAGAGGGGTAGGACTGCAGGACACCAGCAGGACAGTCGGACACTGCCGCTGCTCAAGCAGAAAACCATACCAACGAGTGCCCCCTCTAAACGGCCGCAACGGCAGCGCCAGCCACCACTACCTTACACCGCCGCGTATTATAATAATATTATTTCTGCTCTGCCCTTTGTTGGGGTCGTCTTCGTGGCACAAGGAGGGCGGTGGACGGCGGGTGGACGCGGCGGGGTCGGCACCGCCCCATTCAAACCGTCCCGCCGCCGGGGGCCGCGGGGGGCGCGCGGGGCGGGAGGGGTGTTGTTTTTCAAATGAAGTGTTGTCGACACGCAACGTCACGACACCGCTCCCCTCCCCTCCCCCCCCCCTCCTCCCTCCCGCCATATGCAGCGGCGGGGTGCGGCGGCGGTGGTAGCTGTGCGGGCAGTGCCGCCGCCGCCGCTGCCACCGCCACCGCCACCGCAGGAAGGAATTCATTGCCAAACGGTCGCCTTTTCCAGCACGGAAATCTTAACACAACAATTACTTAATTGGTGTGGGGGCGCTCCGCCTCGCCACGCCGGGGCACGAGCAGTATAAACCGGGCGCCCCGCCCCGCCCCGCCCCGCCCAGGCGATGCGAGTTATCGTTGTGTTTCTTTCTGTTCCCCCGTTCCGGCCCGTGAAGCCTTCTCAACGAGCTGCGCCGTCGGGAGTTATGTTTCTCGTAGAAAAGCGCTGCCCTCGCCGATTCTCCCCCCTCCCCCTCCCCCCCCCCCTCCTCCTCCTCCTCCTCCTCCCGCCAAACCGTTGTCGCATCGTCGGGGCGTGTTTTCTCCCTTTTTCGCCGCCTCTTTTCCTTTATTGTGCCCGCCTTATTAATGCCCTTTCTTCAGCGGCGCTGCGGTGCCCTGCTGCCACAAGGGGCCGTGTGCATCCAACAGATTACATTTCGCTTTTAACAGGCGTTTTGCGTAATGGCGGGCCGAAGTTGCAGCGGCGGCGGCAGCGGGGGTGGAAAAGTTTTAATGTGCCCTCCAAAGTGGAGGACGCCGAGAAAAGAAAATGAAAGAAGTTGGAGGGGTGTTTCTGTATCTGTAATGCGGCGGCCGTGGCCACTCCGTCTCGCGCCGCTCCCGGAGGGGAAGTTTCTGGTCAAACCAAGCAGTGCTTTCCCCGTGACTGGAGCCACTTTGAGGCTTTGGGGCTCCGGGGGCTCCGGGGGCTCCGGGGGCTCCGGGGGCTCCAGGGGCTCCGGGCGACCGGACGGGGCTGCCTGACCTCCTCTCTGATCCTCTCTCTCTCCAGGGAACGGAGTGTGTGTTTGGGCCACTCTCAGTGTAGGACCTTCTCGCTTGATTTCGAGCTCAAATGGAACGAGAGAGAGAGGGAGAGAGAGAGAGAGAGAGAGAGAGAGAGAGATCGCCAAGTTCTTGGCTTTCGCGCTCCCAGGGGAGCGTCGCGCCCCAAAGCCCCAAAGAGTCTCCCCTAAAACCGTATCGAGCAGAAGTAGCGCTGCCCTCACTTACCGAGGTGGTGTCCACTTACCGACTAAAGTGGTATCGAATGTGTGTGTGTGTGTGTGTGTGTGTGTGTGTGTGTGTGTGTGTGTGTGGCCTTGCTCGCTGGCTCGGCGCATCTTTTACTTTTCCCCTTTTACTGGTGAAATCGGCGATCGGAGACGGCCTCCCCCTTAGGGGCCCTTCTGGTGCTCTTTGGCCGGGCCGGCCGCGACCCCACCAAGAGCGTCGTCGTGAATATTTCAACGTCCGATCTGGCGGGGCCACTTTGAAACCGCAAGCAGCATGTTGGCAGGACTGTCGCAGTGATAGGGATGGCCAACCTGACGGCACTCACCACTCTGCGGCCGATAATGAAGGTCCCTTTCATGTTGGGGCCGCGCAATGGGAGACCTTCCAAAAACCCGGAAAGTAAAGGAGGAAATAAAAAAGTAAAAATGAAAAGATACGGAAACAAAAAGGAAATTAATGAAAAGAGCCGACGGAAAACGTGAGAGTGAGCAATCAAACGCCACGATCACGTTCCATTCGGAGAGACGCTCGGTGCACTTCGCGAGTGAGAGAGACAGAGGGGGGGGGGGGCGAAAATAAATCAGAGAAAGAGAGAGAGAGAGAGAGAGAGAGAGAGAGAGAGAGAGAGAGAGGGAGAGCATTAGCAGAGAAGACGTGAGGTGAAGGAAAGAGAAATAAAAAACGACCAATCCAGCCGCGAAGTCGGCAAGTTAGTGAGAGGGAAGTGGTGGGGAGTGGATGCAGCGTGGACCAGTCGGTTCGTTTGCTCCTCCCATCGCCTCTCCCTCTCCACTGTCTGTTTGTCTTTCTCCCTCCCCCTTTCGCTCGCGCCCCGCGTGTCTCTCGCTCGCTCCCCTTCCTGCTGAGATGGAAGTTCACTCCGCTCCTTCACTCGCACAAAGTCGTTACACGGCAAAACGAGAACGGATGTTGGCAAAATGCAGTGGATGTATTACCGTGCGGAGGATTTGGCGTGCAGGTCCAACCTGCACAGAGCAGCCGTGAGATGTAACACTTATTTTTTTCCTGTTCTTTTTTTTTTTATATGACGGAATGCAGGAGTACCAATCAAGTAGATGGTAATCCAGCCGCTTGCATTGCTCACGGATGCCAACGGAAGCCGGATACAAGATGAATGAAGCCGTTTGTTGGGTGTTGATTGCGGGCCGGCGGAAGTGACGTCTGGAGAGGGATCTGCGCTTGCTGCCCACTTTGCTAAGCCGGCCGCCCCATTGTGGAGCGCGCAACAGACCGTCCAGACACACATGTCACCCAGGAGTCACCGGTCGGACGACATTTCAATCGCGGGAGCGCAGCGCTGGCTGCCGTGTGACTCAGATAGGCGTGAGGACGGGCTAGGAGTCCGTGTGACGCTAATCCGCTTCCCGAAAGTGGAGCCCAGGAGCCCACATATAGGGCCACTTTTGTGTTTCGCCAACACGCGGCTGACACTGACACCTTTATCGCCCGAATCACAATACTACTATGAGGGCCGCTTGCAACATGAGTCGCCGTCCGGTTCGGCTGGGAACAGGTAGCGGGGCACGGCGCGGGGGCCGGCGGGGGCGCGGCGGGGGCCGGCGGGGGCGGCGGGGGCGTGTCGCTCGGGCCGTCAGATTTTTGCGAGGTCGTTAGACTCGTTTACTGCGATGCGGATGACTCCTTGAACGCAAACGGCCGAGGCAACGACGCCATCTCGAGCCGCGGCGCGCGTTCAGGTGCGATGCAATAAGACTCTCTCACAGCCACACCCATCCTGACGACGACCATGTTCCTCTCCGTGTTGCAGGCCACAAGGACGACGACGGCAAGGGAGGCTCGCACAGCGCCAACTCGTCCTCGTCGTCCATCTGCCCGTCCTCCAAGAAGCAGCGGAAGGCGCGGACGGCCTTCACCGACCACCAGCTGCAGACGCTGGAGAAGAGCTTCGAGAGGCAGAAGTACCTGAGCGTGCAGGACCGCATGGAGCTGGCCGCCAAACTGTCCCTCACCGACACCCAGGTCAAGACCTGGTACCAAAACCGCAGGTGAGCACACGCCTCAAAGTCTTAATATCTTAAGTACGCAGCAGACTCCCCGCTCCCCTTCCACTGGCGGGGTGCGGGGCCCCCGCGCCCCCACGCCGGGGCCGGGCTTTGGTGTCGGTAAAGTAGGTGGGTGGAGTCAAGGGCCCCCCGACGCCCCGCGACGCCCCGCGCGACGCCCATTCAGTTGACGATGGCGGCTCGGCGGCGTCGGATTGCCTGAGCTCCCCCCTCCTCCTCCTCCTCCTCCTCCTCCTCCTCCTCCTCCTCTCCTTCAAGTAGTTGGAGCGACGCCATATAAAGTTTTTTCTTGGCCGTGTCGGGCCGGGGTTCATCGCGGAGTTTATTGGATGGGCGCGTCGCCCTCATGGCAGCGGCAGCAGCAGCACAAAGAAGGGTGGAAAGAGGGATGAGGGACACTTTATACCGGCCAAAGAAGTTGTGCTGGGCAAGCTGCCGTGAGCCGTCGTGTGCCGGCCGTGCGCCCTAAAACTACGCCGAGCTACAGTCCGCGGTGTAGTGTTGCCGGCCGTGCCGAAAATTTGCATTTACTGCCCGCCGGTTGAAATCCACTCGGAAGCGTACCGGCCGCCGCCACCACACCTCCGGCCTCCGGGGCTCGCGTGGTCTCCGATCCCTGCTGCCGCGCACACAAAACGTTTCAGTGTCTTTGTGGCCGGCAGGGTGTAACGCTGCCGTGCCCAGGCCGGGGCCCGAAATAGCAATAACTGTAATAACGTGACCGTAATAGCGCCTAATACAGAGTATTACCGAAGTCATGAATATTAACGCAACAATAACAAATAACCTCTCGCTCGGCGCGGGGGAAGTGTGGACGGGGGCCGACGGGGGCCGCCGAGGGGCGCCGACGGGGGTCAGAGGACCGCGCCGTCATCACCTGCGGAACACTCATCGCGAAAAAAAACGGCGGAGAAATGCGACCGATAAAAGAGGGCACGTTAGAGGTGGTGTGGGGAGGGGGAGGCTAGGCCGGCCGCGGGAACGCAATGACGCATTTCTGTTTATCTTTATGACATGTTACCTGCCGATTCGACCGTGTCATGTTTGTCAACAGAGACAAAAGGGGTCCCCGGGAAGTGCAAGACAGATGAGTGGTTCTCAGAAATAACTGGACAGACAAGGCAGCGGAATGGGGGCCTCCCGCGCGCTGCCGCCACTGGCGCGCCGAACAAAAAAAAAACAAAGAGTGTATGAAAGAAAATGCGATTCCGCGCGGCCAGCGGGAAAACAAACCGAGAAAAAAATAGAGGAATAGGGGGAGGAAATGGGGGTGAGAGGAAAACCAACAGCGCTGGCCGCTAGCTGACCGGCCGCTCGCAAGCTTCCAGTTCCGCCCGCCTCGAGTTTGTCGTTCGTGTTTGTTTTTCTTCTTTTTTTCCGGATGACAGATGGCGCTACGATCGCGGCCTTTCTCCGCGCGCAATACTATCGCCACGACGCGCACGAAAACAATCAAAATAGCGCGGCGGACGCAAAGAGGCGCGTCTTCGTGATTCCAATCTCTTTAATTCAACTAGCTGGCTAACTACGGCGACGCCCGTTTGCCGTTTGTGCTCAACGCCAATGCGGCTGCCGCGGCTGCCGCTTGCCTCGCCGCTGCGGTGGCGGCAGCGGCCTGTTCGGGAAACATTAGAAAGGCAGCGGAGTGTGGGCGCTGTCTTTGTCACTCCCATTAACTCCTGTAACGAGGCAAACGCCGCATGCTCGGCTGCCCTTTTCCAAAGTACGCTGTCAAATATTTTATACTTAATCTCTGCAGTCGAACTCGTCGAACTCGGTGCGTTTTTGACGTCCGCGAAATCTCTCTGTCATAACGCGATTCAGGAACTGAGCTTATAGCACAACAAAAAAAAATCATCTCAAGGCGTAAAATTAATATTGGATGCACCTGAATTTCGAAATTCAAGAAAATCAAACTAAACCCTCTCAAATTTTACATATAATCCAATCAAAATTTGTGCAAAGATCAATTGAAATTCGGTGAGATTTGGTCCAAGTCCGACTTACCTGCTTTGGTGGCGGTCCCCGAGTCCCCCGCGGCCGGCTTGGTGGTTCACGCCTGGCTGCGCCGCTGGCTGCACCGCCGGCCGCGCGCAGTGCGTTGCAGCGGCGGTGGCATCTGACCGACCGGCGGCTGGCCGGCCCCGCAGCCGCTACCGCCACCGCTACCGCCACCGCCACGTCGCCGCCACTGAAACAATGACAATCTAATTATGACCTTTTAGTTTCCGAATGAGATTACCTGTTAGTGGGGCGCGGACCTTCGCCGCCGTTTCTTTCGTTCGTTGCGTTGGATTGGTGAAGCCGGCCGAGCGGAGCGGGGGGGGGGGGGGGGGCAGGGGAACGTTAACTGCAACGACGTCGTTGAATTGTGTGTGTGCGTGTGCCGTGCGTTCTCAGTCCCAACAACGTTCGCGGAGCTCACTGCTGTCACGCGGATTTTTAATAGGGTATTCCGGAGTAGAGCTTGACCCGAAACGAGAAGACGACAAGAATCACAAAAGCGGATACGGAAGTCTACGGTATGAAAAGTTACGCAGCACGTGCCACGCCCCGGAATACCCTATTGACGACGAAGGATGCTCGTTTCCGTGTTTGTGGGGTCGTCCCGCCTATCATCCCTTAAAATATGATGTCTCGGCTAGAACCTACCACTTTTTAGGCGCTCTGCCAAAACCACAGCTGCTTCCATCCTAGATTCGCGCGGCCTAGCTAGCTATGGAACTCGCCAGGCAAGCCGCGTTGTGTGTTTTACAAGCGCCAACGCTCTGTGCCCGCCCCGTCTGTTTCGCTGTAGAATATAGGACGGGAAACGAGGAAAGAACTACTTTGTGATGAGATCTGACGAGGAGGAGGCAGCGTGCGCCACTGTGGGACCGCCGTCCCTTCTAAAACCAACGCAACTTTCTCCTTTGTTTACATAACCCGTGTGCGTGCGCAGAGAACCGACCTAGCGCCTCGCGCACGCCCGCCCGCCCGCCTGCCGGCCCTCGCGCCTGCCTAATGGTTTTAGCCGCTCTTTTGCGCGCCACCGGGACTTGCGTTTGAATTTTTCGCGCCACAAGTATGATGATGTTCCATCGGGTGGGCATCAGTGCGAGGACGGCTGCCGGCCCGCCGCCCTCGATTCATATTTTGGCACGCGCGGTTCCGCACGCAACGACGAAGCCCGCGCCGAAAGCGTTTCGGCTGCCCTTGTTCGGGGATTTTACCTCATCTTTCCATCCTCTCCCCATAAAAAGATTATTGTTTCTCTGGCGAAACGGGGACGATGCATGGTCCTTGTTCCGGGCGGATGGTCGGGACCGGGCGTGAGTCTTGCGCGCTCTTGTTGATTAACAATTAGAGAATTCGACTTTGTTTCACTCAAAACGCGGTCAAATTCCGGCACGGCTGGTCTTGCTGCTGACGGCGGGGTGCCTGGCGGCGGAACGCATCGGGAAGGAAAATGTTATAAAAATAAAATGCGCCCGGCTCCGCCGAGTTATTGATGGCGCGTTCGATACAATCATAATCGCACCCAGCTCGTCGAGTGTGAAAAACGCTTTGCCGTTTTGTCGGCCATTGTGGCTGACGCCTGACCCCTCTCCGGGCTAATCGTGTTGACCGCGCCGGTCCTTCCCTCCCCTCGCGGCACCAAAAGAAATATCTTTTTTTTCCCCTTCTTTCGATACGGATTTGAGTGGGCACGTTTTGGCCTTTGGCCCTCTCCGCGCTGTGACATCATGTTTAATCTTTTGATCGAAGGAAATCCTGGGCAATCCGTGCAAAAAAAAAAAAAAAAAAAATTCTCGACTTTTGCAAAGCTGGTACTACAGTACTCCCGCCTGCATGCCGCTCGTTCCGTGGCCCTCAGCGCCCCCGACGCCCTCGGCCCACATCGGCTAATCAGCTTCACGCCTTTACCTGCGATGCGCTGCGCTTCCTCGTAGCGCAGCCTTTACCTGGCCGGACCGATAGGCGTGAAATACGCGGAAGGACATGCCGCCCATTTTACGGAACGAATCGCGACGCTCGCCGCGACGCCGACCCGCGCACCATTCCGCGCGGCGGCCAGCCGTCCCTGCATAACAGCGGCGGCGTCTGCGCGCGTGCCCTGTCCATGACGGCTCCACTTCCTAGCTGCATTGTGTCGTCCCGGGTTCAACACCTGGCCGGTGCCAATTTTTTTTTTTTTTTTTTTTTTTTTTGCAATGCCGGATTAGAAGTGGATGTTTGACCGTCGGCTGGAGTTTTCTCACACCTCGAGCGGGGGCGGGGCCCCGGCAGGGCGGAGCGGTGAGGCAGGGGGCCCTTATGCGCCGCCGTCCGCCGCCCCTGATTGATTACAGGTGGCATGTCTATTTAACGCCGACTGCAACCCTCGGCCCGCTCCCACCCTACCCTGCCAACAGAGGATCCTACTTGGACTGAGCTGAAGAATGGAAAATCAAAACCTGGATAGTACCCCTTCACCTGTCGCTCCCGACGCCCCTTGGGCCCCTCGCGGGGTCCTCATGAAGATGGATGGCTCTCGGTGTGTCACAACCCACCCCGCCCTCACCGGGGCCCAGCGGAGCGCCCTCTGGCGGCGGCGGTAAAAACGGTGAAGAGGCCTTTAAATATTGAAGCCACTACTTCACTCCCCATGAAATTAACCTCCTTCCCTTTCTACTCCCCTCCCCATGATGTTCATCGGTTTGCCACAACGTTATAATTGGACCCCCTAGGGGCTGTTCAGATACCACGTGGACACTTAGAGGGGGAGGGGGGGGTTCACGGAATGTCCACAATTGTCCACGTGGGGGGAGGGGGGGTACCGCGAGTGTCCACGTGTATTTTTTTTTCTGGTTGAGCAACTCCTAGAAACGCAATGCTAAAAAGGATTTTGAGTAAAATATTGGCTTTACTTATGTCTATTTTACTGTCCCGAATAAAAACCGTAGATGTTGACTCTTCTTGTCAATGTCGGTCAAGTCTGGCCACTTCAGTCCCATTGTTTTCTTGAAAAAAAAAAAAAACATTTTCGTTCGTAATTTAGTTTGACTTCCCCACGATTTGCAGGCCACAAATAACACACTCTGGGTGCGGAGAAGCCTTACTAAAAAAATAGGTTTTTATCCACGTGGACAAAAGGGGAGGGGGGGGGGCTTGGAAATGTCCACTTGTGTCCACCGGGGGGGGGGGGGGGGTCAAAAAGTGCCCAAAATGTGTCCACGTGGTATCTGAACAGCCCCCTAAAGGTGCGGGCGCGCGGCGCTCCTTGACGTTCCGTTTTTGTGGGAGCCGTCTGTCCATCACCTGTGTGATCGCTCCTAATGATGGCCCGCGGTTTACCTCGATCGTATCCATCTTGTCGTCCCCCACACAACAAAGGGGCCCGCGTCGCGGGGGGCGTGCGGGGGACAAGGCCCCCCGAGGGGCGCCCGATTCTGCGGTCAAAGCTGCACAAAAAAAAAAAAAAAGCCAAGCGGGGCCCGGGCGGCGCTGATGATGAGAACAACGTGAAATATTATAACGTGCGGGCCACACATAGAGCGGCCCGGCCCAGCCCTGAGGATTCGTGACGCCCTGCCTTCATTCACACGTCGACCCCCCGCCGCTGCTGCCTTATCTCTTATCAAAACGCGCCATAGATCCGCCCCTGCACAGCCGGCACGGCCCCGCCCCTGCGCTAAGCACACTGTTTGTCGCGCGGGGCGGCCACTTTGCTGCGTGGGATATGGGGCGCCGACGGTACAGCGGGCGTAACGCACGACTCGATAACAAGCCGACAAGTGTGTGGCGCCACACTGACTGCGAGTTAATGCCTAAGTGGTACGAAAACGTAGGTAGGCCTCGAAATGTATGCAACAGTCTTCGGGCGGCGCCGCCAGGCGGCGCCACCGGCGCGCCGCACAACAACAGTTTTGCCGTGCGCGCGCGCTCTGTATACAGTTGCAAGGTAGTCGTAAAAACTGCGGGGGGCAATCTGGGAAACATTCTTGCACGGGTGTGGTGTAATAGTTTTGCGGGCGGTGATGATGAATGTCACGCACTCAGCCATTCCAGCCGGGAGCCTTCGCGCCGCGCGCGGTTTAAATGCATACAGGGAAGTAAAGGTTACATGCACACGGCGCATGCGCGTCCGCCCGCGCGCACGTGGGAGCGCCCGCAGACATTGAGGAATTAATTATCCCCATTAATAAATGCCGTTTATTTGCCATCTCATCATTGTTTGTGCTGCTCTTGTAAGTGAGCTCCGCACCGCCGCCCAGATGTGCTGGATGTGACTCCTCTCCCAGATGAAGCATTTCCCTGCGGCGCGGTTCGCACAGCCCGAGGCGCGGGGCCAACCTGATAATATCAGACCCCGCCGTCTCTCCCCGCCTTCCTCTCACTCCTTCTCCATTAATTGCGACCAATCGAGGACTTTGGGGAAAGTTCATGGCTATGTGCGCGCGCAGCCAGGAAAAGGGCACTACTGTTCAATGAGAGTAATAACAATCTGTTGTAGGTCAAGGGGCCGAGAGAGCGAGAGAGAACGAAATGTCCACAAGGCTAAAGGCGCGGGGGAAAAAAATTAAAGAGAAGGGGATATAAGAGCGAAGGAACTAACTCGGGCAGACGCGAAGGCGAAGCAAAGGATGAACGATGCGTGCACGTGCGTGTGTGTGTGTGTGTGGCCTACTATGCCGCGTTGTCTTCTATCTTCTTCACACGCAACTTTTATCCGGCTCACACACACACACACACACACACACACACACGAACATATCTTTGGCCAGGTTGTTGCTCATTCACGTTTTTCGTCCGCATATAACCGACTTCTCCGCGCCGACCACAGAAAAGAGGTACAGCGATGCACAATGCGCGCCTTTTCGCCATTGCGGTCTTATTATCATCATTACTTTTATATGACCTTATCATTACAACAAGTCCTGCCGGCTTTCAGTTTCTCCACACAACTGTGTAATTCCACTCGGATACCGCCTAACCCCTCACCGCGCGCACACCCGTCCCAATTAAATATTAATTTGATCCAGGCTGTGTCGTGCCGTGCGCGCGACAAGGACAGGAGGAGGCATATTGCTGAGCTAGAGAGAGAGGGAGAGAGACGGGCGATCGCTGTTGAAAGGGAAGCGACGATGATAAATTTGCTTTGGCCACACACACACACACACCCTGCCATGTGAGCGATCAGCTGTGCGGTTTCCAGACGAAAAAGATTTACGCGGTGTTGGCCCACGTGACGTGCGCGCGCGTTATGTGCGGGCGAGTGCGCGCGCGGAGATAAATTACAGAGCCATCCAGGTGTGAATCTTTGCGGTGTTGTCCCCAAGAATTTCTCATACCGTCGCGTCGTCGTCGTCGTTTGACTTTCTTTCGAGGCTGTCGACACACGTTATATGGCCGCGCACAGGGCTGGCAGGCTGCGCCCGCTGCGCCCCCTGGACGGTCACCGCGCGCACATGTAGTTGTGACACCACTGCAGCCGATGCGAGATGCTCACCTCCGTCCATCCGGCCATGAAATGATCGCTAGTTAATGGATACGGAACGGGTTTAAAAGACGCATCAGTGTCATCGCCGTGTGTGTGAGGGGAGGGGGGGGGGGTCCCTTTCAGAGGCGATATGATTTATATTTGTGAGCGTGTATGAGCTCCCGCTACTGTGGTCGCAGTGGCCGCGGTGTGGCTGCCGTCCGACATCGATGTCTCCTCGGAGGAGCAGGGCAAGCGAGGGTCACTGTCTAATCACCGCCCCCCGAAAGCGATGTGACGTAATGAATTGAGAATGCGCTCCGCCGCCGCCGCCACCGCTGCAGTTCTAGCGACCTTGGAGTGCTTTTAGCGCTCCGCCTAACTATATCTGGGCGGCGGTGAACGTAACAGCAAAACCTTCGGGCGCTCTGGAAATAAGAAAAGGATCCGAGGTGGAAGCGTCGTCACGGAGGGCAAATCCGGCCGCGGCCGCGCAGCCCAGCCCAGCCCAGCCCGGCACAGCCCGGCACAGCCCGGCCGGAGCTGCCGAGTCGTCGCCGTTTCAAGGCTGGATCAATTTCAATCGTGGCCGATCGCGTTTCATATCGCGGTGGTGGCGGCAGTGGGTGCAGCGGCCGGCCATGCCCGGCCCGGCTCTGCTCCGCCGTCGGCGTGCCGGCCCGCATCAGGTGTGCTGTATATTTGATACGTGCGTTGAAAGGAATATAGCCGCATCGGCTGGGCCGGGCCGGGCCGGGCCGGACTACCCCCGGTGAGCGCGTTCGGGAGGCCTGTCCGGGGGCCGGCGGCGAAGGCACGTCGGCGTCGGCACTGACGGCGTCCTGGGCCCGCGGCGGCGGCGGCGCCCTGCAGCTGTTACGTCGTTCCGTTGTCGCCTTCTCGCGTGCTGAGGGTCTGTAACCGCGCGCGCGCCGCCTGCTGCTGCTGCTGCTGCTGCCGCCGCCTGTTGTCGGGGTTGCCTTGCGGAAGAAAAAAAAAACACAACGAACAGGGCGAGAAAACAACACACGCGGGGCACGGGGCAGGTCTGCATTTAGGAATCGTTTTGTTGGCGCTGTGTGTGTGTGTGTGTGTGTGTGTGTGTGTGTGTGTGATCACGTGGGCGGCGTTATAGTCACGGACACGAAAGCAGATTAAAGCGAGGCCAAGTGGGTGCGAATGATCGCACGCCCGTCCAACAAATTTTCTGTCATTTCCCCAAAAAAGGGAGAAAAAGAGGGAGGGAGGGGAGTGTCTGTCGGGGGTCGTGCACAGCGTGGTTGTTAGGGTGGGTGATTGGGCATATTCGCGCTGCTGCTGCGCTGAGTGTCCTCGGCTGCCGTGATAACATCTCCCTCATGACCCATTGTGCGGCCGCCCTGGGAGCCTACTGGAAACTGTTCGACTGTCGATCTGCTATTCGACTTTCACCTTCGCCTCTGTCGAATCTAACCCGGCTTTTCCGTTGCTGTTGCAGGACCAAGTGGAAGCGGCAGACGGCGGTGGGGCTGGAGCTGCTGGCCGAGGCCGGCAACTACGTGGCGCTGCAGAACCTGTACCCGGGCTACGCCAACTACCTGCCCAACTACCCGGGACCGTCGCCGGCCTCGCTGCCCGCGGGACATCCGCTGGCCAGGTCCGCGCCGTCCGCCGCCGAGCTGTTCTACCGGCAGCAGGCGGCGGTGTCCGCGGCCGTCAGCACGCTGCAGAAGCCGCTGGCCTACCGGCTGTACCCGCCCGGCATCCCCGGCCTCATGCCCGGGCCGTCGTCCGCCGGCCTGCAGCAGGGCCTGCCGCAGGGCCTGCCGCCCCCCGGCGCCGTCGGCCCCGGCCACGCGCTCGCCGCCTCCTCCTCCCTCGCCTCCCTGTCCAGCTACTACAACTCGGGAGGCCACCAGCCGCCCGCCCACTTCGGCCAGCACGGCCCTCCCCCGCGGACACCCCCGCGGACCCCCTCCCCCGGCGAGCAGCCACCGCACTCGCCGCGGACGCCCGAGTCGCGGCACGGCTCCGTCGACGTGGAGGAGGACTCGAACGACTCGAGGGTAGGCGACCTATAACCGCCGCCGATCCCGCCGTCGTCGCCGACCTCCGGCCGCGGCCCCAAGGCCACGCCCCCGTGGCCGCCGCCCCGCCGCGACATTGGTTACCGTTCAGCCCGCCGTGCCGTGCACAAGGGACACGGCGACTTTCTAATTTAAAGCTTTATTGTGATTGAAGACTGTTGTTGTTGTTGTTAGTTTGTGTCCGGCGGCGTGGGTCAGCGCCGTCCTGGCCCGGTGGCTCGGGCCGCCCCCGCGCTGCCCCCTCGCCGCCCCTCGCCCACCCGCGGCCCATGACGGAGAGTACTAGCTTTGTGATATGTCTATGTATTCAGCATAAAACAGACATTAGAAACAGCGACGTCCAGCGACGTCCAAGCGTGGTCAAGGTATGTCCCACAGTGACCTGGCACTTCGCTGCCAAGCCTGACACCGCCTCTCTGTGAAAGATTTGTTAAATTATACTATGCTTTTTTTTTTCTAAAATTTAAAAACATATTGTTATTTTTTATTTGTCAGTGAGGTGTTTCTATGTGGAAATGTAAAAGACATGCTTTCAGCTTCTGTTTGCAAAAGTCGCGTTTAAGCGGCGTGTTCGAATACTAGCTTTTGTTCATGGCCCAGAACCAAAAATAAAAATCGTTTATATAGTAATTACAATTTATTGTCATTGGACTTAAAATATGTTGTCATCTCGTCTCTCCTTCTTTATTGGTTCGGGCCTATGATGTATTTTAATTCTTGTTTTTGTCGTTGTTGTTAATGCTGGTGCTGCAATGCGTGAATGTAACTGTTGTACATTATATATGTTAGTTCTATGAAATGTAAAGCCAGATTCTCAATTCACTTAAGAGGCCCTATATTGTACAGTCAGATCAGATACAAATGCAGTATTATTTTAATTTATAAACATATTTTAGAGACGCTGAACCTAGTTGACGTACTCAGGAACAAAGTCTCTTGCCATGTTAATTTTTGTTTGTTATGATTATAATTTTTCTTTGTGTAAATATGTGATCAGATGTTCTCTATATAGTATGTTTATTGTAATGACTGTAAAGTATGGCTAATCAATTCAGAGGTGCTAATTTGCGCTCTTTCCGACAGCGTGATACCGAAGCGTTGATAATCGCTCGGGTACCACGGTGTCGAACACCAGCGAAGTCTGGGGCTGCCGGCTGTCGTCATGTCCAAATGTCCTTTTAAAACAAGCTTTGTATATGACTACACATATATTTGAGTTGACACTGGAAATAAACCTGAATGAAGTGCAATCTATGAAATCACCTGT
The DNA here is from genome assembly GCA_038380765.1 of Odontothrips loti. Taxonomy (NCBI): domain Eukaryota; kingdom Metazoa; phylum Arthropoda; class Insecta; order Thysanoptera; family Thripidae; genus Odontothrips; species Odontothrips loti. The sequence continues at coordinate 9,279,124 of CM076254.1, forward strand.
TTATCATTTCTACATCTCTCCGCCCCTACTCTTGCTCGCACGTACAGAAAAGTCCGATTGTAAAAAAAAAAAAAATTGAATTATCTCAAGACGAGATGAAGTCTGACAAAGCAGCACCAACAGACACCACCGTTTTGTCCTTAAATACAATATTAGTAGTGGTATCTGCCGCAGCGTCACGCTTCCGAGCACGGAGCTGGGCAGAACACACAAACTGCACGACGTTCTCACACCTCCCTGATTAAACGTGACCAGAGGTGCAATAGCAACAGCCTGGGGGTACTGTCATGTCGCACCGCCCCCTCAAAGAGACCCCGCCACCGCACCGCCGCCGTACTTGACAAAGTGCCACCGCCTGATGACAAATCGTCCCCGCAAACAACCACCACCCTCTTCTAGGAAGAGGTGTTGTATACTACTAGCATGGACGTGACGCTAGTTTGCGGAAAACCTCTGCGATGTGCGGTGGTCATTACATTATGGATAGGAATGACGATGGTAGCCTGTGTGGTACGCCACACTCAAAGAATCCGCCGACACTTTCTAATGCACATCACCCGACACTGATCCGTCCTGCTCGGGGGACGTCCTTCAATGAGGCGTTGCTTCAGGACGGCCCCCTGCGGTGCGCGAGGGGGCCGGAGCAGCGTGTGCAAACGGCACACAGTATTTCGAGCGGTAGGCAGACACACCGCAGTGCATGCAGCCAATCAGCGCGGACGGGGCTCGTAACAAGGTGCCGACGAAACCGCAGCGCGAGACTTCTGCCGAGCCGAGCCGAGCCGAAACCGAGCCGGCGGCGACGGGGTCTTCTTTGGTAGCGCATGTCTAAGGCGGATTCCGTGCGCACGCGGAGCGAATTCAGCGGTACGGCGGCACATTCGAATGAATAGTAATATGTGTGTGTCCGGTAAACGGGAGCAAAACTGGGAGAGAAAACTAATACCCCTTCTTGCGGCCTTGCTGCTGCGGTTCTTGTCACGTGACACGGTCCCGTTGGACTCATCAAAGTCATTTTATCAGCCGCCTTTTTGGCACGCGCGCGCGGGCCCTGCAAAAAAAGGGCGAGGAAGGGAGAAGAAAGGAGGGGGAAAAAAGAACGATTCATTTGGAAATAACTGTAAGGGCCGCTGTGCGGTGTTGGTTGCTCGCGAACTGACGGCGCTCTCGCCCTGCCCCGCCGAGCTCGTTCTTTGTAGTATTTTCTTTCCATTTGGGCCCGAGCGCCTATAGGCGGTAAGCCGCTGCTGGCCGGGGAGCGGCCGGGGGCGGCCGGGGAGCGGCCGGGGGCGGCCGGGGGGCGGCCGGGGGCGGCCGGGGGCGGCCGGGGGCGGCCGGGGGCGGCCGGGGGCTGGCCGGCGCGGCCACTTACCGGACGGACAGCAGACCCCCGACGGCGACCGCTGCTGCCGCGGCACGAACTGCAAGTGCGCCACAGAAAAAGCGCCGCCGTCGGCCGGCACCTATGACGAAGCGGTAATGCGTCTAGAAAATGTATTCGGGGTAAAAAGCTAGGGGTAATGACGCCGTGGACATAGCGCCTCATGAACCGCTTTCAATCCGAGCGGCGGCGGGCGGCAGGAGCCGAGGCCCGGAGCTGCGGGCGAGATGCATGCCGGGAGCTGAATAGAGGGAGAAATTTTTCATTGAAATCGTTAATGAAAAATTGTGGCTGTCGTGGCCCATTCTCACGAAAATTCGTAGTATATGCATGCTGCAATTTTCATCTTCGGAAGTACTTATTCAGTCGTACGCTGTACGTACAAATTTTGGGGGCTGCATCAAAATTTAAAAAAGAAATAAAAAAAAACTGCATTTTTTTTTTTAAATACAGGCATATAGACCTGGTTATCCATAGTTTTCCCTGCATTAGCACTGGCATGAGCATTGGCATTCTGGGCTTTCATTTCCGACCACCCACGAACCGCGACCACAAAACTTGTTTAGAAACGCACCCATCTAGTTCCGCTGGTCCCCGCTGGTCCTGACAGTGGACTGGGGAACCAGCGCGCTGCTGTCGAGCACTGCCGCCGGTAGATAAACCGCGTCTAGACGACATCAGAAAAACATCGGGCAGATTGATAGCCAACAAGGCAGCGGCTCGGCACGGCACGATGGAAGTGGACGCTGTCCGAAAGAAGAGACGCAGAAAAACAAACGCGGCCACGGGATTAACTTACCCCCACCCAAGCAAACTGGCGAGCTTCCTCGACGGTCTGTCAGTGATATCCCAGGACCCTACCGTGTCACCAAAATGTGCTTCAGGTGTGCGCACAAATATCAACGCAGTAGTTTTGGCACTACGCGATATTTATTTTGCTGTACATTCCAGGGGGAAAACCGTCACATTTTTCTCGTACATGATAAGCGGTCGTCCATGCAACCGAAAATTACTGCTTATCATTTTTTTATCCTTGCTTGGAGAGCCAGAGGCAGTGCTGCGAAAAGATTTGCTCACGAAGGGCAATCCAGAGAGCAAAGTCACTGAGGCTTTGATACGACATGAACGAAGAAACGGTCACGAATTAAAATGTGCGCAAGAGAGATAATGTTGTTTTCCCGAACGAGCCATATGGCGTTGCCCATTCACAGTGGTCTCTGCTAGACGCTGATAAGGACCTGTTTTGCGCTTAAAAAACGATATCCGCATAAAAAAAAATAATCATGCACGGTGTTAACAGTCAGCCACAACAAAATTTTAGGATTTCTAAGAAAAATTATATTGGAATGAAATTTTGGTGCATCTGAACGAGTGAATCTATTTCAGCGATGAATGCGTGTGTAAGTCGGAAACTTTGACTGAAAACGGGGTGTCGGCCCCTTTCAGACTGGCCGGTGGCCGGGTCAGGTGCAGCGAGTATCTATGGAGGTCCGTGTATATATATAGTGGCGGGAGTATTTAAATGTGCCAACTCATTATCCGTCATTTAGCTAGTGGCTTTAGCGCTACCTGGCTTGCAAATGAGCTTGCTCCAGGCGGGCCGCCGAAAGACGACTTTCGAAAGCATCATGTCTACAATTTGCACCACTAATGGACCCGGATCCAGTCTGAGGCCTGAGGCCGGGGCCCCGTTCCGCCAACGATAGAGGCTCTGCCAGGCTGTGCGTCCGATGGGGCTCACTACCGCCGATCTGTTTGGCACTGCTGCTGAGTGGGCCTCTGTTCCAGGACTTCCCCGCGCGTTAAAACTACTGTAATTGCCGGACAGAGAGTTTGTCGCACTCGGAGCCGACCGGCCGGCCAGCAGGACCGGGAGGGGGAGGGGGAGGGGCGGCTGGCGGGAGATTTAAGAGATAGCGGGGCCGCTACTGCTACCAGTGTTTAGATAATTAGGGGTTGTGGCGGGGGCGGCAGACAGCACGCTGCAGAGTGCTAACGACTAAACGCCTTTTCAGCGCCGTGTCCCCAAAAACACTGGCCTATTTTCTCGCCGGAAAATATGTGTCAATGTTTAATTATTAATTGAACAACGTGCGTTTGCAATTTTTGGGAAGCAGTTATCATTTCTGACGTCCCACTTTTGTTTCCGACTTGAACTGTACCTGCACTATCCGTCGGACTCCCCGCTCCCTCCCCCTGTCTCACACGTGGGTGAAATAAATTTAATTGACCAGAGTCCGACCACATCGTCATGGTCCTGTGACTCCCGACTCCCCCTCCCGTCCCCCCCGTCATACTACTCATTTCCTCTCCCAGCGAAAAATATGAATTCAGACCATTCAGACACACTGACCGAGAGCGGGGGAGAGCGAGGTGAGGTACTTCCCACTGTCCCACTAAATTCCAAACTTGGGCTTTAAAAAAAAAAATCGTCTCCCACCGGAGTTCTCAGAGTTTATGGTTAGTGAATTTTCGGACAAATGTTTAGGGAGACCGGCTGTACTTCGGACACTAGATGCCGAAGGTAGATGGCGGGCCCCACACCTACCTCGGGGGCTAGGCAGTTTAGCTCTAATTAGAGCTACGGAGCGTTTAAACGAGTCGGCGGCCAGGTACGACCGCGGCTGCGTCACGAGATACCCCTCTCACTCCCTCCCCCGCGCAGCGGCGGCCGAGTGCGAGAGGGACGGACGTTTTGTTTTCCGGACGCAGCCGGGAGCGCGCACGGTGTACGTACACTCCGTGCTGCTACCGTGTGGCCGGCTGATCCGCCGCCCCCGACCCACGAGTGTGTCGCTGATAAAATGCTACTTTGCACAGGAAATGACTATCGGGCCGAGTAATCGGTGCACCGCGCTGGGCGGGGAGGGAGGGAGGGAGAAAGGGAGGGGGGGAGGGGGAGTTCAAGGGTCGGGCGGCAGTGCTTCGGACATTTTGTATACAACTCGTGTACGTTTGGTGAGGTTAGGGCGCCGCTGGCCGGACAGCTGTCACTCACCGCAGAGCCTGGCCTACCCGCGACGTAAACAGAAAACGTGTGAATGAGCAGGTGCCCTTTCCAGAATCCGACCCGAGGAGTGGCGTGATCTCTGAAATTCCGTATCGATGCCCTGAACGACTCCGGCTGGAACAGTGATTCACACTGGTCCCCATGCCTCAGTGCAAAGCGAGGAAACAAAAGGCAGACAAATTGCCATCTGACGGCAGTTTGGGGAAATTGTCCGTCCCTGTCCAAGCAGAAACCGCAAGCTCGTTTGGTCTCGGTGAGCTCCTTAGCACCATGGAGGTAGACAGCACCCATCGCTAAGTGACAATGGGTTCGCGAAGCGGGTCATAAAAGAGAGAGACAGCGAGAGACAGAGAGAGAGAGAGAGAGAGAGAGAGAGAGAGAGATCGCGATTCGTTTTTGGCACGACTCAGCGTTATTGTCCGGCTGCAAACGCATTTCATGCTGGAACTGATCAGACGGGCACTCGGTCTCCGCACTCCTTGTTTCATCGTGGTGAGTTATGAAACCGCACGGGGAGAAAAAAAAAGAAAAAAGAAAAGAAAACTGCTACCCTTCACAGAATAATATAATGCTTCGTTTAGGAGCGCACACTCTGTTCTCAGCAGCGGCGGACTCGACGCGGCGTCACTTCCCCCTCTGCCACCGCACCGCACTGCGGCCGGCCACGCTGAGTGCGCCAGGTAAACGGTGGTGCCTAATTAGCCACAGAGTTACCTGTTGGAGGGACACCTGCCGGCAGCGCGCAGCAGAGCCAGCCAGCTCATGACCGGCATTTACAGCCACCTCATGACCAGCAGCCACAAGCACCTCCTGAGCCATCAGCCACAAGCACCTCCTGACCATCAGCCACAAGCACCTCCTGACCATCAGCCACAAGCACCTCACCATCAGCCAAAAGCACCTCACCATCAGCCAAAAGCACCTCACCATCAGCCACAAGCACCTCCTGACCATCAGCCACAAGCACCTCACCATCAGCCAAAAGCACCTCACCATCAGCCAAAAGCACCTCACCATCAGCCAAAAGCACCTCCTGACCATCAGCCACAAGCAGCTACCTCATGACCAACACCCACAAGCACCTCATGACCAACACAATCTACATAGCCACCAACCTTACCACCCGCACGTGGTAGGTGTACTGGTCTGCGGCCTGAAACAAAATATATTGAATGTAATCTCCATCAGTCATTTACATGCGAGCGGTGTGCAGGTGAGATGAGGGCAAAGAATAACGGGGGATCTGTTATCACCGCCATAAAAAATAAGGACTATTATAGTTGGGGCTGACGTGCCCCTCGACACTCACCGTGGCCGAGGGAAATTGTGTTACGGATTAAGAGGTGTCGCCGCTCTAATACAAATCCTACGAATCACTGTTTTACGTCCTGCGCCGCTTTTGTTTCGGACGGTACACTTATACTTATATGGATTTGTGCCACGCAGGAGGTGACCCCATTCCTCCCGCACTGGGCCAGTGTCCCTACCGCGCGACTCGTCTCGGCACTCCGCCAAAACCATGTCGCAAAACTCTGCCAGTTAATTTATCGGTCGAAGAGGAAGGGTGAGAGATTTCATCCCTGCCGAAGTCCAGAGATAAAACTACTGTGTTTTCTTCTCTGAAATGTATGTGGCAAACGGTGCCGTTTAGACGCCGCAACACTCGCCGGCTATCATGCTGTGTGGGGCCCGGTGGCCGCAGCCCCTCCGCAGCCCCCGCAGCCCCCCAGGACTGAGCCCCTCTCCGCGGAATGTTTCATGATGAATCAGCGGGGCGCTCGATAAACGGTGGATAAGTCGTAATTCTCACGCGAGCCAGACCGTAGGGGCCGGAGGGAGCCGGAGGGAGCTGGGGGCAGCCGGAGGACGGCGCCCCCTCGGCACGCGGAAGTGGAGGAACGGATTTGTTCAGACAATTAATCAACCAAATTGCTTCCCCGAACCTTGCTGCATAATTTCGTCGATCCGAAAACCGCTCGAATATCTGGAGTGCCCCAAAAATCCATCAGTTACGACGTCGAACTGCCACGCCGCCGGCTCCCCGCATCTCGAATTCAGGGCCTTGTGTGCGGCCTTTCTGAGCCTGTAGAACACACAATGAGCGAGCTAAACTACTACGAAGCATAACGATATTCCCGAATTCATAAAACAGGAGGCCCGGGGCCGAGGCGGGGCGCGGTGGGGCCCGGCAGTGCCGAGCGCCAAGGGACAGCGGCGCTTGTTCAGCCCCCTGCTCCCTCACCCAGCCCCGCCCCCGCCGGCCCAGTCTGTGAGCATTCATTTCATGTCGTGAAATATTCCTGCGCGACTTGGCCTCTTCCCATGGCAGCCGGGGCCTTGGCCCGGCCGGCACCCACGTGGGCAGCGGGGAGTCCAGCGGTACGTTGTCTAAATACCAGAGACACGGACTCGAAACGCCAGATGAAAAAAGAAATCATTCTCACTCAGCCCACGAAACAGATATCGTTGCATGTATTTATACCCCCCCCCCCCCCATTCCATTACAAGTCTGTTTTATCCAGGCGGGCGTAAGAAACAAAATCTGAGAACGAGAGAGGGAGAGAGAAAGACAGAAAGAGCGAAAGAGAGAGCGAGAGAGAGCAGATGACGAGCTGTCACACCAGGAGCCGACTCTTGTCCCGTTTGGAGGCGATGATTGTGTGGGAATGGTTGGCCTGCCGTCTTCCTACAGGTATAGCGTGTCCCCCGCCAAGGGGTTCGCACGGCCACGGGATGGGATGGCTCGGCTCGGCTCGGCTCTGCACGGCTCGGCTCTGCTCTGCTCTGCTCTGCTCGGCTCGGTGGATCGCGTTGCTATTGTGGTCCAGCCGATGCAGGAGCGTTAGGCCCTGAGCAGGTGGATGCGGAGCAACTGGACGCTCCGTTGCCGCGGCATCGTCACTGCGGTCGTCTGTCGTCTGCTACGGGGCCCAGCTCTAAAAAAAAAATTCTTTAAAAAAAATAACTGTTGTTGGGCGTTTTCTTTTGCGATTTCACGAAAACGAGTGCAAAAAGCGTGGTCTGCAGGGGTGCTTTCGACAGAAGTCTGCTGGATTTCGGCACAGTTTCAAAACATCTCAGCTAGAGAGAGGTCCAACACAGTCATTTCCCTCGACATCATATAATCAAAACGCAGTAATCTCAAATCGAAACAACGCGACCACCTTCCTGATATTTTCACCTGGACTCGTCTCACGTACTTTATTCCTTCATGAGGCCTGCGGCGATTATCACCTAAGGTCCTTGAGGTCCGTGAGGCCGTAAGCCGACACTGCATAGGCCTCGCACTGCATGCGCTGCTGAGCCCCCGCGCCCCGCCGAGCGGAACCTGGTGGAACCTGGCGTCCTGACCACAGAAACCATATCGTCTTCTGTTGTCATTGTGTCGCTCTCATTTAGCGGCGAAGGCCCCACAGCGCTAGGTGTGAAAAGACGTCAAGGGCCGGAACTTATTCAAGCGCAGGTCTGACGACATTTTTCCAGGACTTATCCTACTTTAGCTTCACAAAATGCCAGAGTATACTAAAGCTCCGGATGTGAACACCCGAATCCCATACTAATTCTTTTCGATCGATCATCTCTGTGTTCCCTGTCGTTTTCGGGGACTGAACAGCGGCGACTGACTGGAGCGGCGCTTCTGCTACTACAGCAGGCGCTGCTAGCGCTGCTAACACAGCTGCCGCTACCGCAGCTGCTGCTGTCGTTCGTTCGTATCAAATGGTTTGTCAGCAGCGTAGCGCGCTTTCCATTATGAATAAACGGCGGCGGGGCAAGTTTCGATGCTCGGCGGGCTTGTCGCGCGGCCTTGTCATTTATTCACCGGTCCGTTCTCCGCCCCTAACTGAACCCACCCCTGGCACCGCGCGGCAGTGCGGTAGTGTCGATGGGCCGCCCCCTGGTGGCGATGGTTGGTAATCACTGGTGATTAGCACGTCCAGCTCGTGAAGAATTCACCGCCCGCCCCCTGTTTGTGTCGAGCCTCACAATGTAACCAATCGGAGGCCGCGGCGCGCGCCAAAATGCGGTGCGGAGAATTCCGGCGCGCGCACATAACCACGCAACTGCGCGCCGCGGTGACCGCAGCTGCTGGACTTGCAGGCGCGCGCATCTCGGCCGCTGTTCCGGTCACGACGCTGGAAACGCTGCCAAACGGTCGGAGGAGATGCACGCTAAATGATTCAGGTCAACGATTTTACGAGCCCTACTCTGCCCAACAAACACTCACACACACGCGCGCGCGCGCACGCACGCACACCTGAGGAAAGCGCATCCCCGTCTTGATCTGGCGGGCGCCGCTCGCTTGCTTAGCCTCATGTGTTACTACCGCCCAGACTCCTTCTTACACAAGAAGACACCGCCTCCGGTGGGAGGCGTCGGGGCGCCGCGAATGTTACGCACTGCCAGCGGCATGTTGCATGGAAATTAGGATTCAAATTGAGATTTAAAATAAAATAAAATAAATCGGGCGAAGCAGGGGCGGTCTTTATAACGCCCTGAGAGGGAGAGGGATGTGTTATTTTACTGTGGGGAAATACGAGACCTTACTCATATCATGGCATTGCCTCATGTTCAGCGGATGGGAGAGAGAGAGAGAGAGAGAGAGAGAGAGAGAGAGAGAGAGAGAGAGAGAGAGAGAGAGAGAGAGAGAGAGAGAGAGAGAGAGAGAGAGAGAGAGAGAGAGAGAGAGAGAGTGCAGGAAGGCTGCGCTTGCTCTGCGTGGGTGGCTGTACGGACGCGTACGGGACGCACGACACCCTGCATCCGGAAGACGGGAAAAGAAGACAAAGAATCTGCTTTAGGGAGGGAAGTCCCGCTCTTGGCGCGCCCTCCATACCGACCAGCCCTTTTATTGTCGAGCTTAGAGTTGGGTAACACACACACACACACACACACACACACACACAGCTTCTTCTTCTTCTTCTTCGGCCCCGCTCCTGATATACCTTCCCTATCTCTCTCGCACCCGCCCGTCTCCTTACGGGTGTGGAAGAGAGACGGCGAGCTACGCGCTCCGCGCGCTGGCCTCCGCCGCGCGTTTCCGGGCGGTGCCCTGCTAATGTGGGCATAAGAGGAGGGCCTCCGGCGGGTGGAGTGGCACCCGGAGGGCACCCGGAGGGCACCCAGAGGGCCGGAGGGCGACATACAGCGGCGGCTTAGGAAGACATTGCCAAGCACACCAAGAATTAGGATGGATATGTATTCCATGACTCCGGAAATCATTATAAGCATTTCCATCATCAGCTTCTCTCTCTCTCTCTCTCTCTCTCTCTCTCTCTCTCTCTCTCTCTCTCTCTCTCTCTCTCCGCGGGAGCGTCTGCGCGTGTGAGCTAAGCCCCTATACGCCCCAGCTAATTGAGTCTTAGTGGCCAATTAGTCGGCCACTTAGTAGTTTGCATCGGGAGTGCTTCGCTTATTGCCCTATATGGGTCTGCTGGCGTGTGTGAGTGTGTGTGTGTGTGTACAAGAGGTGCGAGAGAGATAGAGATAATCACCTCGCGACGTTCACTGCTGAGCGGGGGTACTGTTATAGCTCAGGGTATGGGTGATCGCCATGTGAGACATGTGCACGAACTCTTGCCGAGGACTGAGGGACCTACGCTAAGAACAAAAAAAAAATATTATTTTTTAGAATTGAGAAAATATGCCATGAAGCCCATAGCATGATCAATTTTCAAAAAGTATAAAATTCTGTGTTTCATGTTGTGTGTTTTGCCGCACTAGTATCTCTGGACCAAACCCTCTCTAAATGGTGTCTGATGACCCCCCTCACCAGCTTCGAGGGCGTCGTCGCCTTGACAAGCGCATGGCGCCATGGCGTGCTCGGCGCCCGCGGTTTTGGACGCCGTTTGAATTGAATCGCTCCTCCCGCCCTCCCTCTCTCTCTCTCTCTCCACCGCAGCCGCCGGAAGTTTGCGTGCCACTGTCGCCGTGCGTTTCAGTTTCAGTGGCGCGCCGCCGCCACCGCCCCCGTGATGTCACAGGAGCGGTGCCTGTAACAATTAGAAGGCGCAGCGCCACTCGCACGTTTTTCTGGTCACGGCCTGGTTCCTCTGTTCCTCCTCGCCTTGAGGGAAAAGTAGTTTTGTGTCCAGTTGAGAGGGGGTGACCTAACCTGCTAATGCGTGCCTCGTGTCGCACCGCGTGGGACACAAACTCTAGCCTCGCGGCCGGTGCCCGAGGGGGAAACGACGGAGGTAATCCGGCTGACATCGATTTTTTCATCCGGGGTAATCCGGGGTAATCCGGGGTAATCCGGGATAATCCAGGGTAATCCGGGGTAATCCGGGGTAATCCGGGGTAATCCGAGGTAATCCGGGGTAATCCGGGGTAATCCGAGGTAATCCGGGCCAATGTTTACGTTTTTGTGTACCCCTAATTAATTTTAGTAAGTGTAATCCGGAAGTAATCCGGCAGACATCGATTTTTTAATCCGGGGTAATCCGGGGTAATCCGGGGTAATCCGAGGTAATCCGAGGTAATCCGTGGTAATCCGAGGTAATCTGGGGTAATCCGAGGTAATCCAGGGTAATCCGGGGTAATCCGGGGTAATCCGAGGTAATCCGGGGTAATCCGAGGTAATCCGAGGTATTCCGGGGTAATCCGAGGTAATCCGAGGTATTCCGGGGTAATCCGGGCCAATGTTTAAATTTTCGTGTACCCCTAATTAATTTTATTAAGTGTAATTCGGGAGTAATCCAGTAGTAATCCGGGGTAATCCAGGGTAATCCGGGGTAATCCGAGGTAATCCGGGGTAATCCGAGCTAATCCGGGGTAATCCGGGGTAATCCGAGGTAATCCGGGGTAGTCCAAGGTAATCCGGGGTAATCCCCATCCGGCTGACACAGAATTCGTCCGTCGTTTCCCCCTCGCCGGTGCCCCTCCGTCCGCGAATTGACGCACACAATGTTCATTTATCCGATGCCCTTTATTCGCGTGCTCAGTACTTTCTGGTGGACATAAGCACTTTCACTGGGTCGGCCTTGAGTCACCATTTATCTGTCGTTTTATGTGTGTTTGATGCTGTAACTTTTTGTTCTGTGTCAAAAAAGCCTTTTTGTTTCGACGGCTTGTTGCATGTCCCGTGTTCGGCCAAAGCCTTGGCACGCGCGCCCCTCCGATACACACGCCAGTATGAAATGTATAAAGGCCCCTGCTCTTATCGGATCAGGTAAATGGTACCAAACTTGACGTGACTGCCCCGCGGGACCCCACGCCTGAAAGCTATCGAGCATCACGCCGCTTTTTGACCACTGTTGGCGTGGCGCCTGCCTGCCTGAGCTGTGTGTATGTGCGCGCGCGCGCACGAAACGGTATTGACAGAAGTTGTAATCAATTCCGCAACCAGCACGCGTTAGAATGTGTCGACAGCCACCCAGAGAAACAATTTCTTTGATTCGAGCTTAGTTCTTAAAGCATCCAAGAATATAATTCTTAATCCAAGAACAGTTCTTGAATGAACCCTAAGATTGGCTTGATTCAAGAAACTGCTTTTAGCCTTTGAATCTGCTTCTCTGGGTGACGTCAGCAGCGGCGGCGGCTGGTCCATGGGTCCCTCACAAGTAAGCCGCCCTTGGGTAGGCCGGAAAGGCAAAAAATGTTCGGCAGCAGGGGAATTTGCCCGGCAAACTCACGACGAATTTCTCCTCGTGACATACTCATCAAATTCTCATTCTCTTCTGCACACTGTGAAGTGAGGGACCCCTTGGGCTGGTCGGCTCCATACTCCGAGAGAGCGGCGCAAACTTAGCGCTCTCTGTCCCAATCCCAAGTGTCCAACACGCCGTCATTACCCGAAGTGTGCACACCGCACGCCGCCCAAGGACACCTTTGTGTGCTCAGATTACGGCGAGGAGGTGCCGCTGGGTAATAGCCCCGGCCATCAGCGGAGTACGCGACTTTCGCACGGCTGGCTCAGGACAGCGCCTCACAGAGGCGGGGTAGGCAGCCCCGCAACGCACCGGTGCACACGCGACCGAGCAGATTGCCTACCCTGCGATTCGCAGGCGTCACGAGGCGGACGAGACAGAGAGAGAGAGAGAGAGAGAGAGAGAGAGAGAGAGAGAGAGAGAGAGAGAGAGAGAGAGAGAGAGAGAGAGAGAGAGAGAGAGAGAGAGAGAGAGAGAGAGAGAGAGAGAGAGAGAGATGCAGGAAGCCCAGTGTGCGATGCGGGGGTGTGACGCCGCGGCCGTTTTGGTCGCCGCCCGTGGCCAGCAGAGGGCGCTGCGTCGCTCACCGCCTTGCGCGCCGCTACCGCCCGAGCCGCGGCGGCGTTGGCGTGACAGTAACTGGACGTGACAGCGCATTAGCATAATGTAACGCTAATTACAGACAACGTGACGCGCCCGGTGAAGGATGTGTTGTGTTTTGGGACGGGCCGGGCGATACGGTCACATTCTAATTAGAGGCGTGTGAAGCAGTTTTCACGCATGCACGGATCCGGACGCGACGCCCTGAGGAATCAGCGGTGGCGAGCTGCCCGCCCCCCGCCCGCCCCCCGCCCGCCCCCCGCCCCGCCCCCCGCCCCCCGCCCCGCCACACATTATCAGCGCCTGCCGTGTGAGGTTGATGCGTGCACGAACCACATTCCAGCAGGATTGCATCCTCTCGACTCCACTTTCTTCCCTCGAATAAATATGACGAAGCTGGACTATTGTTCCCGGGAGTCAGAGGAGACGGATTGTCCCCTGGGAGGTGGCCGGGTGCCAGCAGCGCGGCGCCGGGGTCACACGTCACCTCCTCGACGGGGTCCTCGACGGGGTCCACGCCGGGCCGGCCGGGGGGTCCGCGGGGTGAGAGAGCTCGGAGTCGTTGTTCGTGACAACGAGCTCGCGTACCGCGCTGGCCTGCCCGCCCGCCGCCGCCTGCCCCCCGCGGACAAGCGACGATAATATGGCACACACACACACACACACACACACACACAGTGTCCCGCGAGTGCCGTTACACACAGCAAAAAAAAATGCACCACTACAGCGTCTCTATTTTTTTTTTTTTATTTTTTATTTCTGACTGGGAACACTAGGTGCCCGCAGCGCCGGGCGGTGCAGAGGGGAATGGGGGGGGGGGGGGGGGGGGGGGGGGGGGGCTGGGTGCGTACATACAGTGCCCGTGCCCGCCAAAGTGATGCGGCAGTTAACCGCGGGGAAAACGGAATACATAGGCGTTATCATGTCGGCCAGTAGCCGGCCAGTAGCCCCCCGTGTGACAGTGCGGCGGGGGCGGTGGGGCACCTGCAGCACGGGTACGGCCCGCTGACTGGTAGCAGATTGAATGTACTGCCGCTTCGGACGCCGCTGCGTCCGAGAGTTGGCTCTCTGCTCTCCCTCTCCTTCGCACCCGTCGTCCTGCACAAAGAGAGAGAGAGAGAGAGAGAGAGAGAGAGAGAGAGAGAGAGAGAGAGAGAGAGAGAGAGAGAGAGAGAGAGAGAGAGAGAGAGAGAGAGAGAGAGAGAGAGAAAGAGAGTGCGAGAGAGGAGGACCGGTGTGTCTGTGTACGCGGCCCCCGCCGGCCCCCGCCGGCCCCCGCCGGCCCCCCTGCCTGTCCCGGGTGCGTCGCGCGCCGCTGAGCAATGCTAATTCCCCTTTGTTCGGAGCTCAGCACACCGTGAGGCTTTTGGCATGGCAGCCCATGGCAGCCCAGGCTGCTGGGCCGCTGCCATGAGCTGCGATGATGGAGCAGTTCGGAGCGATGTCCTACCCCCGCGCTTGTAAACGGCGCGAATTAATACTGCGCCGCTCCCTTCGCCTCTGACCTAGTGTTTTTTTTTCGCAAATTCAGCAACTTAATTGTTATCAGTATGTTCAAAAAATAGTCAAGATGTGAGACAAACCCAAAACTTGGAGTCACCGTAAGGAGTTTTCAAAAAAAGTATCACGTGTTCGTGTAATTTTCCAAACATTGAGACGCAGTGTTTTTTTTTTAAAGGTTCTCAAAGTATAAAATTAGTAATTTTTCTTCCGTGCAATAAGACAACCTACAAAAAGTGCTGCATTTTTATTTATTTTTTTGCTTTCGGTTGTCAGTCCCCGCCGCAGACGCGGTGTGTGTCCGTGCTCATCCTCCTCCATGCGAGCAGCAGCGCCTCCAAGCTCCAGCAGCGAGCCTCGCTAAGAGAATTATCGCGCGCTGTGATTGGCTGGAGGCTCCAGCGGGCTCCCGCCTGGAGTGGCGGCAGGTGCACAAGGCCCCACACTGCACACTCTCCAAAGCGTCCCAAATCCTCGACGCGAAGCAATCACCCCCGAGGACCCTAATGGCATTCCGAGGCGGGCCCCGGGACCCGTACTCGGCTCCGGCCTCGGCACAGACCTCGGCACAGCGCTGATTGGAGGGGATATGCAAATCCATCGGGAGTGGACGTGGCGCCAGCGGCGCCAGCAGGTAAACTTGGCGCCCGCCACACCCCTCCCCCACGAGGCGGCGTTGCCAAACGATGCTCAACAGGATGTTGCCCAAACTATAGCAGCCCCCATAACCCCACGGCACAGACGTGGTCCCCCAACTAGCAGTGGAAAGTTTTCGGTCTGCAGGGCCTTCATCTCGCTTTCCTATCCTCGTTACCTCGTGTGGGCCCCGGTGCGGACTGTACGCGTCCCTCATCACAAACCTGGCACGGGCCTAACCTAACCTTCTTAACCTGTCAGTGCCGCCTTCGTTATATTCAATTCCAATTTGATCGAATATTAACGAAACACAGACACGACGAACTCCGAAAAAATTATGGCAGGTGTTTTCTCATGTCACCAAGGAAGTTAATTTCGATTAGCTTACTTTGTTTAGTAACCTAGCATACTGAGTGACGTACCACTTCTATTTGCCGGCGACACACAAAAATGATTTGACGTTCACACCCAAATATTGATCTGCCGTTTCAGCGCGTTTTGGCGGCGCGGTCATGATTAGGTGTCAACAGCAGGTGGCGGCAGGCGCAGCGATTTGCGTCATAGAACTGTCAGCCACACGCGAGTTGTTCATTTTTAATTTTTCTATGAAAAATCTCTTCCTTGCATCCCTACGTTGAAGCCTTCCTTGTTTTCAAGTTTCACTTAAACTTAATTTTTTGCCCGGGTTCTAATTTTTATCATTTGTTTTGATCTCACCCCACGATTCATATCCCTTCAAGAGTTCACAGTTTGTTTAACACGCCGAGGCAGTGTCGCATGTTTCGTACGTGTATAGCGAGGCAGCGACAAAATGGCCGAGCAGCGGTGTTCAAGACGGCGTGAAACAGGCCCCGGTGGTCGCCACCGCCGCCCCGCCGCTGCTGCTGCCGCCGCCGCTGCTGCTGCCGCCGCCGCTGCTGCTGCCGCCGCCGCTGCTGCTGCCGCCGCCGCTGCTGCTGCCGCCGCCGCTGCTGCTGCCGCCGCCGCTGCTGCTGCCGCCGCCGCTGCTGCTGCCGCCGCCGCTGCTGCTGCCGCCGCCGCTACCGCACGCGCTCCCACCCGCTTCCGCTGCCGGCGACAGGAAGCGGGCCGCACGCAGCGGCCGGTGTGATCCGTCATGCCGACGGGTGTAGTCTTCGATGTGTGCACAACAAGACCATGATTTGCCATCAAACGCGGCCCATTTGCACCGCAATGCCCCGCGCGCACTGCCCGGTTTCGTGACGGCCTCCGTGACCGGCGGGGCCTGCTTGTCACACTGGTCACACTCTCTGTTACCGCGCGATGCACGTCAGTAACGTGAAAATAATTTCACTATCATCGGGCAAAGCACCTGCGCCTGCGCCGCTGCAGCTGTCCAAACATACTATCCGGTGTGTGGCCCGGGCTGGCCGTCAACCGACTCCTTGGGAGATGACGCGCACGCAGTAGTTGAAGGAGGACAGCAGTCTGTGTGTGTGTGTGTCACACACATACGCACACTCACTGTGACAGGTCTGTGACAGGTCGTCGTCACGGCGCGACACACACGTCGTCGTTTTTCGTTTCGCGAACAGGAAAAAAAAAGGGAACCGAGTGAGTCGTGACACAGTAATAGGCGTATGAGTGGCCCGGTCGTATCCGCTTATCATCATCACATCATCCTCCGTCCTTCTCACCCGCTGGCTAGTTCTTTACCTCTCTCACCCTTTCTCTCTCTCTCTCTCTCTCTCTCTCTCTCTCTCTCTCTCTCTCTCTCTCTCTCTCTCTCTCTCTCTCTCTCTCTCTCTCTCTCTCTCTCTCTCACACACACACACACGCACACAGACGCACATACTTTCATGATCTTGCAAAAAAAAAAAAAAAAAAAAAACACGGCTTTTGGTGCGTGTGCCGCGCGGGGCCTGTGGGCGCCTGTGAAGTGGAGGATAGGCAATCCGCAGCGACGGAGCGCAGCCGTGCGTAACAGTACTGCCTACCCTCCAGGCGCCCCGCGCCGCGCATCTACGCCAGCATTTGGGTCGATTTTCCCTCGTCACTCACAGATATACGTAATGTGGGGGTCTGTTCGGTGTCCTTTCCTAGAGAGAGAGAGGGAGAGAAAAAGATGGGACCACGATCACTCCGCTCTGATGACATGATGGAAGTACAAGAGGGGCGTAACTGTGCGATGGCCAACCCCGTCATCGGCTTTGACCACAAAGCAATCAGACGACACACACACACACACACATTCGACGGACTGTGTCTCGTGTGTTGACAAAACTGCGTCCGCCGGAGGCTGTCATTATCGAATTACAAAGTCAGTTCAGCAGCGCGCACACACACGGCGATCTGGCTGCGGGGGCGGCGGGGGTGGCGGGGGCGGCCCGGGGGCGGCGGGAGCGGTGCCATTTGCCGGATGCCTTCGCTTTTTCCTTCGCCGGCCAGGAATAAGAGTCCGAGGTCTGCGGGGTCGCCAAAAAAAAAAAAGTCTGCTATTCGATAAAGTTCAACACACACACACACACACCAAAAATAAAAAGCCGCGGCTCATGTGACCGACGCACCAAAATTCGAGTGCACAATCCCGACCAAAAATACAAACTTTAACTCTAAACAAACCACCTGCAGAAAAATAAAATATGACATATTTCCCTCGATACGGTGTGGAGAAGACGGATTTCTTAGTCGTGTGACACGAGTTGCCTACGGCGCCCTCTCTACAGCACAACGCTTCGCTTTCACCGCGATGAAAACAGCTGCTGAAAACCGTGCGCCCTTTGACGTCATGAAACATTTCGCGACGTTTCTCCTCGTTCTCTTTACCTTCTCCCCCCACCCTTTTTTTCCCCCATTTTTTATCTCTTCTCCCACCTCGTCGTCGTAGTCGCTGATGACGGTTTTATTCAAAAGGCTTCTGCTGCCGCCGCGCCGCTTCGCGTGGGGTATGGACACTTCCTTGGCAGCGAAAAGCTTCTCTGCCCCTCTTGCTTCGTAACACGTGCTGAATATGCAGTTAGCAGGTACTGAAATCCTCATGAGAATTCCGAGGGCACCGCCCCCCCCCCCCGCCCCGCCCCGCCCACAAACTGAAGGCGCCCCGTGGGCGGGGATGAGGGGTGGGGGTAATGCTCTCCTGCCAGAGGGAAGGCACTCATCTCCATGGACCGCCCGCCCGCGCCGCCCGCGCCGCCCGCCTGGCTTGAATTTATATTTTGCAGGCTATTTCGCTCTGACGGGTGTTGATGAGGAGGTGAGTGGGGGTTGGACCACGTGGGCCGTGTCGCCGTGCCGGCGAGCCGCGCCGGGGGTTGTTGGAAACGGCACGGACCCGAGCTCGTAATCGAGTTATCAAGAAGTTGCGTGTGCTCGCCCAGAGCCCACCCCACCCGCCCCCGCCCGCCCCCAGCTTATGCTGCTCAAACATGGGCGCCCCCGCCCCGCCCCGCCCCGCCCCGCCCCGGCCTGCAGCTTGCCGCGCTGTGTTCTGTTCGGCGACACGCGACGACAGAAAAATTGGATCCGATTCGGGAAAAGCTTCCAGTCAATTCGGAGATGAAATATTCATCGAGTTTCGTCTTCGCCGATCCCCTGTCGCCGCTGCCGCCGCCACTGCGCCGGCTCGGACAGGGCAGGGAGGGGGAGAGGGGAGAGAGGGAGGGGAGGAGAGGGAGGGGAGGAGAGGGCCGGGGTGGGGATAGGACGGGCGTCATCCCGGCGACTTCTCGCCGCGAATACCACATCAGCAGCGGCATGTTTGCGCGCTAGGAGGAGTTTTCACGATGAATTCGATGAAGAGGCGGCTAGGCGGACCGGTTACTACATACCCCCCGCTCTGCTAGTACCACCACTGGTTTTATTTTTAATTTTATTTAAACTCATTTACGTGGCGATCATATTGAAGGAATAAGCACAACCGCCATTTCTATTTGAAAATAATAATTTAAAAGAAGAGATGAAAATAAAACATTTTCAGCCAATCAATACGTAAAATAATTCCGACCAGTAATGCACGAGTGGAACGAGCTCATCCCTTTGAAACTCTTTTCGAAGTTGCGGGTCACTCTGCCTGTAGACGGCGCAAAATCTGCACAGTTTTGTCATTCCCGATTTATTTATTTTTTTGATCTTCTTTTTCACGCTGGATTGAAGGAGCAGACAAGTTCTCGGTCTGCTCCACACGTTGGCCCGTCCTCTCCTCTTCTCTCCTGTTCCTCTCCTCTTCCTCTCGTCTCCTCCCGACCCCCACCACTCGGCATAATTACCGGGGGCGCTATTAAAGGACTCCCGGGGTCATTACCGCCAGGACCCGCCAGGACCGGGCAGGACCTGGTAGCGTGTATCCCTCACAACGATTGATGCACCCTCGGCACGGGCCGCGGGGGCCGCGGGGGCCGCGGGGGCCCGGGGGGGCATCGGCCGGGGGCGCGAGAGAATGCCACAGGTAAAAGGGGGCTGCCTTCAGGGGGGATGAGGAGTCTCAGACGCGATATCCTGCGATTTCGCATCGAGATCGCCTCGCACACTTTCCCTGCGTATCTCTGGCCCGCTGGGCCTTGCTCCACGCCCCGACCTTTAGTAAGTATGCTCCACGGGCTCAACGACATGGTATGGTCAGGACGACGAGACAGTCTCTATGAGAATACTCTCACCTTTCAGCTCATTATACCGGAGGCTCAGCCTAGCGTGCCCCCCCCCCTCTCTCTCTCTCTCTCTCTCTCTCTCTCTCTCTCTCTCTCTCTCTCTCTCTCTAACCCATTCTCCAGCTCATTTCGTGGACGATGACACGGCGCGCGGCGCTTCTGTTTGGCGCTGCCATTTTTCAACGACTAAGCACCTGAGCTGCACCATGTGAATGGTGCCACGACGCCTGCCCTAAGTTCCGCCTCCCTCCTCCATCCCTCCCCCTCTCTTCCTCTCGCTCTTTATCCCCGTTGCTTGCCCCCTCCCTCCACCCCACATCCCTTCTCTCTCTCTCTCTCTCTCTCTCTCTCTCTCTCTCTCTCTCTCTCTCTCTCTCTCTCTCTCTCTCTCTCTCTCTCTCTCTGAGCAGTAATAACCCAAACTGCGAATAATGCCAGTACCACCGGGGTGCTGCATAAGTGCGTAGAGTCATTGTCTTTGAACACACACACACACACACACACACACACACACACGACTCTGGTGATTCTGATGTCGTCGGAGGCGACACAACCTCGACGTCGGGGAGGCTTTCTGCATAGAAGCGGCCGTACCCAGAGGGACTTTTGTGTCGGGAGCGCCGCCGAGCCGCGCGGCTCCGATCCGAAAGTCATTTCGTCGGGAGTATCGACACCGACAGAACGTGATGTGTGCTTATTAGCCGCGTCGCGGGGTAAGCAGAGTGGTAAGAACGCGCCCGGTTCGCCCAGTTTGCCCCCTGAAGACCCCCGAGGGGGCCCCCCAGGGCACGCGTGGTCCTTATTCCAGCCCCATCGGGGGGCGTTGGGGCCCCGGAGGCCCCGGAGGTGCACCTCGGGAACAATGGGGGCACTGCACCGCCGCCGACACTGATTGGGGCGGCGCGTCAGAAGTATCCTGGACACGGAAAACGTGGACGCGTTTGGCAGTTGCGAGGATTCGAACCCGGACCTGTCGATCAGAGCGCGGCTCGACTTCACACCCCGACCCGAAGCGAGCACACAGCCTTAATGAGGGCCGCTACTGGGCGGGGCTAAGGGGGCGGGGCGGCCCGGGGTCACGGGTTCAAGTCCCGGCGGCCGCGGAGCGGAGAGGCGCGCCCGAGCAGAGGTCAGTCCCTCACTCGTACCAAATTATACCAAATCCACTAGTATATTTAATCGTCAAGAGAACGCTCCCTGCAAATAAAAAATACAACAACAACAAAAAACGGCAAAAATGGGTGGGTCCTACCTCGTCCCAGACTTCCGTCCGGAACCGTTCCTGCTTAACTTCGGTGTTCGGATGGGAACCGGTGTACCAGGAGTTGACCGCCGCTAAGACACAGGCACGACGCAGCCGCCTTGGTAGGCAGGCTTCCGCAACGGCCAACATCGCCCCTTCCGCTGACTAGATTTCAGGAGTCAACCCCCTTCGACCAGCCAGTTGGTCTGTGGCCGTGAGGCCACTCCCTCGCGAATTGAGAGGGAGGTAGGATGCCCAGATCGTACACGGCCGAAGCCGATTGTACTCTACTCTTCTACGCCATGTATCCAAGTAGGTGTTGCCCGAATACTCCAGATTCCGAGGCCTTACGCTTGAAAAATGTAGAAGGCCGAACCCTAGGCCTCTACATTTAACTTCTGCCGAGTCTTGGCAAGCACCATTCCCCTGCTCGGGCGTCGAACCACTGAGTCAACGAGTGTATTCAACCTCCGGGGAATGGCCGCGGTCCAACGTCCGCGGTCACTCAGACAACACACTTTGAACACGTTCTTTTGGTATATTTTACCCACCATCCTCGGTCGGCAGACTTCAGAAAAATTTTTACTCCGGCAAAGAGTTGAACCCCGGACCTAGCGGTCATCGACCGGCCCGCTAGCCCACTATGCTACGGAGCTGTGGTGGAGAGAAGCAGCGCGCTGGTGATACTTTAGCCACTGTTGTCCCGCAGAGAGCAGAACCGATGGGATGATTTGGCTACTGTTATGTGGAAAACATACTAAAGCGTACTATTTTTAACAAATACCTGCTGTAAATAAATCTTTCTCATTTTTACCAAAAATAGGAATTGCGCGCGGTGTGCTCCGTCTGCGCCCAGGGTCTGGTCAGCCCCTTGGTTACGATGCGTGAGGAAGGGAGAGTGCCATTATCCATCAGTGATGCGTTTGCCGAGAAATATGTTGCTTCGCGCACATCGTGAAGTGTGTCGTCCTTCACCCGGAGAATAAATGCAATTTCAATCTGTGCTGCTCAACGTTTACCTCACATGAGGTACCTATTTCCCTCGGCGGAACAACGGTCGTGATTCTTTTAATTTGTCCACGTTTTCCTTGGCCGGGCGGCTTGTTTGGAGCAGTCCCTCATTACGCCCTCGCGGCGCGAGCAGTAGGTAATAGTCCGGCGCGCTACCGGCTGAGAGGTCAGAGTTCGGGCCACGCGCCCATCCATCTGGCCGCTGCCACCACACGGCGCGGCACGGCGCGGCACGGCGCGCACACACAACAGCCACGCGCGGCCACACGGCGGGCAGGGGGCCGCCTAATGGCAGGTATTAACGCTGGGAGCACAAGGTGTTACTTCATTTTACCCCTCCGCGGGGGCCCGCCGGCACACTGCGGCACAGGCGCTGCGCGGGCCCCGGCTCTCAGCGCGACGCGGAGTATCCGCGCCGCTGACAGCGTTACCCCACACGGCTGACGCGGGGTCAAGTATCTCGTCAAAGATCCGCCTCCTCTGACGTCGTCATCGCGCGGACAACACGCGGCAGAGTGCAGTGATGAAACTAACTAACCCAGCAGCAGCCGAACAAACTTTCGGCGTTTCGCGTTGTACTAGATCCGAAGGCACTAAAGTCGTTGAACAAAACCCAGGCCGGTATGTGCTTCCTGTCCTCCATATCCTCCACATACTCCCGGGCCAGCGGGTCAAACTCAACAGATCTATCTTTCGGACGGCGGCGTAGAGCCCTGGGCAGCCGAGGCAGATCCAGCAGGGCCGCAGGTGTCTGATGACCGCCTACACATCTATCAGTAACGCTCTCTTGTGGCGAGAGGAGGAAATGACTTCACGTCGGGCTGCTGCTGCTGCTGCTGCTGCGCGTGGTTTCTTTTCTTATTTTCAATCCGTTCTTCTTGCATCCCGACGTCACTTAGTTATTGTTGTTGCTGTTGGGCCGAAGAGGCTCTCGATAATGAAGAGTACGACAAAGACCCCGAGAAATTGGGGGAAGGGTCTGTAAAGTTAAGTGTATCTGCGAGATGCGCGCGTTGCTAACTGTACAGACCCGAGTGCGCATAGCAGCGTACTACTAGCATCATGGCTGATATTTCTTGCGATATTCCGTGGTGTCCCCAGTTTATGACTACGCGTGTTGACTTTTCCCTGCTATGTACATATCTTCCGTAATCTACGTATGCATGTCACGCAGGAACTGCTTCTTCACATCAGCGCAAAAATAAGTAATTACAAAATAAAATAAAAAGAATCCTCGTTGAAGCCGAGGAAGAGATGTGATCGCATGACGAGGCTGGCCATCCCGCCAGGACCTCATGACCAGGGCCAGGACTCGCTGCCGCTTGGCTGAGCCCGTGACATTCAATCTGAAAATCGCTCCTAAAGATCCCTATTAAACATTTGATGCCCTGACTCCTGCTGACGTGCGGCGTGACCACAAGCCGACCTGGGTGGCATGCAGAAGGGGACCCAGGGGTGGGGGGGGAGCCGGGGGAGGGGGGAGGGGGGGAAGCCGGGGGAGGTGGGAGGGGGGAGGGGGGGGGAGCCGGTGGTGACACTCAGACCCCCGTAGGTGCCGGGGACTCCGCGGGCGAGCTACGCGGCTCCGCGAGGCACATGGTATGCTTTCTCTGAGCAATGAATTAAACAACGACATACTTGACACCACCTGAGCGATGTCTCGGCTCGTCTTACGCCAGCCTCTTTAAGAAACAGCGGGAAGTGAGAGATGGCGATCTGTGTTCTTAAACAACTTGTCGCCGCCTCATCGCAATGAGCGCGGAGGCGGAAGTGGATGATCGGAACTAGCTGATGCTCTCGACACAGTCCAGGCATGTGGAGGTCAGAAAGTTTCAGTGTGTGTGCTCTCCAATGACTCACTTTTTGGTCCATTTGACCCACATTTGTTATTAGAAAGCTGAGCGACGCGAACGGGCGGGGGAGAAAAAAAATCAAAACAACGATGTCAAAAAAAAAAACTCCTTACCGGACCAAAGCCAAGTAGCTGCCCCGTATTCGCCGTGTGTGGCCCGGCTGCTGGGTGTGTCACAGAGGGAGTGCTGAAGGGTGATCGGGTGGTGCGATCGGATGTCGCATTGGTATAGTAATCCGCAGTATAAGACGGGCCCAAACGGCAGCTTTACACGCATCCTTCCGCCTGTCTGAAACCCTCTCATCTCCCCCCCCCCCCTGCCCGCGTCGCCACACCGATGTTTGGTCAGAACTAAGCGAGGTTATAGCATTTATGTTCGTTCACCCGAATTTAAATTGAAGGGATTCTAGGCGGGACATTCCCGAAGTCCGCATACCGGGCGCCGTGTCGCTGGTCGCGTGTCGGGTTACAGCGAGAAACCGCGTCTGCGCCGGTAATCTCCGAAAGCGTGAAAACCATAACAAGCGCGTCATCCACACAAACTTGCTGGCGATGAGCTTTATTTTCGGTGGGACATCGACACCGCCTCCTCATCCGGAAAGAGAGCGTGTGGTCGGAGAGAGACGGCGAGTGTGACCAGGTGGAGGAGTGGCCAAAGATGCTGCGACCGCGCTGATGTTACAAGCGTGTGTTCAACACCCGCACGGCCGTGGAGGCTCCGCGGGTGCGAGGCTTCGGCGGGCTCCGGTCGGGCCGCTTCCCTCCGTGCAAAGACATAGGCATGCTCGTGCAACATGTGACGTCCACTCTCTCTTATAAAGTCCGAGTGTCAATGCACCTCGAACTTTCCAAAAATTGGCTTAGAAGTGGGTAAGCAAACAAGGTTAGGACTGCCTTCGCGCGGGCGGAGGAAGTGCGTCCTCGGGCAGCGCGGGGTAGTGCCGGCGCTGGGTGACCCTGTCTAGTGTTGGCCTTGGCTCGCGCGGGGTGCTCCGTCCGACAGATTGGTTAAGTGTGATGGCGCGCCTGCCCCTGCGTCTGGTGACGGTTAATTACATTTAACTAATTTTTGTAGGGTTCGTAGTGCTACGACACTCGAACCTCAGTATCGGCAGACGCATGTGATGAGGGAAGCGCACCCATGGCTCTGCTCGCAGACTCCACCTTCTGGGCGTGGACATGTTTTCGGGCTTTTCCGGGATCATGTGGGCCGGCAACAGGGGGGAACCGTGGGACCGTTGGCGGGCCGCGAGCCGCGAGATTGTCGCGCGCTGCTCGGGTAGCATTGTTATCCAGAACGCCGCCAGCCAAGGGTCTCTACCGAAACCGAAAATAAACTTTCCGTTAAACAAATTTGCCTCAGGAAGATGTTCTTTCCTTTCAAATATCTTCGGCTCTCACTCATAATACAACAAAAGATAAGTTCTGCTTTCACAGACACAAAATAAAACTTTATTTTCATAACGTCCTAATCCCTTAAGAAACTGGACGACATTCGTATCATCTGCTTCCTATTTAAATAGGGATTTAGATATATATTTTTATTTTTTTTTTTTTTTTGGTCTATTTTCATGACAAGACGGTGTTCCCTATTCCCTAGTCGGGTCGCGGGATCGTCTACCCACACATTATTCCGATTTTCTCTTCCAGCGCGGGAAGTGGCGAAGTTTCGATAGTCACAGGAACAACGCCGAGGCCAGCTGGGCTGGGCCGATCGGTAAACTGTTGGAATGTGTTCGATGAGTGTTTCCCGAACGCTCGAGTGCAGCATTTAGATGATGCTGCTGCGAGGCGAGTGGCTAAATTCCCCTTGTAAATAGGTGACAGCGCGGTGACGGATCACCTGCCATGTCGCCGCTGTGTCGCGCTCTGTCGGCCGCGAAGGGGACTCAACAAGCGCCAATCGATTATCGATACAGCCTCCGCTCTCACCTCGCCAGCGCCTTGCCGGGGTCTGCTGGTGGTCCGGGTAGTACCGTGTTACAGTCGCTCTCCTTCGAAAGAGAGGAAAGCAGTCGAGCGGAAAATCGTCAGAGCAAAGAGGTGTTCGTGTACACTGCGCCAGGCTTGTCAGTATTCGTGCTATGGAGGCGTGCCTCGTGTTTGTGGGTGCGACGTCTATGAATCGTAGGTCGAGGGATGAAAATGAAGTTAAATGAATCGAAAAGGACCATTGCCTATATTTTGTCATTTTCATCAAACGCATAGACCGGAATGACTTTTTCTTTAGGCATCGGAGACTGCCCTCCGTGGTCCCGGCGCCGAGGACGCTCCCCGATGCCCCTCGACCCACCCTCGCTGAGGATCGGGTTGCGTCTCGGTAGGTATTAGGAGCTTTGCTGCTGGGTGGCACTCACTGAGCCCCGTCCAGACGAACCACGAGTCAGTGGAGGTCCGAGAAGAAAGGGCACCCTCAAGGCCATCTCCAAATGGGGCCTAAATAGAGATGATGGCTCAGTTTTATAAGGGCCCAGTTAAAACTGATACGGGGGTAAAAATAAAAATAAATTACAAATTTTTTCAGGACTTTCCGGAATATTGCAGAAACTGTTCTGAAATATTTCCTATCTAGAGAAACGCACCTGGAAGCCTTTCATTTACAGCGACAGACAGTGTCCCTGGCAGGTAAACTGTGGCGCCACACCAGATGATCCCGGGGCGCGACCGGGCGCGACGCCCCTATTAGTTTATGATGGCTTTTTAATGTATTCGGTGTAATCTGTTGGACGAGACAAAACAGAGCATGTTTACCCTTTTTAGGGCGATTGGCTCTGAGGGGACCTGGCAGGCTGCTGCCTCTGCCTTCAGCTTTTGAGCTTCGGCCGTGTCAACGTCTTATCGAAGTGTGTGTGTGTGTGTGTGTGTGTGCATGTGTGTGTGTGTGTGTGTGTGTGTGTGTGTGTGTGTGTGTGTGTGTGATTGCTGTGTTGGCCTGGCGCCGGTTTTGATGGATCTCTTCGCGTATGCGGCGCGGAGGAACAACAGTTCGGACCGTATATGTTCCATCATCGGCACTGACACCCGACCTGAACGGTCCATTTTGTTTCTCTCTCCGTTGCAGCAAGAACTCCAGGTCTCTGAAATATGTACCTCAAGGATGCGCGTGTGCGTGTGTGTGTGTGTGTGTGTGTGTGTGTGCGCGCGCGCAGGCGAGACAGGCGTTCAGGAACTACGTGGTACGTCATCCAGGTGATTATTCCAGTGGGGTTAAACGCAAAAACAAACCAGCGCGCGGGGAGGGTGCGTTTTGGACCGTCTGTGGGAATCGAACCCACCGAACCTGCATTCGCAAAAGGACTCAGGCCTGCGCCAGCGACAGTTTGCTCCAGCACCACCACCTCACTACTTTGAGTATATGCCGGACGGTGTTACGTTGATTTGAGCACGGTCAGAAGTGGAAAGGGGAGGGGGGGGGGGTTGCCACGCGACTCTGAGGCGTGCCGATGAGCTCCTCGGAATGCGGCGGGGAGACGCCGCGCGGACACCACAGCGGTGTCCAGCCACGTGGAAGAGGGAGAGAGAAAGGGTGAGGACGGGGGGCCGGGCGGTGTCGAATGTGGTCCATTAGAGAGAGATGGAGAGAGAGAGAGAGAGAGAGAGAGAGAGAGAGAGAGAGAGAGAGAGAGAGAGAGAGAGAGCGGCAGGCGCCACGGAAAGCGACGCCATTAGGAGATTACACCGCCCGGGGCATCGGCGGCCATGTCAACCCCAGTGGCGTAGCCGGCCTGGGTTGGTAATGACACGTCGGGGAGTGCGGTTGGCACCACTGAGTACCACCGGGGTCTGTAGGTCGCTTGAACAGAGCCATACCGACGCCACGTTCGGAAGCAGAGCAGAACACCGAAAACATGGGAGGGCTCATTTCATCAAATTATTTAACCTAACTTCACACACCCCGGGCTCCAGATCGCTGGTTCGAGCGCACGCGGTCGACGGAGAATTCCCCATCTATAAATCCCAGTGCCACGCTTGGTGGTGAATGTGTTTCACGGGGTACATTAAGTTCGTGCAGCGAAGTGCTCAAACCCTACATAAATTGAGCACGTCCCTGATAGTTGGCATAACAACTTCGGGAAAGCCGCAGGTAGGGTGGCCGAAGCAGCGCGCCATCGAATATAAGCCATCTGCCGGACGGAGCACCCCGCGCGAGCTAAGCCGCCGCCCGGCCGCACAGCGAGCTAACACAGCGAGCTAACGCTACTTTCGGGTAGAAGGTCCAAACTGGAACTAAAGAAGAAGTCAAGAATCAGCGGAAACAAAACGCGGGATATCATGAGGGTTATCGGAGCAGAGAGTACTCCGCCACGGCGTTAGCCACGAGCCAACGTGAAAGATCTGGAGGTGTTAGCTTTCGCTGACGATATGTCACGACCATTTGGTAGGGTGAGGCAGGGAAACACGCCGCGGACCCGCGCACCTAGGAATCGACCGGGAAGGGCATACTACCCCGCTGTTCCACCGATCTCATTAAAGAGTGGGTTCTAAGTAATCTGGGCCGTGTAATTTCGCACTCTATAAGTTTATTAGGACATCGTGTCGAAGCACAATAATCCTTTCAAAAATTTCCCTTCGCATTAGGGCGTCTTCCTTCGGAATTGAGGTCCGGTGATGACGCTAAGCGCCAGCCTAACCAATGAAAGAGTCGGACGTAGCACCCCGCGCGAGCTAAGGCCAACACTAGCGCTTACTTCCGGGGGGGGGGGGGGCGGGCCCCGCTGGCTATTGTGTCGCATTTACTGCAAACCTGGCACCCGGCCCGGGTAAAAAGAATCAATCGGGCTGTGGAGAACAAGGTCAGCACCTACGGGTTGACTAACATACGCTGTGCTCTGTCCGTCCCTAAGGCGCTGGTAGGCAACCCATTCGACTGGGACAGCCGGTATACAGGTTCGCCTTCCCCGAACTGCGATGGTTTTGAGGACACGATAACATGCCTGCCGGCCGCTGCCATCTGTGCCGCGTATAAGTTAACGGACCGGGCCGCACTACCGTGTGATTCTCGCGTTCGTTAAATTATTTGTTTGGGCAGCTGAACAAGGCGGTCCACACTCGGGGTTCCCGGAGGTACCCGAGGCGATGGCGGCCGTGGCGAAATCGTCACTCCGTTTCGGTAACCGCGGCGCGTTAGGCGGCCGCGGGGACCGACGGGGAGCGCGAGAAATGACACCTTTGGACCGCTCCGGTCCTGGGGGAGACGCGCATTCCGATCTCAATAACACAAATCACTCGGCCGTTTATTTTGAGAACTGCACCAGTTTTCACCCCTGCCAACCTCCGACTGTTGGATAGTGTCTGCCTCGGGGACCGGGTGATTGCGTCCGTCCACGGAAGAGGCCTAGTGGTCATAAAATGTCTTCAAATTTTAAAGTTTGAATGAAATCATGGTGAGTCGGGGCAGCTGCCTTGGCAATATCGGGGAGACGCTCCTCCGGATTACGGCTGCTTCCGGACACAGCTGACCGCAGAGGGGACGCAGGCGGGCCGCAGTCAGCACAGGTGCCGAGGAAGTGGTCAGGTAGGTGTCCGGCCTGCACCTCAGAACGGTTTCCTCGCCTCCGAGACGCGTGGCGTGCGGCTCTCAAAGCACTCAACATCGTTCGGAAAACACAACGGCCCGGGCCTCTGTTTCGCGCGCTGCACGACGGGGCCGGACGGGACGAGCTCGTCGATTCTGGATCAATTTCAGCGGAGCAGAGTTTTTCGTCCTCGGAGATGAGGTGTCGGGGAGGAGGTCCCGAGGCCCCGGCAGCTCGGCGACGGCCGCCGGCCAGATACGACGGTCTGCCGACCCCCGTTGGAGGCCCGGGGATCCAGAGCGGCCCGGAGCCGTCGGCGCCATCGGCAGCGAGTCCGCGGGGGCCGAGGGGGCGTACCGGGTGACACCGCCTCGGGGCCGCCCCCGGCCGCCCCCAACGCCCCCTGGCGACGGCCCCCGGGGCTCGCACCAAGCCACAAGGAGGCCCTCTGTAACATAATCGCTGTCCTAATGGACCCGCTGAGGCGAAGGATGTGGCGCGGTTACCAGGGTAAAGGACAGGACAGAGAGAGAGGGGAGACAGGGAGAGAGCGAGAGAGATGGCCGAGATGGCCTTCACGCCGTGCCACAAAGTGAGGTAAGATTATGAAAATTTCAGCCACGAGGAAAATTGTGCAAGAGCAACAATTTTTCCCTTATCTGCGTGGCGAACGGTGAGCCTCGTCCCGATACCCAGGGCCCACCACACGGCTCACCGGATAGCAGCAGCAGCAGCAGCAGCAGCACGGTTTGGTCAGTCCTCGGGCGCCAAATCGAGTGAGGCACCTGCTGCTACACCTCATCATTACCGCGACCATCACCGCCACGCCGGCCACCAGACCGCCGACCGCCGCCGCAGCACCGCGCCGCTCAGATCTCGCGCCGATAGCACCGCGTACTGTTTGTTCGCACCTTCGGTTCGGAGACCCCTATCGCCGTCTCTCTCTCTCTCTCTCTCTCTCTCTCTCTCTCTCTCTCTCTCTCTCTCTCTCTCTCTCTCTCTCTCTCTCTCTCTCTCTCTCTCTCTCCGGGCGGACGCGCCGCTCACTCCACTTTTGAGGAAACGACTGCTCCCAAAGTAATTCCGCCAGCCGCTCGGGCCGCTGCCGCTACCGCCGCTGCAGATACTGCCCATGCGGTGGCTGATTGCGCGCTGCTACCGCCGCTGCCGCCGCTGCCGCCGCCCCCGCCTCCGCCGCCGCTCTGCCGGTCGTATTGCATTTCCTTTTCGCCCAGGGAATAATAATAAAAACGGAGTTAATGATATGGACAGGCGGGGAATGTTACTGGAGCGTCGTCGCATGAGAAACAGCGCCTTACACGCAGAGAGAGAGAGAGAGAGAGAGAGAGAGAGAGAGAGAGAGAGAGAGAGAGAGAGAGAGAGAGAGAGAGAGAGAGAGAGAGAGAGACGCGACAACGGATCATGCGGCTAAGAGATTTGGCAGAATGCCTCTACTCCTCAGTTGGCAGTGCTGAAGCTCTTTGTCCTAACCTGAGCTCGCGCTGAACAAGCAGGACCGCCATGCTCTAACTGACAATATGCAGAGCAGGCAGGACATGGGGAATGACCCAGCCGACGCGTCAAACCCATATTTTTAGTGGCCTCTCTCTCTCTCTCTCTCTCTCTCTCTCTCTCTCTCTCTCTCTCTCTCTCTCTCTCTCTCTCTCTCTCTCTCTCCTATCCTTTTTTTTACGGCAAAACGAGGAAGTGGTACCCGCCGTGTCCTGTCGTCCCCGTTCTATTCGCTTTTGCGTGTAACGAGTCCGGAATGCATTACACGGTAGGTTGCTAATGGCAACGCGTTACCAATTACAAACGCTAATGAATAATGTATGCTTCCTGGACCTCTCACCTCGTCGTATTACTGCGGGGGGATTTCATTTCCTCCTCAACAGCGATTGACATGTGTCGAAACAATCGGGCAGGGAAGCACGCGATTCACAGGGGAAATTTTTTCAGAAATACAGAATGATTGACTGATTTTCTTTAAAGTTTTTGTTTTCCGTAATTCACTCAGCTGGGCGAGATTATTTTTTGAAAGAGGTAAAGACTTCGAGCCATTCTAATGCCCTTCCCCAATTGTTTTTGTTCTTAACAAAGTTGGCAGCATTTATTTTAGGAAATACGTGAGGAAATAAGTGATAGGATTCATGAAAACGGATCGCCTGCAGCAGCTGCTGCGGCTTGCCATGATAGGTCCCCGACCGCACTGGTTCCGAAACAGTTGTCGGCGCCCTCGCCAGACCCACGTGACTTGGGCTCTTGTGATTGGTCGAGCCCTCCGCGACACACACACACACACACACACACACACACACACACACACACACACACACCGAACGGGTGCGGGCTGCCGCACCACCTCCGTTTGCCCGGACCAATTTCTTGTCTCTGGTAATGAAAGAGGCTCACCGTTTGGCCGTCAACCCTGCCATTACGGCGCCGAGCCGGCTGACCCCTCCCTCCTTCAGGGAAGCCATGCGGCTAATGACAACTGCGGAGACCGGCGCTGGGGCCGCGTCCGGGGGGGGACAGCCGCAGCCGTGGTCCACCGGGCCCTCCGTGCCCTCCCTGCGCCCCTGCTCCCCCGGACGCAGCCCGGCCCGTCCAGTGTAATGACATCGCAGTGCGGCAACAATATCGTTAATTACGTGACGTTTATCGTCACCTGAAGCAGCGAGGGCAGGAGCGGCAGGGAGCGCCGGGGACGTCTCTCCCTTTTCCGGGTAAAACGTCGGGAATGGAAATGGATCGAGGTAATGACATAATACTTTAGTGACATGCAGGCCGTGCTTCATATGTGACACACTCTCAAAAATTTGAATAAAATAAAAATTGAATATCGAGGTGACTGAAAATTTTAGACATAAGTAACCCTGTACTCTTTTGTTTGATTTTTTTTAAAAATAGGGTCAAGGTTTTTGTCTTTTTGTCTCGTGTGTTCTTGGGGCCAATGCGTTCCGTCGGCGCGACACGAAAATCGTGGAGCTCCGGAAGAGCGAGACGGACAACGTAATGCAGTGCAGGACGTCCATGTGTGTGTGTGTGTGTGTGTGTGTGTGCGTGCGTGCGCATGTGGGAGGTATCAGCGAGTGGCGAACTGACAGCGGACACGACGACATAATGTGACGTCGACGACAAGAGGGGTATAAAAGAAGGAGGATCGGAAGCCTCCTCATGGCATGACAGGTTCCTCCTTGCCTTATCGAGGGGAAGCCAAAGGTAGGCCAAAGGCGCAGAGATTGGAGGGAAATGACGGTGGTTTGCCCAGGGAATCCTTACTGGACGGCTGAGCGCTGAGCCCACCCGGGCGGGCGCCGGGCGGCGGGGGCTTGGGTCAGGGGGGGCGCTGGGCCGTTGCCGGCCGTGACAGTTCGTTGACAGTTTGTGACAAGCCTGCGGTCGCGTGTCACGTGACGGATTGTGACAGTTTTTGAGACAACAAGGTCCCGACGGCCCGAGAGCCTCAGCAGCAGCAGCAGCAGCAGCAGCAGCAGCAGCAGCAGCAGCAGCAGCAGCAGCAGCAGCAGCAGCAGCAGCAGCAGCAGCAGCAGCAGCAGCAGCAGCAGCAGCAGCAGCAGCACGGGCTTCTCCTCCGGAAGTTGCGGTCTTGATGGCGGTGAAGTGCACCAGTCGTCGCGACGGGGAAGACCGGCGCATGCGCCAACGCGGCCGGCGGGCAGCCCAAGGAAGGGGAGGGGGAGCCGGGGGAGACCAAGACGGCCATGATACCTTCATCGTGCACTGGAGATAGGTCTGAAAGGCGCGCCAACGTAAAAAAAAAGGAGAGGAAAAAAAAAGAGTGCGAAATAGCGAAGACGCATCACTCTTTGCTGCCGGCTCGTAGCGCGGTGGTCATTTCGACGCCATGAAGTCCATCCATCTGCTGTGCTAGCAATCCGTGCATCCCCGCATCGTCCACAGCGGAGCAGCGCGGAGCAGCGCGGAAGTATCCCGCTGCCACTAAATCTTACGCTCAACGAGCTCGCCCTGGCCTGCCGCTGCTGCCGGGGGCTGAGAAATGGACGGACATGGCCGAATATGGCATTCGTGCGCCGTCTGGCCGCGGGACACAGCATTTCCGTGGCGGACGGAGATGTGTCTTCCTGAGCGGTATCGGTCCGGCCGAAGCGGGAAAACACATCCCGCGGCGCGTGGTGTTATGCGTGAGGTTCGACTGGCTGGATTATATACTAATTACCAGAGCGCCGGGGGCGGCCGGGGGCGGCCGGGGGCGGCCGGGGGCGGCCGGGGGCCTGTCAGGACAGCGTCGTCTCACATTGATCACCCGTCTGCCGAGCGCACAATAGACCTCGTGACTGAACATTCGGCTCCCGTGTGCTGTGAGGGGGGGGGGCGTTTCTAGAGGGAAAAGCGTTCTAGAGAGCGTCCCGTATGGGATGCAGGAGCAGCGAGCAGAGCCAAGTGAGGTAGCCAAAGTGACAGGACAGTTCTGTGGGCTGGTGCTTGCGCTGCTGCGCATCATTCATAACCCCCGCGCTGCAAAAGCGAGCGAGAAGGTGAGCTCGACGCCGTGTACTGATAATTCATTATGTTCTGATGATCCGGTGAGAGCGAGCGAGCGACAGAGAGAGAGAGAGACAGAGAGAGAGAGAGAGAGAGAGAGAGAGAGAGAGAGAGAGAGAGAGAGAGAGAGAGAGAGAGGGGGGGGGGCTGATCCACGGCGGCAGAAAGTAGGCAGCGACGCGGCCACCCATTCATAAAGTGCTTAGCGGGAGAGGAGAGTGCTCGAGAGAGAGAGAGAGAGAGAGAGAGAGAGAGAGAGAGAGAGAGAGAGAGAGAGAGAGAGAGAGAGAGAGAGAGAGAGAGAGAGAGAGAGAGAGAGAAGCGATAGTCAGTGGCACCTATGCCGCCCTGCGCCAGCGGCTCCAAAAGTCTCTGATTCGAAATCTCCTCTCCTCTCGCCTTGCATCACGCCTCGACTCCTGCGGCAGTTTAATTTCCCTCACGAACTTTTATTCTATGATTAATGCCTGTCTGCCCGCTGATGGAAGCCGTGACGGCGCTACTGTGTCGTATAGATTCGCCATTATGGCCGCCGCCGCGGCACGTCGTGTGAGCGTGTGTGTCGCTGGGGGCTCACGAGGCGATAACGCACAAAATTGAGCACAAAGCGCACAAATTATTGAAACTCGCGAAATTATGTCCTCGAGGAGAACATTTTATCATTCTCGAAAAATGATTGATGTGTTTACGGTGCTCGCTCCAGAACACCCTCCGGTCACCTCGAACGCCACGTTTCATTGGGCCGTCCGTAGAAACGTTTGAATAGGTCAGAGCTGGAGAAAAGACACTCGAACGCAGCCCAGCCGGGACTAGGTACTACTGTACAATGCACGGCCAACACGTGGGTGGGATGTATATACGACTCGCGCCCCATTCAGTTCCAGCTCTTGAAACGAAAGTCCACTATGAAAAAAATAAAACTGAGCTGATTGCCATCAATCCCCCGAATTCTTCCGGTTGAGTTCGAGCGTTTGGCCGATGTTTATGCCCATGCTATGTGGCCCGGCCAGCGCAGATGCTGCCTCAGCAGCCACAGCAGGGCCACTCGGAGCGGCGCCACTGACGAGCTGATTTTTCATTCATCTCATCACTCTGGGCCGTCATCACATCGCTTGGGCACAGCGCTCCGGCGAAGAGCACAAATGGTAAAAAGCAAAGCAGCCACCGCCGCCTCCTCCCCCGCTGCAGCTTTCTACCGCCGGCCAAGTGGACGTCGTTTTACAATATTAGCGGACGCTGGCCGCCGGTGGCCGCCCCGCTTCTGCCGGGGGCCATTTCTCTCCTGACATGGCCGCGTCGTGGTGATAAACAATGGGCATTTTTTCCCCTCTGCCTGGGGAAAAGACGCGCGCGGCTCCGAGCGCATTTGGACGCGAGCCGCGCCAAGCCCCTTGGTCATCAAAGGGTGTCGGAGGCTGTAGGTTACTGCTCGGTAGGTTAGGTTAATTCAGGCTAGGTTTATAGGTTGGCAGTTTAGATGTAGGTTATTTTGGATGGCCGTGCAAGCATGGGCCTCCGCACATGCAACACGCCAACACGAACACTCCCGATATGAGCGCCACTCCACATTGTAAATACCCGACGGCCGCCTGTCCCACTTAAAAAGTTATGGAACTTTGTGTCCCAAACTGTTTTTACATTATTTCCCTCATCTGCGCATACAATCTCTTTCTTTCTTTTGAAGTTTTGAAAAGTTCCGAAATTTGTTTAGAATTTTAAGATGACAATTTATTTTTTAGCTGTTCAAAAAAATTGCTACTGTGGCCGCCGCTGTTCACGGCTGTAATCTGGGGCGAAATTCGTCCGCATCACCCGTCTCCCTCCCTCACAGGCAGACATGTCGTGCGACAAAGACGGACACACTCACACGGCTGTGAGTGTTATGGCCCCCTGGCTGTTATGTCGTCGCCCATATGCCGCCGTGCGCCATGCGAGCAGCCCTCCACATGCACCACCACATCCCTGCATGGTTTTCGCGCAAACCGACGAATACTTTCTGACCCGGAATCGCAACACTCCACTGTAGTTTGAATATCGCGCTCAAAAAAGGTGCGGTATGATGACGACTGTTTCCCTTATCTGCACTGCAATAAGCTTCTCAGTGAGCTTCTCAGACTGACCGCCGCCCACGAGGCACCACCTCCGCGAGATTCTCTATGCGTTGTGATTCATACCGTGCCATTACGACTGCCGCTATGCCGCCGCTATGCCGCCGCTGGCCCACCATTCCCTACGCCTCGCGCTGCCTGTGCCCCTCCATTTTCTTCATTGCGACTCCCGCTGCAATAACGCGCGATATGGCCGCGGGGCCATATGTGATGCATTAGGGCCAGTCGTGCCAATCCGACTCGCAGTTGGTAGTACTGGGATTTAATCACGGCGCGGGCAGCCTGAAAGTGGTATAGTGATCGGGGACATCGACAGAGATGAACAGGGGGCGATAAGAATTCCGTACCGTCAAGACTTATGATCAGTGGCGTGTGTCAGGTTTTAAATTTTTAATTTCTCACACTTTTTTAACTGCAATTTTTTATTTTTTTATTTTAGAAGTATCAATCTTGCAGTGTGATTTGCGATATGCGCGGTACCACATCAGAGGAGCGGCACGACGGATTCCTGACGGAGTCCTGGAGGAGCCCCGCAGAGGAGTCCAGGAGTCCCGCTGCTTCGGCGGCGGCAGCGGCGGCGGCAGCGGCGGCGTTAGCGGGCCCCACATTATCATTCATTTTGTGGGGAAAGTTAGTCGCAAGTCGGCGGGGGCCATTGCCGTAGCGCCGCGTAGCGCACACGGAGGGGCCGCCGCCACCACGTGTGGTGTATGAGCCCATGAGTAGAAAGGCAGCCGGCGAATTCCCTCTCTGCCACGTCCGACTTTCATCATCGTCTTCGAATTTTTAATGGACACCTTTTGAAGACGCACGTGCGATGGTGCTCACTCGCTCGGCCTGTGGTTGCGTTTTCACAACAAAAAAAAAAAAAAAAAACTTTCCGAAGGAAAAGTTAGAACGGGGTATAGCATTAGCCTTCCCCGTCCTATACCATCAAGAGACTACTAGCTATCGCAGCAGAAATTCAATCATCCCGAAACCGGACGGAGACGGAACAGTTCCATTTCCCAAAACGAACGGCAGATGGCGTGACACCCCGCAGTTACGGCAGTGCGTCGTCCTCTTCTCTGATTGGTCGCGCGGGCAGCCGAAGGCAGAGCCGCTGCGGATGGCGGGGCGGACTGGATGCTGCAGGGGCCGCCGGTTCTCATGGCCAGACGCATCTCGGGAGCCAATCAGTGGCGTGTGATGGGTGCCAAAGACAAACTAATTGCTCTCCCACGATGCTCTCCCTAGTATGACACTGCAGTACTACCGCGGGTGTAATCTGTGGAAAGGTGAGAGGTAGATACCCTGTCATTACTTCCCCCTTCCCCTCCCTCCTCCCTTCCCCACTTCCCAACCCGCACCTCTCCTCCGATCGCAAAGTGCTCAAATTGTTTCAAATCTGCCCCGCTGTTGGCCGCGCCGCGGCCGAGCCGCAGCAGTACGGCGCACTCCCGTCTCGTTCACAAAGGACGTAACAAGGAACAAGGCCAGGGACAGGGAATTCCAAGGCTATCGATGGTTCACAACCCGGAAACCGCACAAAGGTGACTTATCCGCCGTAATGCAATGAGGCGGATAGCGAGAAGATGCAAAGGTGCAAATTCCTCCCGGCTGGTTGTAGGCGTGCGGCGTATCGCAAAAATCTCGCACTTCCGCACTCATCGAGAGTGCCATCTCGAATCTCAGAGAACATACGGTGCATAGGTTATGACTGACTGCCGACCGCATCGAAGCCTCGTGCGCAGGCCGGGGCACAACATTGTGCCTCTGATGAAGCATTAGGTCTCACATTCTTCTCCGCAGCCTCCTTGAATTCGTCTCTGATCATGTGTCGCCTGGCCGTCTAGTGTGCCACCGGCGTACGCTTCACTTCACATCAATCATGCTGCCTCCCTTTCCCTTCCAGCCCCGGCCCGGCTCAATGGCCGAGGCACGGCCACCTCCCCGTCCCGCTGCGTGGCCGGCTTCTGATCTGCCTCTGCTTTCAGAATATGCTGTACAACACCCCTTCTGGAAACCGAGAGGAGTAACCGTGCGCATATCTTGAGGGGTCCCTCAGCTAAGAAAATCAAAGTACGGCCTCCCTCCACCCCCTCTCTCAAAGAAAAAAAATTCTAAAGAAATGGAAAATCATCGGAGGGGGGAAAATGGAAAAAAACAGAAGTCAGGAAAAAAGTCCAGGAACATCAGAAAAATTAAGTAAGCACACAAAAATCAGAAAGAAACTAAAACAAATCAGAAGGAAATTTTGATTTGAAATCAAGTGGTATGCTCGCATACCAACGGCGGTGCGAGGTGCCCTCTCTGGTCAGATTGGAACTCCCTCGAGGTAAAACAGTGGCGCGGTAATGAGGAGAACAAAGAGGACGTGAGGGTCACTGCTGCCCGGCCTCGCGCGCATCGCCTGGCGCTGTGCAAAGACCACAAGCGCGGGGCGTTAGCGATAATTATAGATCTGCGGTCTGCGGGCTGTGATTGCTGCAAGGCGCCTGCAAACGCGCGCGCCTTGGGGCTGCGAGAACTACCCTCCCACAGTGTCCTAGGGAATGCTTTCAGGGAACGCGGCGCTGGTGTGCTGTGTTTCGTGGCGCACTTTTCGTCGATAAAAATGGAAGGAGAGGGGGGTGAGGGGGTTTAGAGCAGGAGAGAGGCTAAGAGAGAGAGAGAGAGAGAGAGAGAGAGAGAGAGAGAGAGAGAGAGAGAGAGAGAGAGAGAGAGAGAGAGAGAGAGAGCGAGAGGGGGGATTAGAGAGGGAGAGAGAGGTATAAAATGGCACACCGCGCCAAGGGAAGGGCGCAGGAATCAAAGACCATGGCACGTTGGCGCTGCTGAGCAAATCCTTATGGAGCCGAAGGGGCCGTAAAGGCCATAAGCGGCGCCTGCGTCCGCGCGGCCTCTGCCCTCCCTCCCTCCCTCCCTGCAGGCCCCCACGGCCCCACGGGCCCCACAGGCCCCGCCCACAGCCGGAGGCCCCCACCAGGGCACCGCCGCCGAGCCGAGCCGCGCGCGGGGTGGGGCACTAAAGAGGTAAAGCGGATTTAGGAGAATTTAAGGTGGGGAGAGGGGCGCGCCCGCGGAGGAACACTGAGAAAAGGAAGCGGGGTGTGTCCGGCCGGGTGTGCAGCCCGGCGCCCGGCCCGGAGCTTCTGCCCGCCGTGGGCCCCGCCCGGCCCCGGGGGCCCTGGGGGGGAGACGACCACCGCCACCACCGATGCCGGATCGGATCGGGCCAACAGTAGCTTTCTAGCGTTCTTCGTCGTAATCACAGGCGTCGCGGCCCGGCCTGAACAAATAACACACACAAACACGGCTTTTACATTCCGTGGAGCCCGTGGCCCACTTTGGTGCAGTAATTAAGGAAATGATTACTGATGGAACCGATCAAGCAGGATAAATAAGAAAAGTGCGTGTGTTGGATGCGAATAGAAATCAGGTTCATATTTGATGCTCGCATTTCTCCGGGGAATATCTCTGCTCCAGACCCCGTGCTCTGGTGCGGGTGTACTGTCCCGCCACGCACGAGTGCAGTCGGGTTGCCGATCCAACGTCTGCCAGGCGCCATGTCCATTCCGCCACAGAGCGTTGTCGATGAGATCGATTGTAGAAAACACGCGTTTTTGAAACAGGTGCCGCACTGCAAGGTTCCGTCTGACTTGCATGTGTAAGGCGTACTTCTTAGCCAGAAAGGGAGATGTGCGGGCGATGCGCGCTTTGGAAGCCCGAGAGCCCCGAGGAGAGGGGGAGAGAGAGAGAGAGAGAGAGAGAGAGAGAGAGAGAGAGAGAGAGAGAGAGAGAGAGAGAGAGAGAGAGAGAGAGAGAGAGAGAGAGAGAGAGAGAGAGAGAGAGAGAGAGAGAGAGAGAGAGAGAGGATGTTCTAATGAGTCCTCAGGGCGGTCCGTGCGGCCCGCCTGAAAGTAACACCTCACTGCGATCGCAGCTCGGGGCTCCGCAATCACGGCCCTCTAACTCAACTAATTCAATGGGAGTCGCACCGTGGGACGTATTATCTTTGGGCAGCGGCTACCGGTACCCGCCCGGTACGGTCCTGGAAGCGGCGGTGGCGGCGGGGAAAAAATGGCGTTCTTGGAGAGACGAGCCGAAACGGAAATTTAAAGTTGCGAAGAATCATATCTGGATTCGGCAGAATAGGGGAACCACAGCAGAGAGTATTCCCGACCTCTCGCTAACGAATCGCCCCGCCCACAGCATCCACGGTTATTGAAACTTGGCCGACTATTGCAGAGTGACGCGTGGTCTGACCGTACCAAATGGTCGTGACATATCGTCAGCGAGAGCTAAGCCGCTAGCTTTTTCACGTTGGCTCGTGGCCGACGCTGTGACGGAGATACTCTCTGCTACGATAACGCTCATGATTCCCTCGTAGTGTTTCTGCTGATGTTCTTCTTGAATTCTTTTTCAGTTCCGGTTTGGACCTTCTCCGAAATACCCTATGACACTTTTTACGCGGGCCGCGCGCCAGATTTGCAGTAAATGCGACACAGGAGCCAGCGGACCCGCCCCCAACCCCCCACCGGTGAGGTTCGCGAGTGTTGGCCTTAGCTCGCGCGGGGTGCTACGTCCGACTCTTCCATGGGGTGGGATGGAGCTTCATCATGTTCCTCGCGGAGAGATACTAGAGACGGGTGTTCAGTCACCCGAACTATCTTGAACAAATTTTTGAACGGATCGTGTGCCACGACATACGATCCGAAATTTAAGCAGTATCAGTACACACGTGATCACCGTATTCGATTCATATCATGGAAAGAAGCACCCGTAGCCGTGCTTCGCACCGCACCAGTGGAAGGTGAAACGAAAGAAGTGGTTTCGCGCCATTTTCGATTTCCTATCAAAATCCGAAAAACGGTGACGGGTGGCATACCAGCAAGATAGCAGTCCCGCCAGCAGCCCCGTCTGTCGTCTTTATCAGGTGCCGCAGCACTTCGCCTCGAGATCCTACTAATAAATAACCCTGCCCCTCGCCTTTTGCCGTTGTGGTCAAAGTTCCCTCACTGCATAGTGAAGAAATTCGCGCGATGGCGAGGTCCCGCGGCAGCCGTCGGGGCTGAGGGGGGGGGGGGGGGGCTCGCTGTGCGGCCGGGCGGCGGCTTAGCTCGCGCGGGGTGCTCCGTCCGACTCTTTCGTTTGGTTGGGTCGGCGCACTCTTCAAGCTTTGATGGCTTCGGAGCGGTTATTCTTCTCCGTATGTTGATGACACCCCAAATTTTTTGCAAGGATACCGTGCTTCGACACGAAATCCTAATTATGTTATCATACCGCATGAGCATATTATCACTTGAGAGCTGCGCGGAGTATTTTGTACTTTCCGCGATCATGATCGATTTGGAATGTTATGCGCGGCGTTTCGATATGTGTGCGTATAAATATTTCCAACAAAACAATACCCGTAACCGGCCTTTTTGACGCGCGTCGCTC
This sequence comes from Odontothrips loti, assembly GCA_038380765.1. Taxonomy (NCBI): domain Eukaryota; kingdom Metazoa; phylum Arthropoda; class Insecta; order Thysanoptera; family Thripidae; genus Odontothrips; species Odontothrips loti. The sequence goes on from CM076254.1 coordinate 9,320,182, forward strand.
TGCCGGCAGGGCGGGTTGTTACTGCTGCGGGGAGGAGCCTGACACCTGCACCGCAGACACCTGCTAACACGGAGCACACGATTACTGTCGACGAGGTCCTCCAAGTGTCTCGTGCCGTCCCCAGGGCTCCGGGGGGTTTCGGGGGGGCTCCCCGCCGCTCGCCTGCCCCTGTCCAGTGCACCAACCTGACGACTCGACTCGAAATAGTAAGCCGTGGAAAAAATGGCTGCGCGGCGCGCACTTACCCCGGCGGGGCGTCTGCTGACGGCGGCCTACGACGGGGGGCTTTTACTTCGGGGTTCGTCGCCGTAGTCGTCCCCCTCTTCGTGATGATTGCAGGCGTAATCACACGAAATGACACAGTAATACCGGGCGGCGGGCCCGTAGGCCCCCAGGGGCCCCCACAACCCCAACACCGCCACCATCCCGACGTGTAAACGGCCGCGTTTTATTAAGAAGTTTGTTCGGGGAGGCCCGGCCCTCGGCTCGGCCCTCGGTCCGGGGTGTCAGGTGGCGGCGGCGGTGGCGTGTCTCCGGACCAGATGACATGACACTGTGTTCGTGGAGCCCGCCCTTGTTTGTGGCGCTGCTTCGCGGTAAAGGCTGAGTACAACGAACAGACGGGGACGGGTGCGAAGGGTCATTACAGGGCACTCGTCGTACGTAGACTCCCAAGTGTTGTTCACAATTCGGACCTTTCTTTTCTTATCCGGGTGTGGGGTAGTTCTGACCACTGGGCCCCAAAAACTATGTCATGACAGAATACCAAGCAGAACCGCGACATGTTTTAAGGAACTAAGTAACCTTTATATTGTACTCTCTCACCCCCCCCCCCCCCCCCCCCGCACACACACACGCTATGCACTGGTCTTCGGGGCCGATGCCCACCGGAAAAGGCCAATTCAGGGACGTAATCGCCATTTCATCTGACGGTCGTCCCCGGGGTTGTATTGTGGCCGGTCGCCACAGACCGCCACGCCCCGAGTCGGGCCCCGACACCCCAGGGTGGGGTCCTCCGGGTCCTCCGGGTCCTCCGGGTCCTCCGGGTCCTCGAGTCGTGGTTAGCGCCGCCAGCCCACACACCCATTATGAAAGGCCCGGCTCGGCCGGACCACGCGCGCGGAAGCGGACCATCCCCGGGCGACTAGCCGACCTGGAATACACTTCGATTGTAACTCAATACAAACACCTCAGTTGTGCCAAGGAAAAGGTAGGCAAGCCCGCAACGCACTAGTAGCACCGTCTCTTTCTCTCTCACGCGTCTGGCCGAGACAGAAAGAGACGGAGCTGGTGCGATGCGGGATTGCCTACCTTTTCCTTGTCACGGGGCAAATTATGGGACACCTGGTGTATGTTTTTTTTTTCTGGCTGTCCAGAGAGAGAGAGAGAGAGAGAGAGAGAGAGTGATCTTGCGGTGCACGAGCCCGATCCGTTTTACACACGGGAGACTCCAAGAGCGGAAGGTGACTCATGGATTCTTTCGGGTCGGATTTCCAGTGGGCAGTGTAATCCAATTTGGTCCCCGCGTGTCCGGGGGCCACCGGGGGCCGTCGGGGGGCCGTCGGGGGGGCTCTGCTGGCGCCGTGTTCCGAGGCCGCCGACACACTCCGGGCCCGTGTCCACGCCGCGTGCGCCCGCGTCCTACAAGACCCCCCACGGCTCGGACAGGACGCGGCGGGGAGATTCAAACGCACGAGCGCCGGCGAGTGCGCCCGGAACACGGGCCGGGGCCAACTGCAGCGAATCTATACTGCTCAGGCCAGGGAAGAGAGGGGAAAAAATGAGGCCACCGTACCGGACTCGAACCCGCGTCCTCCTAGATGCATCCGCACTTGCCGCGCCCCAGCACACAGCGAGGGGCCTTGACGCACCCAGGAATTAACGACCTCTTAAGGAACACAATACGAAACTTTTAGAGCGCAGCCCCTATTTCTGCCGAATCACGGTGCGATATAGCCGCCTGTCATAATTAACGTCTCCTCTTGCTCTTCTTGCAGCCCCAGCAGCAGCAGCAGCAGCAGCAGCAGCGCGGCCACCGCTACAAAAAGTGATTCTAAATAATCGATACAACGATGATGTTCTTTGTCCGGCTGCCTCTGCGGCCATGCCGCCAGCATGGTTCAGAGCCTACGTCAGTTACCCCTCGAACCCCGCGCGGGCGCGACCAAAAGTTGAACGGAAACGTTCGAAACCATGTGCATTTCGTAGGGCGGCCAGGAGTGCAGCGATATTCTGTTTCCGCTAATATTTCTCTGCGGATAAACTTTGCTCCCCTGGATCACTTGAGCTGTGATTCTCGCATACGGGATTGGTACCTGATGGTAGCCGATGGTATCGCGGCACACAATGCACTGGCAGGTAATGGTAGCCGGGCTGGTCGGCGTCGGGTTCACCGCTCCGAAGGCAGCAGCATGGCAGCGGGCGGCGGCACTGCCGTTGCGTTTGACGATTTCAGCTTTGTCATGCCCAGTGGAATATAAATGATTATTAGTCATTAAGGGAGATTATTCGTTGCCGTTCTCCCCGTCTCTTTCTTTCACTCGCTTCCCCCCCCCCTCTCTCTCTCTCTCTGTCCCTCTCCGTCTGATCCTTCTCCTCTATGCCCCCTTCTATACCGTCTCTCGAGCCTCTGGGCTACCCCTCTCTATGCTTCCCCTCTCCCCCGCACCTCATTCCATCTGTCTCTCTTCTAAATGATCTCATTACTCTCTGCAGGAGCTAGGCAGAGCTGCGAAGGACTCGCTGCACCCAGCAACGGCACTCCACCGCCGCCAACCGTGATTGCGAAAATTACAACCACCGCTGGTTGTATCACACAGAAACCACCACGCGTCGGAAGTGGAGTTCACTTTTTAAGCGATCGGGTCAGTTTCGGCTCACGTATCGCATTATTCACTCCCATTAAAAGACTTCTGCGCCGTCAGCCCCTGAGTGCCCCTGAAAAAAACGACTCGGGGCGCTAGAGATGTGTTACCCTTTACGGAAAAGGTCAGAGGCTGCCGGCAATCAGGTGAGAACAAACACGAGGAAGGTGCTACTTCATTTCCAGAAGCGCTCCTCGAGCCATACATCTTTCCCGCTCTACCGCTCCATTTTCTTCGCCGACCAAAAACCAAACACCAACACACACACTCACACACACACACACACACACACGCACGCACGCACGCACACGCAAGCACTCGCATTCATACGAACCCACCGCCTCACACCTCCCTCCAAAAACAACGACGAGACAACAGGAGCGCGTACGTTCCACAAGGCGGCGGCGGTCGCTGCTCCTCAGCCGGCGCGCCAAGGTTCGAAATTAAAAACGCACCCGTAGCAAATTCTATGATTAATGAGTTTGTGATACCGACTTGCATCAGTAGCGGCGGTGGCTGTGCGCGGTGGCAGCGGTAGCCGCGGCAGCAGCATTCTCTGCGTTCTGCTTCCCCCGGGTTTAGCTTTTGTTCCGCTCAAAATGATGGCGTTACGTGAAAATTAAGGAGAGCAGTTTTGTTTGAGGAGAGGTAAAAGCCTTTTGTTTGCGTTTCGGTCAGAAGCAGGCAGAGGTGATCGAGGGAGGAGTTTCGCTGGATGAGACGGGAAAATTGCCGCGTCGTCCGCCCGGAAGTGCACAATCATTTGGGGAAATGTGGTTAAAACGGCTTTGGTGTTGTAAAATACGTTTACGGCAAGGCCAACTCCGTGCCGAATGATTGCCGCGTGTTTCTTACAGATTTGAACAAGGACATCCCCTGCCGTAACTGCGGCCTGCCGCCCCCATTGAAACAAATGTAATTGCTGTGATACGCACTTCACTGGAGTGAATTAAGTGAGGGCTAAACGACATCAAACTGCTTGCGCAAACGCCGCATTACAGGGAGGGAGGGGCACCGAATGATGGAAGCGGACCATTCCCTGGTGCCACCATTTTCAGGGAGCGAGCGGAGGGACCGGCGGGGACCGGCGGGGGACCGGCAGGGGACCGGCGGGGGACCGGCAGGGGACCGGCGGGGACCGACGGGGCCGCCCGGCCTTCCAACACATCATTACAGGACGAATAGAAGCGAGTTCATTTCTCGGCTGATTACAGAGGCCTCCTCTCAAAGTGTGAGCAGCGGCAGACGATCCAGGCACCGTTCTGGAGAAGTGACTGAATATATTTGGAGCGCTTGTCTCCTGCCGGCGGCCATCCCCATCAGTGGCGGATCCAGGGGGGCTTTAGGGGGGGGGGCAGTCACGCTTTTTGGCTACTTACAAGCGGAAAAGTTATGCCGGTTGGCGCCTTGGGGGGGGGGGGGGGCAATTGACACTTTGCCCCCCCCCCCCCCCTCCCCTGGATCCGCGCCTGATCCTCATGGAAACTGTGCACCGCACGCCTGGTATGTCATGTCGAAACATTATCTGAGATTTCAGCGCCATCTACATCTGCTAATGTTTGCGTTTATTCGCACTCGGGTTAAGTCGACCGTCCAGATGGCGACGGAGATTAAGTGATGTAAAGCACAAGGTAAAGCTGCAACGCGGGACTCATTAGCGCTAAATAAAAGAAAAAGAGGCAGAAATGCATGAACCGCCTTCGTGAGCACAACACACTTCCCGTAAATGTCGCTAATTACGGAGAACGCTAATGACACGAAGGGGGCGGTCCGAAATAGAAATTGTAATTAATTGATATAGAGCGATATCATTAGGAGAACTACAGAGGATGGGGGACTAGCTACAAGAAACACAGCGAGCTCTTTTAGAGCCAAATCCGGATCAAACTCTTCAAATCAATGGCGCATTGACGTGATTTTTTAAAAAAATCCTGTTTAAAACTGAATAAATACGCTTGATTTGAGCAGCAGATGTGCGGGGCAATTTATAATTTGTTCTAGTATACCAACCACCCGAAACAAAATGTCTGATTGCGATGCACCTGCGCAGACCCGGATGTGAGGGATGATAGAGACCGCACAACGTTGGCAACCCTGCTGGCAGCGGTGGGGCGCCGCCAAACAAATAGAGATATGAGATCCTCCAGGTCAATAGTTACTCCGGAAGGTAATCCTTTCGCCACGCGGCGAGGACCGAGGCCTGACTGAGGCATGCTCTCATGTTCGCTGTGTGGGTGGCTCACCTCCTGCAGAGCGCCTCACTCAGCTGCCGCCACAGCTCCTGATCCATTAGGCCCCAAGCCTTCACGCACCTCTGTACACTCTGCCTAGAAACACACTCAAATTTCCACGAAGACCAGGCTTTGTATTACGAAGAATTTGGTTTGTGGCCTACGAAGAAATCAGCGGGTTTGTACTGCAACGAACTGGCTTTGTAGCCTGCACACACTGTAAAAAAAATTGTCGTAAATTTACGACACCAGAGTCGCTAAGTTTGATAGCGAGCACAGTCGTTTCTGTACGATCACAGACGTTTTCATACGACAGATTTCGTTCAATTACGACAAAAGTCGTTTCACTACGACTTCAATATCCTAATGTAACGACATTGCTTGTTCGGCAACGACTATCTCGTTTTAAAACAATAAAAATGCGTTCTGAACACAAACGACCATATTCGTTATAGAACGAAAAGTTCATCAAGCAAAATGTCGTATCCCAACAATTTTTTTTAACAGTGCAGTGCACAGCGTTTGTTTGTCATACGAAGTTTGAGCTTCAAAGCCTTCAGAGACAAGAGTTGGACAACACTGTTGCCTTCGGAACCGAGACACAACGTTATGCGTGGTATGGATCGCCTGGATACAATTCCACAAGTGTAAACTGCACGTATATTATTATTTTCCAGGCCACTGGCTTTAATGCGAGCAATTTCTCTGGCTGTCGCACCGGCAAGCGTATCGCGACCGCGCATCTCCCTCTGCACCGCGCGGCCCACCGCCCTCTAAATCTCTCATCATGATATTCGGCTGCGTGAATTACGCTTGCCGTATGCAGCGAAAGAGCAGAGGCAGAGAGAAGGAATGAGAAGGAGTGAACCAGTTTGACCGCGGGCGTCGGGAGAATGACTCGACGCGCGGCGCGGAGGGAAAAAACGGGAAAAGAAGTGGAAAGGCGGAACAAGAGGAGGAAATGTTCTCCAAAACGAGCGGAATGTGAGAACTCCCTGTCGAGTCCGGCGCGCACCGCGCATACATTATAGAAATCGAATGGAAATAGACCGGAAGCGAACACTCTCGGCAATTAATTTTCCCTTAACTTCACATAACGCGCAGGGCTTAATGAACCTGCTAATGAGCCCTTTTGACGCGTCATAGGCAACCCGGCGGTTGGAATATGGGAGGTGGCGCAAAGACGACCGAACTCTTTCGTTTCAAAAGATGTACAATTCCTCATTAACTTTTTTTTTTACTGCAAAAGACCGCTCCCTGCCACACAATCCCATTCCTGCGTGCCAGCAACACATACGATTATGCTGTGATGAATTCATGCGCGTTTTACTCTGAATGCATTACGTCTCAATTGAGCGTACATACCACAAAAGTGCTGCAACGCGCCTCCTTATTCATGAAAATAATTACCATCGTTTTCCTTTGGTCCTTGTAAGAGTGGACTATCTTTACCCCCTGGTTTGCAGAGCGTTTGGGCTGATAGGGTACTCCGAAGAAGGCCGAAACGGAAGTAAGCAGTTGTAAGAAACGAGAAGAAGAACGCATAGGGAATATGAGAAATCGCGATTTCCATCTCAAAAATCACTTTACTTTTTGGTGAAAAACACGGAATTTCTCATACTCTTTTTTGCGTTCTTCTTCTTCGTTACGACTTCTCACTTCCGTTTCAATCCTATCCGGGGTGCTCTATTTTACTGAAAGCCTGATCAATCGGTCACAGACAGCAGAGAGCACAGAGCTAGCCTCTCGAAAGCGTCGCGCCGCGGAGTCGTAAAAACGTTTTGCCCCTTCGGCCCGAAGCGGAAGGCTAATTGCCCGGCAGTTTCTGAAACAATACGAAGTGTGTCGGAAGCATTTCGCACACCTCGGCGCAACACGCGCGCCTCCGTCTGCGATGGCCGCCACGCATGCAAACGGGCGGCGCGACGGGACCACGTGACCTCACGAGCTGGTATGAGAAATTTGAATGGTGTTTTGAGTGAATCTGGAGGTCATAGTTTCCATATTTGGCGCGGCTCTTGTCCATCGGCACTTCTCATACCTGCTCTCCGGCGTTTGCGGTCTGAAAGTGTTTTTGTTCTTCAGCTTCCGTCTCTGAGCCTGGCTGGAAACCCCTATAGAACTCATATGCGACCTCGCAGTCGTCCTCGGAATATTTCATCTCTCTCTCTCTCTCTCTCTTTCGTTCCTCCGCTTACCATCCCGCTCCCACCCGCATGCAAAAGGCATCGTCGTTTGGCCAAATTAAATAAGGCGACTGCGTGCCGCGGCATGCGCCCCCCTCATAAGCAGCTGCTGCCGCCGCCGCTTTTAGTCGGATGCTAATCTTGTACGAAAAAGGCTGGGCGCATCGCCTTGTACTGCCGACGCGCGCGTAATACTTCTCGCATTGCATGCAGCTCCGCGCAGTGCGGCCCGGGGGCCGGGCACAAACGACATGACCGTGACGTGCATCCTGGACGCCCCCCCCCCCCCCCCCCCCCGCAGTGCCGAGCCCTCCTCGTCAGCAGGGCAGGTGTTTGCTCGTTGCAGCCGCGCGCCATATTCGCAGGAAACGGCGCGTTAAATTTTGTCCGAGGTGCTCTCTCTCTTTCTCTCTCTCTCTCTCTCTCTCTCTCTCTCTCTCTCTCTCTCTCTCTCCCTCTCTCTCTCTCTCTCTCTCTCTCTCTCTCTCTCTCTCTCTCTCTCTCTCTCTCTCTCTCTCTCTCTCTCTCTCTCTCTGCTCGCTGTTGCAGTTCGGTGCCCCCGAACGTCAAACTCACGCAGCCGCTGCATAAACTGTTTACGGCGGCGCTGCGCGGAGCGGCTTGGCTTCCGTGTGCCCCGCCCCGCCCCGCCCCGCTCCGCGCTACTTCATTACCGGTTATCGGCATCCTCTCTTATTGTTTTTCGCAAAGCGGGGGTCTCGCTGTCAGGGCTGGCCCAGGCTGGCCCAGGCCCGCCCTCCCCTAACCACTTTCCCACCCGGCCCGGCTAGGCCCGGCCGCCCACCCCCACAACCCTTCGCGCGGCTTCCCCCCCGGCCCGGCGCCACAAATGGAACGCTCCGGGACCTAATTGCACTTAAGACGAATAATTATCGCGGACTTACGACCCACGCGGCGACTTCCGGTCAACTTCCGAGCGGACGGTCTTCCGGGCGGGGAGAGGGGGAGGGAGTCCCGGCCGGTTCACCCCCCTCCCCCCTTCCCCCTTTCCGCGGACGGCGCTCGCCGAAAGTGTTCGGCCCTCCCAGCAGTGCTTTCCGGCCGGACGGAGACGGCAAAGGGCTGAAAAGGAAAGGGGTGACCAGCGGAAGGAGAAGGAGAGGGACGGACAGAGAAGAAGTAGACCGCCAGCGCGGCGAATTTTCATCATTTCGGCGATGCTGAAACTTTCATATTATCATCTTGACTCAGTTTCGGCAGGCAGCCTCTGTCGGTTAGCCCAACCCGTCCGAGAGTGTCGCTCCCTGGCGGGCGCTCCTCTGCACTCTCCTCCTCCTCCGGGCTCTCCTAGAGAGACTCTCTAGGCTCTCCTCCGGGCGCTCCTAGAGAGACTCTCTAGGCTCTCCTCCGGGCTCTCCTAGAGAGACTCTCTAGGCTCTCCTCCGGGGTTTCCTAGAGAGACTCTCTAGGCTCTCCTCCGGGCGCTCCGGCGGGTGTCCCCGGAGTCCTCCGGCCCGGGCCGGAGCAGTCCGCGGGTGGACGCGGGTATGTCATGAGAGCGCGCCCGCTTTAATGACGGCGCTTAAGACGCATAATGTGTCGACTTAGCGCCGCCCCAGATCCCGGATCTGGCCACTTCCGGGACCATTTCCGGGTGCCGCTGTACGGCGTCTTTCCGGGAGGTCCGGGACGGCCGCGGGACCCGTCGGGGATGCACAGTGGCGGTGGCCGCAGCTAGCCGCAGCCTCCCGGACCGTCCAGAGTGTCCTACGGGGGTCCAGCGGTGCCCAACACGGACCCACCGCCCTTTGTTTCTTCGGGGTTCACATTTATTTTCACGTCAGCCCCGTTTCTGTGGCCGCGGCGGTGGCTAATATGAGTTATACCCCCGCGTTATGTGCGCCTATCTCGTGTTGCCAAAACCAAAAAGTAAAGAAGTAGCCAATCGGCCGTGCGGGCGGACTGCGGGGGCTGCTGGCGGCTGCGTGTACAGCGAGTGTGTCGTTAAACACCAGGGAAGCGGCGGCCTTTACAAGTAATTAAATGATATCGCTCCTCACATTATTATTAATATTATTTTTCCTCCCTGTTTTTCCTCATTTATCTTTTTACACGGCAGCGACCGCGGAGTACGCATTATCTGCGCCTATCAGTTGTTGTTTCCGCCGGAGCTAAAACGGCCGGCATATGCACCGTGTGTGTGCGTGTGTGTGTGTGTGTGTGTGTGTGCGTTGCTGTGTCGGAGTGCACGGCTGATACGGTGCGTGCTCGCATTTATGTGCGCAAGCAGAAAGCAGGAAAAAGAACGGCGAATATGAGGAATGAGGAAAGTGCGATGGATTGATTTATTCACCCAGGTGTGTATGTAGGCAACACTGCAGCACACCGCCGTCGTGCCGGATCCGGCAGGTTGCCTACCCTGCGGGGGCCGTTGAGGAACCCCATGGCCGGTTTGGTGATGGCGATTTAATCGCTGAGTGGCCGATGACGTGTCTGAGTTGGCAAGGAGCGCCGAGGAGTTGGCATCACTGCGCGGCTGGTTGGGTCGTTCGACACCAGAGGGCGGCCCAGTCGGGTCCCCCCGGGTCCCCCCCTGCATGGATACGGCCCCACGAGTGGCTACACGAGTTTCATTTGTTCCGGGTAATTACCAATTAGAATGCCCGCTAGCCGGGGGCAGCCGGGCCATACCCAGCGGGAGGAGTGGGGTGCTGCTGCCGCTGCTGCCGCTAACGCGGGAGGCATTGTGTCAAGAGGGACAGGACCGAAGCCAACGACTCTGTATGATCTCATCAGGAAGGAGTATGCAGCAGCAGCAGCAGCAGCAGCAGCAGCAGCAGCAGTGGTTTCTGGTCTTTGACCGATGGCTGCCATGCGGCACCGCCTCGTGGGCCCACTGTTCTACCCGAGGTGCCCGGGAGCGGGAGCAGCGGAGCGCCTGGAGGTTAGGCAGCCCACCAGCCGCCTCGCAGCCGCAGCCGCAGCCGCAGCGCCGACCTGAAAACTCGGCGGCCTACACTAGAATTCAAACGACACGCGGCCCCGCGGCGCACCGCTGCTGAGTGGCCCTTAGTTCCAAAACGCGCCACCGCCCGGGCGCTGAGCGCGCCACAGTGCGGGCGCAGTGGGGCGAGCGGCGGCCCGCCCGTCATATCGCCGCACTCGTCGCGATGGGTGTTGATCGAGTCCTCGCGGTACGACGGCCGTTTTTCTCACTGCAAACGCCGGGAACACGACTGGTACCGTCTCCCCGACCGCCTCCGCCGGTCCGGACGCCGGCGGGCTCCGCGCAGCAGCCCACAGGCGCCGGCGTGCCTTAGCTCTCGCTGGCGATCTGTCACGACCCCGAGCCCGATATATACCCGGCGCGGCCATCACCAATGCAGAGTCGTACCGAGCCTTCCTCTCGGGGCTACAACGGGGTCCTCGTGGCCCTCCGCCCTGGGGCAAGTCCCCGGACCCACGGTAGAGAGTACCGCGCTGTACGGGCGTTCGCCCCGGCCATGGCTTGTAGTTCGCCTGGGTTAGGCGCAGGCCGGTCGGGAGTCTGGTCATAGCACAGTAATGGAACGCACCTCCGGGTGAACAGGATGGGGCTGACTCGGGTACGATTCTACTTTTTGGCGTGTGCTATCGGCCCAGCCGTGTCTCTCCTTTTTGCTCCCCGCCTGTCCCTCCCGACAGGGAATGGAGTCGACAGCGGGGCGGCGGTGCATGGCGGCGCCCAATAGCGGAGTGAATGTCCGTAACTAGCCTTTCACTTTATTGTTATTACGATCGGCTCTAGGAGTTTGTCGCCCCGAGGCTACAATTAATGCGGTTCTCCCCCCCCCCCACAATGGCTCCCTGTAGTTGCTATTTTAGCCCGAGCTTACTTACCTCTTTGTGCGCGCGCTCGGGGGTGCCTCAGTGTCGCCAACACGGGCGTAGTGCGTGCGTGTCTCAGTGCCGTTACAAAAGGGGGGGGGGGCTAGAATTCCAGATCATCAGATCGGGGGGCAGCAGCGGCTGCAGCACCAGATAGAGAGGTGCCAAAAGGCTGCCGCTGCGCGAACAACCACCGCCGCCTTTGTACTGTTACCGCCCGCCAATATCAAAACGGCGCGAGCGGTTTTCAAGCAGCACAACCACAAGGCGGTGACAGTAACAGCGGTGGGCCGGGGGGCCCCAAGGGGGGCCGGGGCCTCCGCCACCAATCAGCCAGATTATTGACACAATACCACTGATTACAGTTACAATGGCGCCGCAGAATCGGCGAGTCAGCGCGGCGGATCTCTTAATTGGATAGAGCATTGTGCGCGGGGTAAGTTGGAGGAGGTGGCGGAGTGGTGGCGCTGCGCCGCCAGCCCTTCATCTCTCCTTTTCTCTCTCCCCCCTCCCCCCTCTCTCTCTCTCTCTCTCTTTCTCTCTCCGTCCGCAGAGGTGTGTGATGCCGTGGGAACGCAGGCACCAGACGCAGACAGCTCCTACTATTTGATCGTGATGTTGATTTCCATCAAGCTGAGAGTCATACCGCCGGGGCCCGCGGTGCCGGGCGGCGGCGGCAGCAGCGGCGGCAGCAGCGGCGGTAGGTGCGGCGGTCGTGTCGATTGACCAGGAAAGGGCGCCCTTTTGGGCACAGATGCTCTCAGACCGTGAGCACCTGCGAGTGCTGGGGGTGTGCCCGCAGAGGTGACGGCTGCCTACCCACCCAGGGGCCTCAGGCGACCACATACGACATGAGAGACAACGCCGGCATGGAGTCGCAGCTACGCGCGGACTCAAGCCAGCGCCTGTGTAAGAGCCTCTAGAGCGCATTTCCCACTGGCGTGACCTAACCTTTTGCGCTGAAATAGCGCTCGAAAGGCGCTGGCCGTCTTCCAGGGCAACCGCGGCAGAGAGCGGAGCGGGGCGGGGCGCGGGGCGCGGCGGCGGGCCGCTCAAAAGCGGTTCCAAGTCGGAGAGCAAATAAGAGCTAATGAAGAGGGCGGTGGCCCGAGCCGAGCCGAGCCTGGTCCCAGTCCGACCGGCTGCTGGAGGCTGGGCTGGGCTGGGCGGTACCGAGCAGCGGTGGCGGCGGTACCTGTAAGGTGTGTGCCCCCTGAGCCGGCGGCCCCGGCGGCCACCGCTGCCCACCGTTCAGGCCACGCCCCGCCACTCCCCACCCGGCCTGTGCCCCTTTCTGTCCGCCCCTCCCCCTCCCCTCCCCTCCCCCCGGACCGGACGGTCGGTCGGCCTCGCTTTGCTCGAGTTTTACTTTAATACAGCGGACGATAAAGTTGGTTTAAGGACGATGAATCGACTACTTTGCAGCCCCCACCCGCACGTGTGTGTGTGTGTGTCGGCCTCTGTGTGCATAGACGCACCGCTGATGCTACCACCACACCGCCGTGTGGGGAGCAGCGGGCTTTCAGTAAGGTCCGCCTGTACACGAGCCCAGCCCGTCCGTGGGAACGATCCTCAACTCCTTTTTCTCGATGCCGATACGGCTGTGGATTGCTGCAGTTTTTGTTGTTTTTTTTTCAGTCGTATAAACTCCCGCACAACGCGCGATTTCTCATCCAGCACCGAGGCGCCCGCTGCTCTGCCCTGTGTGCTCTCCTCTCACATCTACCGGACCGAGCCCTACGGGGCAGAAATTAAGGTCCGGTCGTCCGGTAATGCGAAAGTGGGAGCCCGGCCGGCCACGCCCCCGGCCCCGGTGCGGAGGCTGGGACAGACGCAGACGCACTCTCGACGCCAACGTCGCGCATTTGTCAGGGTCAGGTTGGCAACAAACGCTCCGTCCCACTCGGGTGGCGCTATAAGCTGCTTTTTATTTTATTGGCGCCTCTGAAAAGTGTTTCCTTGCTAATTGTGCAATCAAGGCGTTCTGACGCCAGTGCAGAAAAGATGCAGTGCAGTGCAGATCCTTTTTGCTCTCTTCTGTCGCAGATTCCCCCCCCTCTCCACCCCCTCCCCTCCCCGACCTGTCTGTCTGCAGCGGGAGGAGGGTGGCGCCGTGTCGAATGCGCTGCTCGTCCCGAATAAAGTACGGCGGCAAGGCGAAAATTCTCATTAGCACGTGACACGTCGTCCACACCGGGCGCCGAGCCTGCCGGGTGTGAATCGGATGAAAGCCGCGTGTGTTTCATAGCCCGGGCCCGGCCGGCGCGGCCCTGCGGACATGCAGCCTTCCCCAGCCCCAGGGCTGTTGACTCGGCCAGACACAATTCGACGCAGGGCGCGCTGTACCAGAGACACCGACACAGTCGTATTTCGCTGTGTTCCCTCTGTGTGGTTAATGTCTGGCTGCTCCAGGTGTTTTCATCCCTCTCATGAGGATGGCGCCGGCTGATGACGCTCACAAGGAAATGAAGTGCGCTTCATCAATCCAGCATTGCCAGGTTGTTGTAAAAAGGAAATACACTCGGCTCTTGTAACAATGACAGTTTATTGGCCATCAAATTATAAATAATAAAAATCAACAAAATCTTGACGTTCCACGCGCTCACTCCCCCCTGGGCTTCTTCTTCTTCTTGAACTCGACGCCGCTGGCGAACTCGGCGGCCGCCATCGCGTTGGCCCTCCTCTCCTGGTACTTGGCGTTGAACGCGCTGGGCTTGGACGTGTTGGCCGAGAAGGGTGTCCCCGAGCCGGGCTTGCCGTCAGAGGACCTACCCGAGCCCCTGCCGCCCGCCAGGCCGCGACTCGAACCGGGGCCTCTGCAAAGCACGGGAAAGGGGTCAGTGGTTAGCGGCTATACAAATATACGGGAACGGCCGTCGCCGATGTCCGAGGCCGCGCCGAGGTGCAGTCCACGACGGGGGCCTCGGGGGCTCCGGGTCCTCCGGGGCCGGCACGCGCTATGACGGGGCACTACTGCGGCCACCCACCCCATGACCGTCCAGTAACTGTCTGTCTGTCTGTCTGTCCGGCCGTCTGCTTCTCTCATTTTGTCGGTGTGTTTGAAGAAGCCGTCAGGGGCTTGATGCTGCCGCCGCTGCCGCGCTGCCGGTCCAGCAGCACAGGTCCCAGAGGGCTCCCGCCCCGCCCCGCCCCGCCCCGCCCCGCCCCGCCCCGCTGCCGCCGCGCGCACGAGCACCAGCACTTGACGCGTTGGACACGGGTCTGCCGCCCAGCATGGCGTACGGGCGCGCGGCCCGGTGCGGCACGTCCCCGTCGTAGGCCATCCCGGCCATGCCGGCCATGCCCCATCAGACACCGCCGACCGGCCAGCCCCGGCCAGCTCCGACTAGCGGCGTCTTCAATCAAACGCCGTGAAGCGCCGCTCCGCTCACTTCTCGAAGCAGACGCCTCCATTTTTTTCCCCCTGCTGCCTTCTCGCCCGCGTGCGGTACTCCCTTCTCTCTCCCTCCCCCAATTGTCTTCCTTTCGGCCGTACAACCTCTTCTTCTTATTCTGCGGTCGTTCAAGATTAGAGGGAAGTATCTATTTTTATTTTATTTTTTATTTCCAGTCATTTCTTTCGAGATTCAGGCGTTTGGCGCGCCCGCTCGGATGGTTCGAAAAAAATAAAAACGAACGACGGGGGGAAGGAGATGGGGAGGGAAATGCCCCTGGTGAGTCGGCCACCCGCCCAGCGCCCACATCCGCCCGGCACGGTACCGCTACGCATTCCCGAACAGTCAAGCGCCCGCTGCTGACGTTTTCATACTTTTTCTACTTCTTTTGTCCGTCCGGCGGGGGCCGCGGCTGGGATGATCCCCGCCGTGGCTCGTGCTACCGAAGGGCCCCGTCCGGAGGCAGCGGAGAGCGGCCGTACCGCCTGCTGGACCCTCACAAATCGACTTTAGCGCACGGCTGGGCACCAAGGGGACCGGGCCGGGGCCGGGGCCGCCTCACTCGGCAGCCGCGCCGCGCCACGTTCCAGAGCAGGACTCATTACCACTCCACGGCCTACACAGCTTGATTCGCGCTGATGATGCCCCTGCACCTCCCCTCACCTCTTCCAGTAACCGCTCCTGACCCCCCCCCTCACCACCACCACCACCACCGCCACCACCAATCACCAAGGTAGCAGCAGCACCAGCTATCGGTCAGTCTGAGAACAAATGGCGCCTGTCGGGGTAGGCAACCACGGCCTCCGCGTGCACGCGTGTCGTGCGGGCTGGCCTACCCCAGCACTCGCAGGCGCCTGGCATACCACGCGAGCCTATCGCATCTCTCTCTCTCTCTCCCTGATTTGACGCGGTGGCCGCGCGGGTTCGCGCCCCGCTGAGGTGAGATTGCAGCACTACACTACCCGCCGCTGCCGCTACCGCCACCTCTTCCTCATCAGATTAATTTAATTACGCGATAAAAGCCCGGAAGGGACAGAAATGTTGGCCGCCGCCAACAACAACACCACCAGTGCCGTGGTGCCCGACGGATGCCCGGGGGCATATCGCTCGCGCCGCTGCTGCCGCGATGCCGAGGCGCGACCACGTTCACGTTTGTTCCCATCCAAATTTGAAGACAAAAGCCGTGGCAGACGGCGTAAGTGTGGCGGGAGGCGGCGCTGGCGGCGGGTGTCTGGCCGCGGACACGGCCGGCGGCAGAAGGCCGAGGCGCGACTCGAACAATCCGGGGGCTGATTGATGACCACACAGGTAGCCAATCAACGGGCCGGGCAGCCAGGTGAGGTGTGTCCCAGCGCCACGGGGCTACCGTCCGGGCCGTCACACTGAGAGCCACTGGGAGCCACTGGGAGTCACTGGGAGCCACTGGGAGCCACTGGGAGCCACTGGGAGCCACTGGGAACCACTGGGAGCCACTGGGAGGCACTGGGAGTCACTGGGAGCCACTGGGAGCCACTGGGAGCCACTGGGAGCCACTGGGAGCCACTGGGAGCCACTGGGAGCCACTGGGAGCCACTGGGAGTCACTGGGAGTCACTGGGAGCCACTGCAGAGTCTGCCTGCAGCAACAGATCGTCGGGGAGGGCCAAAACAGACGGACACCGCACCGTCGGCTCCCCGGACCCCCCGCCGAGTGTTTTGGGGGTCGCCGACGCCGGCCCGTTTGGCCTGCGGGGCGTGGCGGGGCGCCCCCTGAAGTGCAGGCCCAGCCGCACGCCCAGTGCGCCCTTCGGCACGGTCGGCCCTTAGGTGTTAATAGTGCGGTCGCTGCCAGGGGGCTCCCAGGGGGCTCCCAGGGGGCTCCCACAGGGTGCCGGAGGCTTTCGGGAGGGGCACCGCGGACTGCCCCTGGCGGGTAGGCATATCAATAACGAACCGCATCACATGACCTGACCTGCCGTGCCGAGTCGGCCAGCGGTGGGAACTCCCGCGGCCCTAGAGGGGACTCTAGCCCAGCACACAGCCTCCTGGAGGGGAGGGGAGGGTGAGCCGGCCTCCCTCTCATTGGCTAACACAGCCCTCCCTCCCTCCCTCCCTCCCTCTCTCCGCGGCGTTTTCCTTTTTGCTTTCCGAGTCCACGCGCCCACCGCAGCGTTATCAGAGGCCGGGCCCGGCTCGGCTCGGCTCTTACGACGACGGATCTTCAGCAATTAGCCCAGCAGCGGCTGCGGCAGCGCAGCAGCTTTGATGAGATTATAAATCTGATGGCGTCCCCCCCCCCCTCCCCCACCCCTGAGTGGTCTAGGCCGCCACCCCCCGCCCCCGACACGCCCCCCCGCGGAGCAACCCGAGTGGATCAACTTAATAGAAGGCCGCGCCCGCCGCGCTGGCAGGGGCCGCACCGCGATTTGGGAGAGCAGCGTTCGTGTGTGTGTGTGTGTGTGTGTGTGTGTGTGTGTGTGTGTGTGTGTGAGCGCGCGCGTGTGTGTGAGCGCGCGCGCCCAAGACCATTTCAGGCCACACTCTGCTGGCAAATTGCTGCCACAAACGAGTCTATAGTACTCCCATTAATGTGATCATGCGCCCTTCGCGATGGGAGGAGACGGAACGGGAGCACCGCAGCAATGTACGTTGGGGCCGAGGGGAGGGGAGGGGAGGGGAGGGGAGGGGGCGCGTTCAGCGGCTCACATGCAGAGCACGGCCAGCAACGAAAAAACTTGAATCTAATCAATTCCATTATATCCGACGCCGCCGTAGTACCACCCCCGCCCTGTCCCACACTCCTTACCCCCTCATCCCCGCCCCCAAACACTGACCAGTCAGTCGGGAAAACGGGGCGTTAAACTCAAGAAGTGAATCGATCAATCACAGAAACTGCTGCCGCGGCAGCCGCAGCCGGACGACGCAAGGACGTTCCGGCTCGGCCTCATGCAGCCCCAGCCCCAGGTAGGTCTGCCCCGGCCGCAGCAGATATGGGGCAGATTAATGTACGGAGTGATTACCACGTCAAAGCGTGTCCTCTATCTTTCTCGGCCTCGAACCCCATCCCCCATTGTAGATGCTGCTGCTGCTGCTGCCGCTGGGTGCGAGCGAGGCGAGCGTATAAACCAAACAGAACAAAAAGCCCCGTAAAAGTCGTCATTGTAAGGGATAATTCATTTTTTTTTCTCCCCCTCTCCCGCTTCCCCAGCAGCCCCTTTCGAGAGGACAGGGCAGAACAGCAGAAGGAAAACAAACGTCGAGTCCGCCTACCCCCGTGGCCGCTGGCCTCTGTCCTGGCCCTGTCGATCCCGGCCGAAGTCTCTGCCACCGCCGCCGCCGGCCTTGCGGTCCCGGTCCAGCCACTGCTTCTTGCCCAGGCCGCCGATCTGCGAGGGCGGGTCCCTCAGCGCGAAGCTCTTGGCGTAGTGGCCCAGGTGCAGCGCCTTGAAGTTGAACACGGTCCGGGAGTCGATCGGGTAGCTGGCGTAGAAGCGGACGAACGACACGTAGGCTGCGGACAACAAAACCACATGATGGGAGGTGTTTGAACCCGCGATACCCGGCCCTCCCCTCTGGGAATGGACCAAGTGGGGCTGTTAAATGGGTGGCCCACCCGCCCGGCGCCGCGCACGCACCTGAGGAGGCCACGGCCCACCTGGTGCGTGTCGGTTGGGTTGCCTACCCACGCGGCGCCCCGTGGCGGGTGCCGGTTGGGTTGCCTACTCCTCTGGCGCACTCTACGTCGCACATACCATTGGTCGCAAGGCTGTGCAGGTCCTCCCGGGCCTTCACGGAGTCCTCGAAGCGCAGCTGCAGTTTGGTAGCGGCGAATTCAGTCTTTCCTTTGCGCATCTGGCCAGGGGAGAAGAGCAATGAGTGCGAGGAGGAATAAGAGAAGTTGATGCAAAGCGTCGGTTCAGCGAGGACTCACCCTCGCAAGCTCTGGGACAGTGACGGCCATGGTGGGTACCAGATGTTTCAGAGACGTGTTCAGTTGCTGCTCCTTAATCCTGCAATACCAGCGAATTATGGTTGACAACTTAGATTTCATGAATGAACAATAATTGCAGTCCGAAAAATAGTACACACCTGACTCTCTGCTCTTCAAGTCTCGTGACAAACTGTGCCTCTGATGGAGCCAGCATGATCAATGATGAACCAGCAGAGCCCACTCTCGCTGTCCTTCCAACTCTGTGCACATAATCAGCTGATGTGCCAGGAGCAGTGTACTGCACAATCCAATCCACATGCGGCAAGTCCAAACCACGGGCAGCCACATCCTAAAGAAATAACACGTTTTCATTCATGATTATGCATAGTACTGCCATAAAATGAAAAATATAACATGAAATTTGTAGCTTACTGTGCAGAGTAGTACACCTGATGTAGCAGTCCTAAATGATTTGAATACATCAGTTCTGTCTTTTTGTGCCATGTTTCCATGAAGTTTAAAAAATTCAATGTCTATTAGACTAGGGTCAGATTCATCAGCTTCGTCATTATCTTTTTTTTCCAGTAAACCATATTCATCTTCAACATCAGAGTCTACATCAATGTCTCCTGTATCCTTTGCCTTTTCACGAGTTCCTAAGACACTTGAAAACAGTTCAGTATGGAAATCCACCATGTCTTGTGTTGCCATAAAAACAAGCATTTTTTTCTCATCTGACATCTGAATAAAATGAAATAAGTCAGAACAACTGTGAAAGAACAAAAGTGTAATGTAAGATGCATAAGCTCCATACTTACCCTACATTTCCAAACGATCAGTGAAGCAAGAGTAACCAATCTTAGTTTTGATGGACAGAGTAAATACCACTGAGTTAAACTATCAGGTATGACTAAATCCTTCTCTATTAATTCCCTATCACCTTCATCATCAAGCGATACAGCAGCATCCACAAACTTTGGGTGCTTTAAGGCAAGACCAGCCAGACGATCAACAGAAGAAGATAATGTGGCTGACAGCATGATAGTTTGCCTTTTCACCTTGGTATCCAATGATGCTACCTTGGGATCAATCTCTGGGGCATCAACATCTAAAGGATGGAATCGTTCTTTCTCACCCTCTGGATTACCATACTGCTGTTCATTCAGTGATCGGACAAAGCTGTTGAAATAGTAATGGTTGGTATAACAATTTTCAACTCAACATCATTTTAGGTACTCAAGCATTACAAAAATCAACAATAAACTAAATGAGGTGAGTGATGACAGAAGTTTTTTGCTGCTTACCTTGCTACATCTTTTTCATAACCCATATCAAGTAGACGGTCAGCCTCATCTATGACCAACCAACTGACATGGTCCAGAATAAGGTTTTTAGTGGTCTGAATGTGATCTAATAAACGCCCAGGTGTACCAATAAGAATGGTGATTCCTTTCCTCAAACGTGCTTTCTCAGATTTTTTTTTCTCTCCACCCACCAAATACCCAGGTACAATCCAAGTAAAAGGCTGAAATATAAATTGACCTGTTCAGTAACTCATTCTTAAAATGAGATAAAGATAAAGAAAATCGTGGTATGAAGTAATACACATTCAGTTACCTTGACCAATTTTACAAAACATTCAAATGTCTGCAGTGCAAGTTCCCTAGTTGGCACTATAACCACAGCACGAGTGCCATCTGAGCGCTGCAGCTTGGGTCTGATCTTCTGCAGTGACTCAACAATTGGTAAGGCATATGCAATTGTTTTACCACTTCCTGTCTGTGAGCGAACAAGGGTATCTTTTCCACTCATTATCACAGGAAATGATAGCTGCTGCACAGTAGTCATTTTAGTCATGCCCATATTTTTTTCTAAATTTGAAATCTAAGAGACAGAAACATGGTTGAGATCAGCAAAAAAAATTCAAAGGGAGCACAGAGGAAATATTAAAAAACAATTGATACTTACAGAATGAGGGTGAATGGCAACATCCTTGATTTTTTTCAAAGAGAACACATCTTCAGCGACAGGATTTACATCTTTGTGATCCAGGGTAGGTATTTCATCAACTGATTTGAAAAATGCAGCTACATAAGCAGGTGTTTTGTCTCGTGGTTTGCCTCTGAAAGGAGATGTGGTTTCATTTTGAGCACCCCATTTACTTGAGTTGTCCTCTTTCTCTCCACTTGTCCCAGTACCCACTGAAGTACTATTGGCATTGACTATTTTCTTCTGATTAAACAAAGATGTTTTCTTTTTGTTGTCTTCACCAACAGCTTTTGTCTGATGTAATAGCAAATTTGGGCTCTTGTCTTCTTTATTGTCAGCTTTCTTTACTTTCTGAGGTGAACTTAGATTGCTATCTTCCTCCACAATTGCCTTCTTAAGTGCTACTGAGCTTTTTTCTTTATTTTCCTCATCTTTAGTTTTCTTTTTTAAAGTGGGAAATACAATTGGTTTAGAAATTGTCTCATTACTTGATGTCTCCCACCATTTAGATCCAACACCTGATTTCACTTCTTCGGTTTTCTTGAATGATTGTGCTTGGGTTTCCTTGTGAACTGTTCCATTAACTGTTTTGTCCTGTATTTGAGGTGCAGTCCGCCACCTTGATCCCACTCTTGGTTTCACTTCCTCTTTCTTCTGAAATGATTTTGGTCGGGATTCACTACTAGCTGTCTCTGCAACTGTTTTCTTTTGGTTTTGAGCTGGAGTACTCCACCATGTAGGTTCTGCTTTTATCTTAAATGGTTTTATTTTAATATCATCATCAGTTTTGGGTTTTTTAAATGGGCTATCAGAAAAGGGTCCAGCATTATTATTCCGCCTCTGTAAAAACAACAAACAAATCTTAGCTTGTTTTACATTAAGAAAAATGAATAAATTCTTGAGAATAAATTTATTAAGTTTTGAACAGTATTTAATACACGGTTGGAAATTTTAAAGTAGCACAGTGGAACTGCACATGTACTTTTGATGTGAATATTATCAGCTACATCAGCAAATCACACGAGGAAAAGATAGGTTAAACCTCACGACGAATCTTCAACTGCTTAACTTTTACTAACCTTTTGGGGCTTGAACTTTTCCACCGGCGTGTTGACAATGTTCAGTGTTAGATCTGACATGATTTAGATACGCAATTCACTGTGTCATGTAATCAAAACCTGTAAAATACAACAATATTGCGTCTCACACGCGAGCCTGCACCAGAAAGATGACAACAACTGGCCCGCTATGCATGGGGGAGGTTCGGAGTTCGGAGTGAGAGGAGGCGTTCCGTCGGAGAAACACCACGGAGGCGGGGAGATGCTGTGCAGCTCCCAAGAAGATAGAGGACGCAAAACAAACATCACCTGAACAAGAAGCAACTTCGTTATATTTTGGCGTGATTTTAGACATTCACTGTTTTCAGACCTGGCAAACTTCGAACGACAAAAAAAAAAAAAATATTGAACTTTACGAAAAAGATTCCCAATTTCACAAAAAGTCGAAAACTAACAATTTTTCGTTTTTAAAGATAATCGCAGGATACATAAAATACAAAAAAAAAAAAAAAAAGATGCTTGCTCCTAGCCTGGAGGTGTGGGTCGGCACTGCTCCCGCGCCCCGACTCTGGTCCGAATCAGCAGCGAACGGCAAAACGCCGCGAGATACCTCTGGGCAGGCGCTCTAATGGAAGCAGAGTCTCTTGAGGAACGCGATATTACTGTCCAGTGTGGAAGTGGAAGAAGGGGAAACAGGGGGGGGGGGGCAGCAAGAAAGGGGTTCCCGCCCCTCCTTCTTTCACCATTATTTCGCGTCCAGCAGTGAGTCAGTCGTCCAAAGGGCACTAACCAGAAACGGCGAGGGTGGCCACAAAACGAGGGAGGGGAAAGGGGGAGGAAGGAGGGAATGGGTCTCGGACTCGGACGCGGCGTCGTCCGTCCTCTGCTAATTGTGTGACGCTGTTAGTGGTCAGTAATGGATATCCTGGCTGTGCGGGGAGGGGCGTCCGTTCCGTCACCACCACCCCGCTGACCTGCACACGCCCCCGTTGGACTCCTCGCGGTCGGCCGCAGTGCTCGGCTCCCCCCCCCCGTGCCGCACCACCCCGCGTCCAGCCCTCCCCCCTCTCTGTCGCATCGCTGCTGCTTTCTCTCTTACCCCCGTTCCACCACTCGATATCGGTGCGTGTACTTGGAACGCCGGGGACAGAGTGTGGATAGTGTGCACGTGTGAGATCCGGACCAGAGACGAGACGCAATCTCCGGACGGTTTCTTCGTCAGCGAAATTGCCGTGAAAGATCCGCGCGGGCCGAGCTCCACGTGGGGCGCACCGCGCACCCTAATCAGCGCCCCGCGTCGCCCCGTTCTCGACTATTTTTACACTTTTCGCGCTCCGTTGTTTGGCCAGCGCGCGTCCGTTATGTGGAAGTGTAGCCTCTCTGCACGTGTCCGAGTGGCGGCCGCGCAGACGGGGGTCATGTGGACGGGGCGGGACGGGGCGGGGGTCCGTCGTGTGAGAAGTAACTTCGGAGGAGACTTTTGGAGGACGGTAATGGCCTGAGACCTTATTAGTTGCGCCGACCGCAGCCGCCTAACCAGGTTCGCCCTGTAGCGCGCGGCCCGCGCGAATCTTCTCACGTGCGCTCTGTAGCACATCTCATTATGGTCAACGCCGGCCTCAGCACGGCCGCAGCTGCACCGCTTTGCCGACGCTGCTGCTGCTGCTGCTGTTGTTGATGGTTCTGGTGCTGCTGCCACACCCCAGCGCCGAGAGGTTGTGCACAAAACCACGTAACGCCTGAGGGGAGGGGGGAGTGACACACTGTGCTTGGGGCAGCCCGCACATAGCGCCTGCGGGGTAGGCCATCCCGACCCCCGCACGCACGCGTGTCGTGCGGGCTGGCCTACCCCGACAGTCACAGTAACAGTTTGACACGTCGTTCTCTTCCGAATTCGAGGATTAGAGGACGGTCCCCACGGCCGCAGGCATCCAGATAGGGAAGCTTTGCCGCCAGTCCCACGTATCTCCTAACGCACGGCTCGTAGGATCGCCCCCCCCCCCCTTCTTCTTTTTTTTTTGTTTGCGAATCTCTGGCGCCCGTTGCGGTAAACGTAATGCAATTGTGAACGTAATGGCAGCGACGTGGAAACACTTGGCGGCGATGAGTGAGTAAACGTACCCGCCTGCCGCAGCCGCAGCCGCCACCGCCGCAGCGCTGCGCCTCATTGGGGTCGGCTCCGTTTCCACCACCACATCGTCCACCATCATCGCGGTGACCGCGATGATGAGAAATTTCGCGCGCGGTAGTGGCGACTTTGGTTTCCTCGCCGCAAAATGTAAGTAGCTGCCGTCACACGCCCACGATGACTGGGACGTTAGCGTTAATTTGCAGGCCGGCCCTTTGTCTAGCAGAAGGCCCCTGCACCGGGCGGCACGGTGTCGTGTCACAGCCGCGATGTTTTTGGCGCCGCCAGCCCTCCGTCAGTTTTATGGCAGGCGCGTGCTGCGTGGTGCCGGTGTGGCAGTGATGGCATACCCCCAGGGAGGAGGTGCCCCCCGGTACACCATCCCTAGGGGCCATGTACCCCCCCCCCCCCCACCAACCGACTCGGGGGTACACCATCCCTAGGGGCCATGTACCCCCCGGGGGGTACACTATCCCTAGGGGCCGTGCACCTAGAGTTAGTGTACCCCCAGGGGGAGGGGGTGGGAGAGAGTACACGGCCCCTAGGGATAGCGTACCCCCTCCACGATGGGGGGGGGGAAGAGGTACACGTCCCCTAGGGATGGTTTACCCCCCGGGGGGTACATGGCCCCTAGGGATAGTGTACCCCCCGGTCGGTTGGGGGGGGGGGGGGGTACACGGCCCCTAGGGATAGTGTACCCCCCGGGGGGTACATGGCCCCTCGGGATGGTGTACCCCCGAGTCGGTTGGTGGGGGGGGGGGGTACATGGCCCCTAGGGATGGTGTACCGGGGGGTACAGTTTCAGGGGGGGGGGGGTCCCTTTTACACCGGCGCCACTGCCGCGGGGAAAATGGCCGACAGACTCTCCTCTCCTCTCCTCTCCCCGCCTGCCTCCGCCTCCTCCTGGAAAACGCTGCCGCCGTGTCGTGGCTGTGCCGGGCGGTGCCGGTGCCATGGAGGCCCGGCCGGTGGTGCCTCCTCCCACTTTGCTCTATCTCCTTGTGGGTGCGACGCGATGCGACGCGACGGCACGGGACGGGGCGCCCCGCTCCAAGACAAATCCTCGCTTTCCATTGGCCACGCTCCCGCAGCTTTTCCGGCTTTTATCTTTCTGTTCCCGCCAAGAAGAGCATTAGGGGAAAGGGAGAAGGATGCTCGCGAGCGGTGCGGGACAGCAGCGGCGGCGGCGGCTGCTGCTGCTGCTGCAGCGGCGGCGGGGCGGAGGGAAGAAATGTGTCGTAAATCCGACGAGATAGAGAAACGGGCTTAACGCAAGTGCAGCGAGTGTGGGTGTGTGAGTGCGAGAGAGAGAGAGAGAGAGAGAGAGAGAGAGAGAGAGAGAGAGAGAGAGAGAGAGAGAGAGAGAGAGAGAGAGAGAGAGAGAGAGAGAGAGAGAGAGAGAGAGAGAGAGAGAGTACGCGGAGCTGCGGAGGGATAAAACCGAGAAAAGAGCCAAGCGCGCGCGGACAGAGAAAAGGGAAGAAGTAAAAAGAATTGTCCGAAACATAGACGCGCAGAGGCGCAGCAGCAAAGGGGAGGCGATGCGGACTCGGCTGGCTCTCCGTGGCTTCCGTCGCCACTTTGCCGCCAATGCGAGGACAACAACGGGGGCGCCGGCATGGCGCCGCAGCAGCAGCGGCAGCAGCGGCAGCGGCGGCAGCAGCAGCGGCAGCAGCCCTATGCCCACTGAATAAAACGCAGCGAGACAGAGAGGGGGGATAGAGTCGCCCAAAATGCTGATCGGGCACGTTCATAGAATGCCATCACTCAGTCAACAGAGCTCGGCCGCCGCGCGCCGCGTCATAACGGCGTCAGCAGCTGCAAGGGACGCGGTCCAACCCTCCGCGGTCAGAAGAAATCGGCTGGGGATTGCCAGAAAATGAAAGGAATTCCCTCTCGCCCTTGTTATTCATGTTTGGGTGACAGTTTTAAAAAAAAACGAATAGAAGTATTGAGAGTTGGCAGACCTGCTGCACAGGTCCACCCACCACAAGCGCCGCCATCTCGCAATGAGAATGTGAAACCGGGTTTCTATATTTTCTATAGGACAGGTCCTGGTCGGCGTAAAAAAAAGATGGTTTCAAATGATGGTCTCAAAGAGGATTGTCATTGAAGATACGAGTGTAAATTTCAAACATTTATTGAGAAATCGATTATTCATTCATTCATTCATTCCTATCAAAGCTTAAAATCCTAACTTGTATGAATAAAAATAAATACATAAATCACAGATAAAACAAAAGCTAATGTACACGTAAGACGTTAGAATACAGTGGAGATGGTGGACGAGCTCTACAGAGCCGGGAGAGGTTCCCCCGTCACACCTCGTCCGGGGCCAAGGCGACGGCCTCCTTGTTGCGGTCGCGGGAGGCCTGGACGTCGTAGATGTTGGACATGGAGATGCTCCAGCCCTCGTCGCCGGGACCGCAGCGCCGCCTGGGCGGCTTCAGGCCGGAGCTCCACTCCCTGTGCGCCACCAGCACCACGAGCCACCCGTACGCATTCAGCACTGGGAAACAAAAAAGGGAAAGTGATACACAAGTTTCACAGTTCGCGAAATTCGTGAAAGTTCGGCACGGCATCTTCGGCCCGTCACTTACGCAGGTAGACGACGGCGGCCACGATCGCGACGACGGCCGAGTGCTTGATCTGCAGCTCGTGCTCCTTGTCGTGCTCGCGGACGTGCTCCTCCCAGGCCTTCTCCATGCGGTGCTCCAGGACCCCGTGGGCCGGATGCGCCAGCAGGGGCCTGCTGTGCTGAGTCTCGGGGTGCTCCGCCATGGCGAGGTACCGCGCCACCTGTGCACCAAACATTCGACACTCGTCACACCTCGCCGCGTGAGGTCCGCGTCGTCACGTGATCTGTGGCCAGGCCGGCCCTCACCTGGATGATGATCCGCGCCACCTGCGAGGAGACGCTCAGCGCCTGGAGCAGCAGCCAGGGCAGGGATCCCCAGCGTGACGCCTGGAGCACAAAAACGCTTTTCAATCGGTGCCGCCAGTCCCGACGGTCTTCTTTTATTTCATTCTCTTATGGCGCGCGCTCAGCTGACCGTACCCATTACCGATCGAGTGGCGTCAGCAATAACAACAGCGTCCCGTCCCTCACCTTGACCAGACTGGAGTACGCGAGCAGCACGCTGGCCGACCAGTACAGGACGGCGAACACCAGGAACCCGGCCAGGGCGTGGCGCACTGATGCAAAACAAACACAGTCGCTTATCACGAACACACGATTGATAACACACTCTCCCGACCCACCTACCGTTGGCGTCGAAGGGCTGCCGCTCGGCCTCGGCCCACTTGCCGAAGTCTTCGCGGGAGTGGGGGTGGTCGTGGAGGGCGAGGGGGATGGCGGCGGCCCGGCCCGCGTCCAGCTCGTCTAGGCTCAGCCCCAGCAGCACGGCCACGCGCCCTGACCCCCACCCCCGCACCAGCTCCCGCGTCAGCTGCGACACCACCACCGTCGCCGTCAACTGGAACCCCAGACCATGCACACGCACTGACCGAGGCGGAAAAAGCCGAAAGCGGCGAAGAGTGCAGCGGGCGTTAGCGGGCGTTGGCGGCCGTTCACCCCGCGTGGGCCCTCACTGCAGCCAACTCACGCAACACCCAGTACCAACACCTCCTTACCACTCCCAACACCGCGACGAAGCGAGCTCCGATGGTGGAGCTGCGGCACAGCAGACGCATGGTTGCTGTTGGTGGTGGTGGTGGCGGTTGGTTGTGCGGTAAACAGTCGTCGTGGTCCTGGCCCTGGTGATGGTGATGGTAGAACGCCCACAACACCCGGCGCGTGGCGCGGTAGCGCGAGTCCAGTCACTTGGCACCATCAATACGAGATGAATTTTCATGAATCTCTGCGGCGGACTGTACTGGATTAAAAATTGTTGTGAATTGGGCAAAAAGTCTGGCGGGTACACACACACACACGCGTGGGCAGGCGGGCGGGCACTGTGTTTGCCGTGCGTGCCGGCAGACTGGACTGGACTGGACACTGGACTCTGACAAAACACTGGCGACTGCTCCGCTCCGATCTGGCATCTGGCCCGCTCTGACTTCTGCATCAGCAGGCGGTGGCAGGCGGCAGGCCGGGCGAGGCGGGGCGGGGCGGGGCGGGGCGGGGCGGGGCCGGCTGAGGCGCGCTGTCTCCGCGCGGCGCCTCATCGGGCAGCGTCCAAAAACCAGCGGCTGCCCTTTTGCACCACTTCTATGAACGCGATTATAAGATTTAAAAAAAAAAATGCCGCTATTATTCTAATGCGCCATTAATTACGAATAATGGGATTTCGCCGGCACACACCGATGCCGAGGCAAATTCAATTTCCAGCGGGGGAATGCCCAAAATTTGCCCCTTTTTCTGTGATATTTTTTTTCCCGGAAACATTTCCGTGATCGGTGACTGGCAGGACTGTGAAGGTACAGGAAGTGACCGAACACGAGACTGTCTCGCTGGGTGTGCAATGACTTGACACCGTGATGTCGCCGTCCCCGCCGCTGGTGGACCTGCCAGTCGTGGCTCGGGCTCGGGTCCGCCCGGACGGTAGGCAGCCTGTCGCACGGCCGTGCTGGAGGGGCGGCAGGTGTCCCGGCGCGGCAGCCGCCCGCCGGCCGCGTCCCTCAAGGCCCCGCCAACGAAACGATGGACGAAGACGTCTCGTTTCATTTTTCCGTCGCCTTGTCCGCGCGCACCGAAGCGGCTGCTGTGGCGTCGGCAGTATTCATCCCGGTCATTACTGGTCTAACGACTTAATTCGGACCAACTCATCCGACCCGACGGACTCCGCGGCTGCGAACTGCACTCATCGACAGACTTTACTGGATTAGTCGGTCGAGTTGTCGTAATAGACCGGGGAACAGATTGGAACAGACTGCGGGCGAACCTCGCGGACATTTCCCCGCAGAGAGAGAGAGAGAGAGAGAGAGAGAGAGAGAGAGAGAGAGAGAGAGAGAGAGAGAGAGAGAGAGAGAGAGAGAGAGAGAGAGAGTGAGCGTCAGAGCGTGGGAGTGAGAGGGCGCGGGCGACGCCTACGGGGAAGCGCTTGAGGCGAGCCTGACGCTCGTCCAGCCTGCATATTTTAGCTCCCCCGCCGCCGCCCCCAGCCGCACCACGGCCGAGCCGGTTGGTCACGAACTGCTCGTGGGGGTTGTGGGGTGGCGGCGGCGGCGGCGGCAGCAGCAGCAGCAGCCGCAGGCCAGGCGACAAAACCACTCCGCCGGGGCCGCCGTCGTCCCTGTTTCTGCTCCAGCGGCCGCTTTACCAGCCGCTCTGCCTCTCCCGTGCCCACCGAACACTGCCCCCCTCTAACACAAAATACGTGACGCTGCTCCGTGCGGCTGAGACGGTCATCTCCATGGAGATGGTAACGTCTTAACAGGGACGCGATCTGCAGCGACTTCCTCTGGCAATGTGATGAGCGCAGCGCGATGGGCCCCCGTTTGGCAGGACGAGCCAACCAAGCAGCCCGGGCAGAGGCGGCGGCGGCGGTGGCGGCGGCGGCGGCGGCGGCGGCGGCGGCAGTGGCAGCGGCGCCCAGCGAAGCGCAGGCCATAATCTGGTATTCCGACTCTATTTGACCTCCGAAAACGACTATTTGCAGCGATTTGCATCGCGCAGCGACGGAATAAAAGTTTCCCTGCTTTGCGGAGGGAAAATATTCACTCGCCATGTTTCCCTCCCCTTCCTTCTCACCCCCTCCCCCTCCGCCACGCCGATGATATTCGTCTTCTTTTGTGCCGGGCCTCCCGATACGTCGGGGAAGCGGAATCAGCCTTGGAAATAAGAGGGACTCAAATGGGGCGGAATCGGGAATGTAGTGCCGTCAGGGAGTCATACTCGGAGCGCGCACGTGACGACAAGGACTCCGATGAGCTTCCAAGAAATGACGCAGCGACGGTAGACACCCCGTGCTCGAGAGCACCCGACGCGGTGAGGGGTAAGGCGCTCGAGGACGGTGGATTTCTAACTGCGTTGCGGAAGACGACGGTCAGTGTAATACGGCCCCTCGGATCATCGGTCGGATATTGAGGAGAAACTTAAATGGCGTTTTGACTGAATCTGGACCTTATTTCTCATTTATGGCGCGATCTTTGCGCGTTGAAATTTCTCACACCTGCTCTCGAGAGTTTTCGGTCTTAGAAGATTTTGCTGTTCAACTTCCGTTTCCAAGTGTCATTCCGCGACAGGGTCCTGCCAGGCCGTGCCCACGCCGTGCCCACGCCGTGCCCACGCCGTGCCCAGGCCGGCGGAATGGTAAAAGTTATCGGACGATGAGGAATAGCGCAGGAAACCTCGTTTTAATGGGGTCATGAATATATTCCACGGGGATCACGAAAACATGCAGAGTAATGCTGTCGTCGGGTTCTGGAGGGGGTGGAGTGGTGGGAGAGGGGAGGGGAGGGGGGGGGGTAAGGAGGGGGTGGTCGACCGCCGACACCGCGCACCGCCTCCCCCGAACAGAGATGAGGTAGGAACCAAACTGTGCGGTAAGTTTAAAATCATCGACTAACTTTATGTTACACCAGCAAAAAAAAAAAAAAAAAAAAAAAAAAAAAAAAAAAAAAAGTGAGTGGAGCCCCCAGTGAGCCCTGCGCTGTGCCCCGCTGGTCCGCCCTTTGAGGACGTCGCGGCTCATTTTGCATGCGGCCCAGCGAGCGCGGCGTACTAAATGAGCGTCGGCGATATCGATGGGCGAAATATTACGGATGTTAAAAGGCTGCGGCCCGGCATAACTCTTTGGAAACTCGGGCGAGCAGAGGGAGAGAGAGCGAGGGCTGCTGAGAGGGAGAGAGAGAGAGACAGAAGGAGGAGGGTGGATTTCCTCCGCCCCTCCCCCGCCAGTCTCCGCCCCTGGACTTCCCGCTCTTGCTGTTCGACGTTGCCTGGTCTGCTTTTCCCATTGGATGTTTTCCCCTCGGCGCTCCCCGCTTACGACTACCATGCTTCTTTCCCAGGGAAATATAAAACTTTGGCATTTTTTCTCTTTTTTTTTTACGCACTGCGGAAGAGGAAATATATAAGCTGAAGCCCGCCTCGGTGTTGTGCCGGCGGGGAGAGAGGTTAAAGAGAGAGGAAACTTTCCAAATCGCCAGCGGCGCCGCCGCCGTGCGTCTCGTGGCGCCTGCGAGGTAGGCAACCACGGCTCGTGCCGGGCGCGGGCTGGCCTACCCCGGCACTGGCGGGCGCTCTGTCCCGTCCCTCTTCGCCGCTGTTGTCGGAGCTCACCGCGGGTTATTAATTGATCCAGTTAATTAACCTCGCTCGGCCAGCCTGTCGCTATTATTGTCAGCACGTAGGCAGGGGTGCCAACATGTTGCCGCAACTCCCAGCAGCAGCAGCAGCAGCAGCAGCAGAGCCAAGCGCCGCGGGTTCAACTACCAATGTCCGCCCCACAATATTGCCATGTCTCCTGTCGCCGAAATAGTGGCGATTGTACGCGGAAGCGCGGACCGCTGGCAGGATAGGGTTGTTGCGGGGGCGGGGCGGGGGCGGGGCGGGGGGCATACATCACCGCATGGCCTGCTTATTGAAAGGGTAATGGACCCCTCAATATGGTTGGCTCGTCTGCCTCCCCGTCCACCTCAACCCCTTCTACATACCGCTCTCTCTCCCTCTCTCTATCCATCTATCCATCCCTCCGTCTCTCTCCCACTCCCTAGCGGGCGCACTCGCCGTCCCTCTTTTTCATCCGTATTTACGAGGGCCAAGAAGTGCGTGGTCCGTCGCTATGCCGCTGCGGGGAAATATATTCAGGGCCGAAATGACGTCATCCATTTGTGAACCATACCGAACCGACCGTGGATCGGATCGGATCTCGACCTCCGAGCCGAGCCGAGCACAGCCAGCGCCGAGCCGGTCGTGTTGTGATAACGTCACCGCTGATAACGCCCTACCTGGCCGGAAGGGCCTTGGCGGGGCGTGCCCTTTTGTGGGGAGGGCCCTCCCTTCCGTTTGGCCCAGCCTCTCTCGCTCTCTCTCTCTCTCTCTCTCTCTCTCTCTCTCTCTCTCTCTCTCTCTCTCTCTCTCTCTCTCTCTCTCTCTCTCTCTCTCTCTCTCTCTCTCTCGTGTGCCTGGCGGCCCGGGCTGTAGCGCCAGCAGAGAGAGGCAGGGGGTTTCAGCCTCAGCCGTGCTGCTGAAACGCGCTGCTGAAACGGCCCGTGAACCCAGCAGCGTTCAGCTTCGGCAGACCGTTTCAACGACACGGCCGGGGGTGAGGGGGGCCAGAGGAGAGGGGAGGGGAGGGGGAGGGACTAAGAAGGGTGGAGGCGGGGACAAAGGGCCGCACTTGGCACCTAGAGAAAGGCCCGGCACGAGGCCGCCGGGCGGCCGCCATTTGCCTCCACTTTGTCGGCTAAATTTCTCATGAATGCATCTCCTCCTCCCAGCGGCGATCCGACCCGGCGTCGCCGCCGCCGGAAAGGACCTCACCGTCGTCACCGGGGGACAGGAGGGCGGCTCGCCGGGGGACACCGGACGCCGCCGAAGGACACCGGAGGACTCCGGAGGACACCGAAGGACACCGGAGGACTCCGGAGGACACCGAAGGACACCGGAGGACTCCGGAGGACACCGAAGGACACCGGAGGACTCCGGAGGACTCCGGAGGACTCCGGAAGACACGGCCGGCTAGATATATCTCGTACTGGCCGGCAGTGTTAGACCGTCAGAGGTTCCCTTACTTCTAACGCCTCTAGCTTTCTGGTCGCGCTTTTAGGATGGTTGGAAGTTGCGGTGGTGGTGGCAGAAGAGGGTGGTGGAAGTGGGGCAGGGGCAGGGGTGGAGTGGGGGGGGGGGGGGGGGGAGGCCTTGAGCACAGCACACGCACATCTCATGTCGCATGGAAATTTGCTCGCGCCACTTTGAGCCCGTTGCTTATGCAAACATGGAGCTGAGCGACTTGAAACGAGACTGGATGCGAGAGGGTTGGGGAAAGGGCAGGTTTGAGCGGCGGAGGTTGCGGAACCGCCCCAGCTCTCTCTCTCTCTCTCTCTCTCTCTCTCTCTCTCTCTCTCTCTCTCTCTCTCTCTCTCTCTCTCTCTCTCTCTCTCTCTCTCTCTCGCTCTCTGTCTCTGTCTTTTTCTCTCACGCACACCCATCCCCACCCCTTCCCTTCCTGCTCTCGTATATAAAATAAACGACAGAACGGAGTGAACAAAGTGCATGCATTCGGCAGAGGGAAGGCACTCTTACCGCAGTCACGTCAGTCACGTGACAGGTGAGGGTTCTGTCTGTGGATTCACATTCACATTTACAGCGCATTAATACGCTCGGCGGCTAGCCGAAGGAAGGAGAGGCCCGGCGAATCTCACGAACGGTGCGGCGTTTTTGCGATGTTCATCCCGGCACAGGTAGCTCACAGGCGTGAGACAGGTGCGCATGTCCAGAAATGCGCCTGGAATGTGTAATAATGGCTTTTTAAACCCCCGCCTTCTTTAAAAAAAAAAAATGAAAGAGTCCCAAGCGAGAGGACTTTATTATCGGGCACTCGGCTGCTGGCCGTCCCATCCGCCGCGCATTAACCTATGAATATTGTAATCACTTCCGGACGACGCAATTAGGTCCTTAAA
Source organism: Odontothrips loti (assembly GCA_038380765.1). Lineage (NCBI taxonomy): Eukaryota > Metazoa > Arthropoda > Insecta > Thysanoptera > Thripidae > Odontothrips > Odontothrips loti. The sequence goes on from CM076254.1 coordinate 9,353,337, forward strand.
ACTTAGGGGCGCGGTGGTGACTTGCAAATGCCGCCCCGCCCAGCCCAGCAAGCCAGCAGCAGCCAGCAGCAGCGAGCGGATTCCTTTCGCACGCTTTTAACAAGTTTCCTCCTGAGTAGCGGCGGCCCGCTCCGACAGGACGCCACCAAAACACACCAATTTATCCCTTCAACATGGGCGGGGGAGGGGGGAGGGGTGTTTTTACTCGTTCTCTGTTTACTATACTACTGCTGCTACGACGTAGAAGCAAAAAAGAACGAGTATTGCGCTCGCCCTGTCTGTTAAGACCCATTGGTTGCTTTTTTTTGCCCCGTTTTTATTACTTTTTTTTTTCAAAATTCCCTACCTCCTACCTCCTTAAAAAAAAAACGGAAAAAATGGGTGGGTCCTACCTCGTCCCAGACTTCCGTCCGGAACCGTTCCTGCTTAACTTCGGTGTTCGGATGGGAACCGGTGTACCAGGAGTTGACCGCCGCTAAGACACAGGCACGACGCAGCCACCTTGGTAGGCAGGCTTCCGCAACGGCCAACATCGCCCCTTCCGCTGACTAGATTTCAGGAGTCAACCCCCTTCGACCAGCCAGTTGGTCTGTGGCCCTAAAGCCACTCCCTCGCGAATTGAGAGGGAGGTAGGATGCCCAGATCGTACACGGCCGAAGCCGATTGTACTCTACTCTTCTACGCCATGTATCCAAGTAGGTGTTGCCCGAATACTCCAGATTCCGAGGCCTTACGCTTGAAAAATGTAGAAGGCCGAACCCTAGGCCTCTACATTTAACTTCTGCCGAGTCTTGGCAAGCACCATTCCCCTGCTCGGGCGTCGAACCACTGAGTTAACGAGTGTATTCAACCTCCGGGGAACGTCCGCGGCCCAACGTCCGCGGTCACTCAGACAACACACTTTGAACACGTTCTTCTGGTATATTTTACCCACCATCCTCGGTCGGCAGACTTCAGAAAAATTTTTACTCCGGCAAAGAGTTGAACCCCCGACCTTGCGGTCACCGACCGGTCCGCTAGCTCACTGCGCTACGGAGCTACGGTGAGGAGTTGCAGCGCGCTGTTGATACTTTAGCCACTGTTGTCCCGGACAGTGCCCGAGATGCGCGCGGTGTGCTCCGTCTGCGCTCAGGGTCTGGTCAGCCCCCTGGTCCCGATGCGGTTCGGAATGCGTTCTCCGTATGATGAAGCCTGTGTGTTGAACAAACCATGCCTCATGCTCCCTCACATGCGAAGTAAGAGTTGGCCTGCAAAAGGATTTCGCAGACAACATGGCCGTCCTCAGAGCTCAGAGCTTTACAGAGGTGCCAGTCCTCATTACCTGGCTGCCTCTCACCGATCGAACCCTCCCTCGACTCCATCTCCTTCTCTCTCTCTCTCTCTCTCTCTCTCTCTCTCTCTCTCTCTCTCTCTCTCTCTCTCTCTCTCTCTCTCTCTCTCTCTCTCCCCCCCCCCCTCTCTCACTCTCTTTCCCTCTCTCTGCCCTTTCTCGCCCGCGTTGCCCGACGAGATGAGGAGATGAAGAAAGCGCGGGCCAGGAAAGAAAAATAAAAATAAAATAAAAAAAGGACGGAGGAAGAAAAAACTTTGCCATTACCAAGCGTAATGGACTTGTAGCAAAACAGATTGGTTCCTATTCCGGGTTGGCACACAGCGCTGCCGTGTGGGCGTTGCCCGGCGCCACTACCACTACCACCACTACCACCGGGTCACGCCGTGGGCTGAAGTGGCCGTCCTGAGAGCGGGCGGCGGGGAGGGGAGGGGGGAGGGGTGACACGACCGCGAATTAATGGGGAGATTTTCGCAGCAAGGGTGTGGCAGCAGCAGCAGCAGCAGCAGCAGCAGCAGCAGCAGCAGCAGCAGCAGCAGCAGCAGCAGCAGCAGCAGCAGCAGCAGCAGCAGCAGCAGCAGCAGCAGCAGCAGCAGCAGCAGCGCCACAGAGAGGAAAAAGCGGAAAAGGGTTGTGGCGGCGGTGAGAGCGCAGAGTTCCGACCGGAGGTCAGCTTCGGTGCCGATTGTTCGACGCGATGCCCACGGCCACGCGGTGCGGGCGGTGCGGTGACGGGCAGCACTGCTGCCACTGGCACTGCTTGTGCTCGGGGAGGGTTGGTTGCTGGTTGGTTGTTATGGCGCTCGCCTCCACTTAATATTCATCACGTTAATGACTTTGTAAGGCGGGCGGTAAAACATACGGCTTTGTGCCATCAAAGCGGGGCGGGACGTCCATCCCCTCCCCCCCCTCCCCACCCCCGGCCCCCTCACCGCCCGCCCCCCCGCCCCCCCGCCCCCCGCTGTCTTCCGTTCGCCAAAGTGTTCGCCTTGCGTTTATGTCACCAGCGTCTCGTTCGCTCCAGAGATCCCCGGAATAGTCGCAGCATTTCCAGTTCTGGGATCGGGCTCCCAAAACTTTGTGGGCGCGGCTGTCATATTTCGTTATTTGATCTGCTGGGCGCGCAGCGCTCTGCTGGGTCTGTGCCGGGGGCGCTATGGCGGGGTAGGGGAGCGGGGCTGGGGAGGGGAGGGGAGGGGAGGGTAACGATGGAGTGTTAAGTTGTCTCCAATTAATTCAGCTGTTAGAGGGGCGTCAGAGCCACTAAGTGGGAGGGAGGGAGAGAGCGGGAGTCTGGAATGATATTTGGGCTGGAAAGCGCCGCGCAGAGTGAGTGAGAGAGAGGCAGAGAGAAAGACTAATGGAGGGTGCCAGAGCTGTGCTCAGTGCCGCCGCTTCATTACAACTGTACACCGTTAATAATGTATCAGGATACGCCCTGGCTTCGCCCTGGCTTCGGAGGGAGTCGCGAGCGTTATCGCTGACGCCATCTCGCGGGGTGTCCTGGCCCCGCCCCGCCACCGGCGCCCTCCGGCGTCCCGAGGCGACACCAATATATATATATATATATATATATATAACGTACATAAGCCAATCTGGATTTTCACACTTCCATCAAACGAAGAGCACGCCGGCGCCCCGCCATCTGCATGTAGCGACGAATTATAGCACGTTCCTCGCAAGTGCACCCCCCCCCCCCCCCCGGGGCGGCTGCCGGGCGGCCACGTGTACCCGGAGCGAGCTATGAATTATTTAAAACCGAGTCCCGGCGGCCGCTGCCGCTGCCGCCGCCGCCGCTGACGCCGCTGCCGCCGCTGCCTCCGCCGCCGCCGCCTCGCTTCGCCTCGCGCCCGGCCCGACGCCCGCCCGCACCGGCGTCTTCCGTCCGTCCCAGCTGCTTCACTCATTCCCCCTTTACCATCATTTCGCATATTCCTTTTCCTCTTCGCGCGCTTTTCGCGGCGAAAAGCTGTAATTTCGCGTCGTTGATCCAATCTTATTTTTTTGGCAGCGAAGATCAAACTGTTGTATCTGCAGACTTTAAGAGTGCGGTGGAGAGAGAAAAAACAACAAAAATAACAAGAACAACAAACGAGAAGCGTGGTGAGGAATAATGTTGTCATGTCGCGGTCGCGGGGTCGTGGTAGTGTCAACGTGGGGTCCCCGGCACCGCCCCCGCTGACCAACGGCGAGGCCGGACTGCTGCTGCCTCTACCATTCATCAAAGTCTTCACCCTCTCTCTTCTGCGCTGCGGTTTTCCCCTTCTCTTTTTCCTCTCCCCCTTGAAGTGACAGGGATTCGCTCCCCTCCCCCCACCCCCACCCCTCTATACCACCCTCTCTCTCTCTCTCTCTCTCTCTCTCTCTCTCTCTCTCTCTCTCTCTCTCTCTCTCTCTCTCTCTCTCTCTCTCTCTCTCTCTCTCTCTCGGTCTTTTCCTCTCTTTTGGGAGCTCCCAACCAATGCTTTCCAGCTTCACGCTTTTGGAGGCGATAAAATCTGCACTCTCCCCGCATTAATGACACTTTGGGGCGCGAAAAGCTCATCTCTCATGACTCTCTCTCTCTCTCTCTCTCTCTCTCTCTCTCTCTCCCTCTCCACACTCTCTGTCTCTCGCTGTGTGTTTTTGTACGAGTCTCTTTCCGCACTGGCCGTCTGACTGCTTTGGCTTTCCTCCCATTTTGCCCCCCCCCCCCCTAACGTCCGCCCTTCTCTTTCCCCTCCACGGTTTCCTCCATTTTACACGCCTCTTCTGCTCGCCTTATTCTGAAAATTTCTGACTGTTTCCTCTTCGAGCTTCTTATTATGCGCCCGCGGACTCTCAGAAAAAGAGAGAATTTTGCCAAGAAAAACTAGACGAGTAGCACTGTCAGTCGATGTCACTTCGACCAAAATGGAGTCGGAAAACATCGATTGAGGGACTCTTTTATTTTTCTGTGCTAGTGAACTACGTACTTCAGAAACGTTGCTACCCGAAAAAAAAAGTCGATACTATACTGGGAAAAATGTCGACCCCTTTTCTCGCTGTGTAGTTCAAAGCAAAGACGGGGGGCAAAGCAGCGCAGATAGAGTCTGTCCCTGAGTGACGCGTGGTCAACGTGTCCAATCAAACATGTCAACCGCCGTGTAACTCCGCTGTCCGGTCTCTAGGGGAAGGGGGAGGGGGAGGGGGAGGAGGGAGGGTGAGCCCCTTGGGACTGACCTCCATTTGGGCCCCTTCAGCGGTCGGTAACGGGCCCACTCCAACAGCCGTGACCTCTACCCTGACAATCACGGCACGAACGTAGTCAGATGTTGCCCGGGAGTTGTTGTTTTTGTCTCTCTCTCTCTCTCTCTCTCTCTCTCTCTCTCTCTCTCTCTCTCTCTCTCTCTCTCTCTCTCTCTCTCTCTCTCTCTCTCTCTCTCTCTCTCTCTCTCCCCCCACATACGTATACGTTTGTTAGGGCCGATATCGCATTCGCCATCCATGGCCGGAAGTTCAGCGAAAGACATATAAAAGGGGCGGAGCAGCGAGCGCGGACACAAAATATAATCTGCTCATCTCGGGCCGCGCTATGAAATTCTAACGGAAGCACTATGACTGCTGGACTCCTGGGGTGCCCTCGGCTGCCCTCGGACGCTGAGATGCCGGCTAGTCGCCCTGCTCGTGACCATTAGCCCCCTCTCTCTCCCTCCCCCGGGGGTAGAGCAGGGCACAGGCGGAGATGGTCCGCACCACCGCATCCAATGTCTCTATTCAGCCGCCCTTCCCTCCCCCGGCTGCCCCCATCCCTCCCCTGTGCCGCCGCCGCCGCCGCCGCAGCAGCAGCAGCAGCAGCAGCAGCCCTTCCGGCTCTAAAGCTCAAGCAATGACCCATCTGAGACCCGCTCGGTTCCGGTTTGAATATGACTACAGCAGTCCGCTCTGTCCACACGGGGGAGGCTTGGCTCTGGAGTCGCACTGCCATGTAACACGCAGCCCGCGGAGCACAGCCGTGTCGTCGACCATTTATATTTTTTTTTCAGAAATAATCTCGATCCCCGGACGTAATGGACGCGCGCTCGCCGCCGGCAGGAATATAATATAAAATGAATGTCTATAAAACCGTATTGTGGAGGATTCGACGCCAAGGATTAGGGCCCTGCGGCCAGCGGCGGGCGAACGATTTGTCCACAGCGCTGCGAATGGGCCCAGCACACGCTGCGGCACGCTTCGACACACACATACACACACGTCCGCGCGCGTGCGCAAACACACACACACACACACACACACACACACGGAGCGCTGCAGAAGCAGCCCATTTTTTCGGCGCGGAAGCGCTTCGCGAGAGAATTCGGAAAGCCGTTCGGAAACAGTTTGTCGCCACGTGCCGAAAGGGCCGCCCCGTTTTTCGACCACTTTCCTCGCTCGCTCTTTCTCTCTCTCTCTTTCTCTCTCTCTCTCTCTCTCTCTCTCTCTCTCTCTCTCTCTATCTATCTATCTACCTATATATCTCTATCTATCTCTTTCATAAAAGGGTAGAAAGAGCAAGGAAGGACAGAAAAAAGAGAGAGAGAGAGAGAGAGAGGCGCAAGTGACGTGACGACCTAGCCTAGGAAAAGACTGCCGTGCACTGTATCAGCCCCCGCGCTGCTCTGCGCACAAAGGGGGGAGAGAGACAATGCAATCGGGTGCTGAATGATGATGATGTGAGGCCGGCATTACGTGGCGTGTTGGGGCCATTAGGGGTCAACAGGGTGATGGATGCGGCCGGGAGAGAGCAGGAGAGAGAGAGAGAGAGAGAGCTAGGGAGAGAGCAAGGGAGAGAGAGAGCAGGGGACAGAGAAGCTGAGCTGCAGCCCGATTCTCACCCACTCAGCCATAGGCTTTGGTGACCCTCGTGTGCCGATGTAACAACCCCTCCTCCCTCTTTCCTGCAATTTGCAACGCTATTGCTTGTAGCTCGCTCCGATGCCGCACTCGCGCTCTCTCTCCCTCCCTCCGACTCACTACCCCTATCAATCTCTCTCTCTCTGTCTCTCTCTCCATCGCGAGGCGCGTGGCGGCTCCACCTAATGTGGCTAAACTGCTGAAACCACATAAACCGATGGGTGATCGGGCAGTTGGCAGCAGTGCCTGCCTGGCAGTGCCTGGCCCCCGGCATCATGGACTCGACACTCAACTGGCGGCGTGGCGGCGCGTGGCGGCCGCGTGCTGGCCGCGTGGCGGCCGCGTGGCGGAGCGTCATGACACTGTTTCTGGCCGCGTGGCCTGCAGAGGGTTGTGAGAACAACACTAGGACGACGACGGCGTGCGACCAGGGCTGTGTGTGTGTGTGTGTGTGTGTGTGTGTGTGTGTGTGTGTGTGTAAAGTAGTGGCTTCGCGGTGTTTGCCGTCCCGTTCCAACGAATCGCGTTTTCCTCATTTCCCCCAACCCCTTCAGAAATGACGTGGCGCTTGAGACGTCGTGTCGTCTGCAAAGGAAAATAATTCTCGGCGGCAGTTTGTGAACGGCCGGCAGATGGCGCCAGGGGAGTACAGCAGCAGGCAGTATGGAGCTGCGACTCGTGCCGTGGCCGTTGTCTTCCGGCCGACTGGTCCTGCCGCAGTTCATGCATCTCATGCAGCTCTTTGTGGCCCGATTGGCTGATCGCCCGAGGCGTGAGCCCTGTTGGCCTATCGGGGCCCGATCAGAGCACAGGCTGTCGCTCTCACTCGCACGCACGCGCGCGCACGGGGGAGGCTGGGCGAGAAGCGAACCTCACAGACGTGGGTACGGACGGGGTTGACGAACACGCCCATAGACGGTTATGGGGGATTTTATAGGGATTTTCAGTGACACTTGTAAACGGAGGCTGAAGAACAAAATCTCTTCCCGGAAACTCTCGAGGGCTGGTTTGAGAAATTTTGAATGGCGTTTTGAATGAATTTGGTTGGTTCTTGGCGCCGGTGATTGCGCATCGACATTTCTCATACCTGCTCTCCAGCGTTTCCGATCTGGAAGCGTTTTTGCTCTTCTGCTTCCGCCTCTAAGCCTCGTTGGAAACCTTTACTGCGAACCATCCGTCAGCGATCAGGGCATACCACTGCAAATCCGCCACAGATATGACGTCACGAAATTTACGGACGATTCCGTGACGTGTCAGGGGAAAAAGGAGGGGGGGGGAATCTGCCGTGCGGGGAAGCGAGGAAGAATTTAGCGCAAATTAGCCACTTTTGGGCGGCTCTCAATGCCACAATGCCCCGCTTGCACGGCCCATTGGCCGGCCGGACTCTGCAAAGGGGCGTGGCAAGGGGGGAGGAGGGGGGGGGGGACATGCGGACATTGTCGCGCTGGCAGATTGCAGAGGGACCGTCGGCTGTGGACCGTTGAGCGCCTCAGGGCGAACCCAGTCGGGCGACACGGTGGCCTAGGGGGGGGGGGGGGGGGGGAGCAGGTCGCCCTTCCTCCCCAGGCGCCTGGCAGGTAGGCAATAGTCGGAGCCCCAACGCACCCATGCGTAACGGGCAGGCCTACCCTCCAGGCGTTTAGCCGCGCTAGTACAATAAGTCTCCGGTTTAGCTCTTAATGACGCCAAGGATCCGTAAAGAATTGTTGCATAATATCTTTTTTCCACTTTCTCAGGTCATGAGACGTCGAAAAATCTTTTTCCAGACAAAAATGAATTCCCCTTCTCCGGTCGCCAAGGACACTATTTTTCGAAAAATCGAAGACCTCCGAGCCGATTCCCTTAGCTGCTGCTCCCTGACCTTGATCCTCAAACACACACACACACACACACACACACACACACACACCCTGGTCGGCCTACCCGGGCGCCACCCCACCACCCCGTGCTGGGCAGGCGCGTGGCGGCGCGTGGCGGCCCGTGGCGCGGCGCGTGGCCTCGAGGTGGAGCGCACTCTGCCAAAGCACCAAAACAAGGGGCCATTTCGATGCCGTCGGGGAAAAGGGAACCATCACCGATCCAAGAGCCTGTGGTTCGGACCTGAGCGCCTTGTAGGTAGGCAACTTCTGAGCCCCCAACGCACGAGTACGCGGCGGGACTACCTACCTACCTGCCATGCGCACTCTCTCTCTCTCTCTCTCTCTCTCTCTCTCTCTCTCTCTCTCTCTCTCTCTCTCTCTCTCTCTCTCTCTCTCTCTCTCTCTCTCTCTCTCTCTCTCTCTCTCTCTCTCCCGACGCTGGAAAACCGCGTCTTCTCACCGCCGCGGCTAACAGGTCGGAGAGTGCGAATAGGCGGCTGCCGATGGTAACGACATGCACAAAGCCGGTAATGAGGTTGTATTATTCGTCCTCTCAGCGGTAATGCTCAGCGGGCCGTCGCCACTTGCCTCCAAATTGCCACCCTATTAAGGGGAGGGAGGGGCGGTGATGCGAGCCGTATGGTGGGGGTGGGTGCGGAGGGGTGCGGAGTGGTGCCCAGGGGTGCCCAGGGGTGCGCCGAGCCGTGCGAACCCCCGCTGTCATGTCGTCCTCGGCCGGCGATCGCCACACCAGCAATCTAACAGTTTGGAGTGGAGTGGCTGCATTGATAGACCGCAGGGAGGGCGGGTGTATCCCCCCCCCTCCTCCACTCTCTCTCTCTCTCTCTCTCTCTCTCTCTCTCTCTCTCTCTCTCTCTCTCTCTCTCTCTCTCTCTCTCTCTCTCTCTCTCTCTCTCTCTATCTGTCTCTATCTGTCTCTTTCTCTCTCTCCCTCACACACACACGCACGCACACGAAATAACGTTGTATTCCTCTTCAGAGAGAATGAGGTTCAATTCAATTTGTCGGATAATTTTGAGAGTAGACATGTATGTATTACCACTGTGTGGCTGAGCGTCGCTATTTATTTCGCGGGGAATGTGTAGGAAAGGCTAAGTAAAGAATGACGATACGTTTCCTCGAAATGGTATAATACTTTTCCTGTTGCCGGAACACTTTCCGAAAAACACGCGTCGTGTAATGAAAAATTGGAAAATCCAAGCGCTCGCGCGTCGTTGTGCTCTGCAATACGATATTATCGTGCAAGAATTATCATAACGACACTCATGTTGGTAAATTTGGCACGTTTAGGTCTCGGTTTGTGGGAGCACTTCTGTCGAGCAGCCGCCGCCACAACCCCCCGCGGCCCCCTCTGCGTCCGTCTCGCTTCCACTCGCGCGCACACGCACACAACACCCTTCCCGCCTCGCTCCCTCCCTTATTTCCATTCATTGTGGTCTCACGGGCAATGAAATGTGATATTGTTATTTCTGCCCTCTTCACGTTTCATTTCCTTGGAGCTGATTTCGGTGCAGAGGGCTGTGCAGGGCGGTGCAGGGCGGTGCTGGGCGGGGCCTGGGCTTGGGGCCGAGCCGAACAGCGCCGTGGTGTCGGCGCGGAGGCAGCGGAGGCTGCGGGCGGAGGGGCGGCGCCTGGCGCGGTACAGTGGTGGGGCATGCCATGGCTAACCTGTCGTCGTACCGACAGTACGAATTTCTCATCCAAACCGGGCGCGCAGATACTTCATTTTTTTTTTCTTGCAAAATATAGCCCTCATAATGATTTATGCGATTTTTTTATTCGGGTTCTATTTCTTTTCGTCGATGCCTGAAAACGGTATTTCGAACAGTAAATTCGGTCGGGGTGGATGGCCGCCGAAGAGTCTGAGGAGTAGAGCGGTCCGTGCGCAAAGCACCAACGAAACAGCTCTAAAATGTTGTGTTTGCGCGGCGTGTGCCAGTCGGGCCGGGCCGGGCCGGGCCGGGGTGTTCCGCCAGCCGCGCCTGCTCCGCTGCCAGATTGAGGAGAGGCGGGGGGAGGGGTGACAACTAGCTGTGACAACCCCATCACCCCCACCTCCCCGCCTTCTCCGCGAGTACCGCGCCAACGTCGAAAACACGGTTTTTGTTTGCGTTTTCTCTCCTTTTTCTCCTCTTTGTCCCCTCATTCCGGACGTTCTCGTGGTTTTCGCCCCAAACTGAGCGGGAACTGCCCTTTCATGGCTCTCTCTCTCTCTCTCCCTCCCTCCCTCTACACCGTCTCGCTCGCAGTCTCGCACAAACAACTCTCACTTCAGTTTTCCGGGTTTGTTTCTCGCTGCTTTATTTGTTGCTTTTGACCGAGTCGGTGGAAAATGCTATAATAAAAAGCAGAAACGCGCTGGTAAAGCGGACAGAAACAGAGAAAGGGAGAGAGAGAGAGAGAGAGAGAGAGAGAGAGAGAGAGAGAGAGAGAGAGAGAGAGAGAGAGAGAGAGAGAGAGAGAGAGAGAGAGCGCGTAGCGGAGCTGTAACAAGGGGAAGAAACTCTTTTAGGGACCAGCTCGCATTTTAAGTGGCAGGTGAAATCGTGTTTCAGACCCCGAAAAAGGTTGAGCGGCAGCAGCATTCGCAAGCTGAAAACAATTCATCTCATCTCAAAAGCTCGTCCAAAATGAAAATGTGGTTACAGTTCGACGTAAGCTGAGTAATTACCACATGAAGGTGACTTTTTTTCTCTCTCCCTCCTCTTCTCTGCTGTCCCGGGACGTGATGACTCTGTGACGCTCGTAAGAAAAGCCCCTTATTAAAATGAGGACAGCCGACGTCAGCAATCTGTCCCCCTCCACGGACGCAGCCGCAGTGTTTTATGGGCCCCAGCGCCACTCTCCGTCTCTCTCTTCCCTCTCGCCCTCCCTTTCACCCGCTATATCTATCTCCCTCTGGCCCACTCACTACACTGAAAGTGCCGGATCGTGTAATGGAGTGCGATGATGCCCTCGCAATCACAATGACAATGACAACAATAACAACAATGGCAGAGCAGAAAAGAGAGAGAGAGAGAGAGAGAGAGAGAGAGAGAGAGAGAGAGAGAGAGAGAGAGAGAGAGAGAGAGAGAGAGAGAGAGAGAGAGAGAGAGAGAGAGAGAGAGGAGAGAGGGAATCCGGGACAATTGTTGGAGAGCTCCCACAATAAGGGGGTGGGGGGCTCACTGTCAGGCCCCAGGAGGGGCGCGCGGCGGGGGCCCCAGAGCGTAGCCAGCCATCTCCAGCTCGGCTTCTCTCTTCTCCATTTCCGGCGTTTCGCCCTTTTTCCCTACGATATCTTCACGCTGCGCCTCCACGCATGCGCACACAAGGCGGCCCTATGCCCTCCCCCTCTCACATTATACAGCATTAAGTGAGCCCTTCGTGTGCTCACGCTCTTTTCTCTTTCTCTCTTGCCCCTCCATATTTTTCTCCTCTTCTCCTTTCAGTTATTGTACAAGTTTTTTTTTTTTAAAAAAGAAAGAAAAAAAGATATCGATATCGATAGGATCCCGTCGAGGCCTTGCTTCTTATATTTCGCTTTGTAAAATATCCTCCGTTGGGGTTGTCAGCAGAGCAAACTCTTTAACGCGGCGTGTTTATTGTAAAAGAGGGACGGCAGTCCGCGCCGAAACCGAGAAGGTTGATGGTGGAGAACTACTGTGGAGGGGGAGGGGATTTAAAACTAGGGGGAGGAGGGAGGGTGGGGGGGGGGGTACTATCGCGGGGTGCGATCTTGTACTGTCCGCGCCGGGAGGGGGAATCAATGTGTGGCTAATCGCCATTGTAAGAGTTCATACGTCGTGCTAATGTATATTCAGCACCAGCGGGCAGCGTCTGGCCAGCCGTGTCCGCGTGCGTGTCACCAGATGCCCGCGCTGCCCGCGCCGGTGACAGCAGCAGCGCACGCACACGGTGCACACGCACACGCACGCAGGCCAGCAGACCACACCGCATCGCACTGCCCTCTCGCTGTACAAAGCTCGTCACACATTATGCGGCACGTTACACGGTGAGGTGTGCAGCAACACCATCATAGCTCTGAATTCGGCTAAAGTCGCGACATTTCCCCCCCCCCCCCCCCAACAAGAAAAAGAAAAAAAGGTCAGTGGGTCATAGTACCTTCGGAGGTCCATTTGATGGTTTTATAGTTTCTGACAGAGAGTGTGTAACAGAGCTTCTGGCCCGTTTCTCGGAACGCATAATCTACCATTTCTGTGCGTGTCGCGCCCCGCGGGGTCTGTAGGGGGTCCGCGGGGAGCCTCACAGCACAGGATGCTGCGGCAGGCGGCGGTGCGGCGGCAGGCGGCGGCGCGGCGGCAGGCGGCGGCAGGCCCGCGGGGCCCGGCCCGGCCTCGGCCCAGCGGGGTGCGAATCAAAGGCGTGCGCCACTGATTTGGCTACGCCGCCGCGCACGGCCGTGTGTTGTGGGCTGCGGGGTGGGGCGATCAGATCCACTTCGCAAATTACGAAAATGTGTTCACTCGGCTGCCGCACACGGCACGGCGCCCCCGGCTCTGCCTCGGGCCACCACGACCCACCCGTCAGAACACTGAAAAAGTCACCATCATCGACCGATTACGCCCCAAAATTCCCCCCCCCCCCCAAAAAAAAAAAAAAAAAAAATGAATTGAAGGTGGAGGCAAGAGTTGAACCCACGACAATGTCCTTGAGAGAACAGCGCTTTAACCACGATGCTTATACTGACCGAAACTTCATATACTCTGTAGCGTCCGTCCCCAAAGCAGAATATAAGAAAAATTCTTTCTGTCTCTTTTAGTGATTTCGTCCACTATTGCTCCAGTCATTCTTCAGCCACATCCAGTCATTTGGCCTTTCAGTCTCGGTACAAAATTTTCAGGTTTGGTTTGCCCCTCGCAGGCCGGCAGACCTCACGGGCGCTACAAAGGCTGCCGGCATAATCACCGCCAGGTCCGCCAACACCGCACTATTGATACAAATAACGTCGTTAAGTAAATCCGACTGCTCCTCCGGTGTCGGCTGACTAATGAAATCACGACGGTGATTGGGAAGGGCGAGAGAGAGAGAGAGAGAGAGAGAGAGAGAGAGAGAGAGAGAGAGAGAGAGAGAGAGAGAGAGAGAGAGAGAGAGAGAGAGAGAGAGAGAGAGAGAGAGAGAGAGAGAGAGAGAGAGAGAGAGAGAGAGAGAGAGGTGTCGCTGATTAGAAGGACTAGGCAGCCGCCTCTCCCCCTGGCTTTATTTTCACTTGCCACACCTCCCTCTCTCTCTAGTGCCTCTTATCGGCACTTTAATTACCAGAGACGACGTTGCCCGTCTGCACCACACCGGAGCCCCCAGTCATCGTGGGAGGTGTGACTTTATTCTGAAAAAAAAAGGTAATCGGTAAGTATATTTCGTCTTCAAACGGGAGCGCCGTGTCGAACGTCTCCCATTTTATCCAAGCCAACTAATGACGGACAAAAAAAAAGTTGTCGAGAAAAAAACAACATCTACACCCTTATTTACATTAACATTCACATTTGCGCTGCTGCTGCTGTTGTGTGTGTGTTGGTCCCGTGCACACACACACACACACACACACACACCGGATAGAGTCGTGAGGGGGGGATCGGACGGCCGTATACAGAACGGCGTATCTCCCACGCGTATCTATCGGCGCTGCTCCCACTACAGCTCAGCCACGGTCGCTATGGTGGCGCTATGATCGTTGAATCTGAATCGGATTTTATTGCGCATCTTTGCCGGAATTTTTTCTTTCTTTTTCATTCATAATTCCCCCACGATTGCGCTATTATTGTTCCCGGGCTGGTTTTATTCCACTGCGGAAAGAAAGACTCTAAATGCTGCCGAATCCACTTGGCTGAGCAAACCTTAGAAAACGCGACACCAAATCTCGTTTCAATCTTGACTGCGAATACTATGCGAAAACCTCCGAGTGACCTTCGGGCCCGGCAATGCCTGCACAAAATAATGCATGCCACAATTTTAACGCCGATGCGACCATATCAAAATATATGTAATGTGTGTCTATGGGAAGGGTGCCGGGGGACTAAAGAGGCAGACAAGCAGATACAGCGAGTCTCTCACGCGTCGAACCACCGAGTCCAATCACCGTCATGTCGCAATTCATGTGCGTGCGTGTGCGTGCGCGTGTGTGTGTGTGTGTGTGGACGCGCGTCGTTATTTTCCTATCGTCATCGGAGCGAGAGAAAGCGAGTGAGAGATGAGGAAAGAGAAAGAGAGACAGAGAGATGGGGAGAAATTGTCATCGTAAAAACGAATAAGGTCGCGGATGTAGGTGATGACAACAGAGGCCCACCCCTCCAATGCTCGCTGGCTGCCGCGGGGCGGCCGAACCTAATCCACGCATCTTTCTCTCTCTGTCCCTCTCGCTCCTCTGTGGCCGTATTAGCCCGTGAGGGTTGCCAGGCCTGCTCCCGTATCTAATAACCCACTTGACTCGCTCTGGCAGCGCCGATCGGTGGGGTAGAGGGGCAGCAGCAGCAGACGACACAGGGCCACCAACCACCCCTTAAAATAATGTCCCCGCAAAGGGTCGACTTCTTTGCCCAACTCGAATACCATCATCGATAAAAAAAAAAAATTCCACCGCCGCAACGGGGTCCAAATAAGAAACAGGGCCCCATGGCAAAAGGCTCAGTATTGATGTATGCGGCTCACATCGAGAAATAAATTTATTTGTTTAATTTTTGTCGGTCATCTACGGCGTTCACCACTTTCCCGCTCGACTGTACCAGCGGGCGGGCGGCGCGGAGTGTACCGGTAATACCACTCATCCCCACTTTATATCGCTATTAACATAAAGCAACCCCTGCTCTTTTTTCCTACCCTTGTACAAGCAGAGCGGCGCGACGCTATTGAATTTGTGTGTTTCATTTCCCCGCCTCCCTTATCCCCCCCCCCCCCCTGTCATCCCTATACAGACGATTTGGATTTAATACGCGACCGTCAGTGTTTCCCGCGCGGTTTCGGACTGCAAGAGCCAAGGAAAAGCCGCGGGCCACGGGTTCGAACCCACGACCTGGCTAGTCGGCTCCACTGTGCGCAGGGAGGGAGACGCACACCTCACCTCCGAGGGCTGCCGGGGGGGGGGGGGGGCTGCGTGCTCTCCGGACCGTGTCTTGCGGGGTGGGGCCGTGGGAGGGGAGGGGAGGGGGTGGGGGGGGGGCTGACTCTCTGCGCCGCTCTTGTTTTCCCGGGAGACTCAACAAGGTTGCTACTCGTAATGGGATGATGTTGTACGTGAAACGCGCCCTTTGTGCATTCAGGGCAGGGAGGGCGCGGGGTGGGCCGGCCGGCCGGGGGCCTTCGGCGGGGGCCTTCGGTGGGGGCCTCGGCCAGGACCCCGTCGACCCTTCACGTGGAGGGGGCAGGGGGTCGTCGGGGACCCCACACGGATCGCCGCCGCACACGGCCCGGGTGGTGCGGGGCGCGGGGTCGGGAGGTCGATGCTGGGGTCGGCGGCAGCGGCGCGGGGGTCGACAGGGTCGTGCTCATCGGGGACCCCGGGCCGGGTCGGGCCGGGCCGGGACCACGCCAACCGGAACACTGTTTGATGACGAGGGTTAGTTGTTAACGGCACGGATCGGCGGCGGACGTGGCTGACGAGGGCGGACTTTGGCACACCGCTTCACAGGCGGGGGGAGGGCTGGGCCTGGGCTGGGTGACTTGCCTTAGTCTGCCGGTAGCAAGCTGATTGAATCTGATTAAGGTGCCTGCCTGCCTGCCTGCGGCCCCTGAGGCTCGCAGGGCTGCCAACTCCGGGGACCCGCGACCCGCGCGACTCGCGTATCGCCTGCAAATGATTCCGTGGCGATGAATTTGAAGAAATAAGAACAACCACCGTATTTATTGAAATTAAAAAAATAAATAAAAACAGTTTCGACCAATCAGTACATAGGAGAAAAAATGTGAAAAATTCGGGGGAAATAATTTCGACCAAGAATACATGAGTGTAACGAGCCACTCCCGCCCGTTGGAGAAATAATTACAATAAGAAAATAAAATACAGAGACGTGCAGACAGACAGACGTGCGGGGCGGGGCACGGTGCTGCAGTGGACTGTACGGGTAACGAACCAGATCTGAGGCCAATATTAGCGGACATCAAAGGCATAAACACGTCAAGACGGTGGCGGAGCAGCGGCTGGATACGTCCCTCTCCGTCCCACCCCTTCCTTCCCCCATCATCCCCTCTCACTCTCTCGCCCTCTCCCACCCCCGTCAGGTCGCGTCGTGGCCCCGCCCCGGCGCTGGTTGGCAGACGTGCCATGACGTGTGTGTATATCCCTCTGTGGGGGATTTTCAAACCCAACACGACACCGCAGCGCTGCGATTCGACGCGAAGCTCTGTTACACTGGGACGCCGTCTCGGCGCAGTCTCGAAAAACCTTCATCGTTTCCAGACGACGTTCTGATCATGATCTGACACACCCCTCGCAGCTCTCCCATCCTTCTCTCGCTTCCCCGGCACTGAATAATATATCACAGAAATAATCTGTTTCGAGCGATTATGACACCTCCTCTCCCGCTCTCTCTCTCTCTCTCTCTCTCTCTCTCTCTCTCTCTCTCTCTCTCTCTCTCTCTCTCTCTCTTGTGCTTTATTTCGTACCATTTTCCGCTCTGCCACCACCCCACCAAAGGAGATGCGTGGTTGTCGAGTGGCCGGCGCATGTACCAATGCGGCAGCAGTAGGAGCAGCAGCAGCAGCAGCAGCAGCAGCAGCAGCAGCAGTAGTAGCAGCAGCCAGAGCAGCAGCAGCAGCAGCAGCAGCAGCAGCAGCAGCAGCAGCAGCAGCAGCACTGGTGGCTGCCTTGTCGGTTCCGAACCGACATCTCGATAGCGATCGAGATGCACCCCCCGTTTTGCTGGGGGCGAAGCGATGATTGCTTATCAGCAAACACATCGCACTGCACGACACGGGAGCCATCTGGCATATCTCAGTATGGTGGCCTGGAATTCTCAACTCTTAACAACTTTTTTTGTCCCCCGAGCGGTTTTACGACGGTCTAAATTCGTAGAGTCTGCAAGCCGACTTGTCGTTCCCGATGAACGGGGGGCGTGGAGACCGTCACCGTGCCGCGGCCTCCGCCATGTCCCCCGACTCCGGCCGACTCCGGGCCTCCGGGCCTCCGGGCCTCCCTTCATCTCCTCGGTCGTAAAGACGCTGCGCGCTGCAATGGCCGACAGCGGACCGTGGCGCCAGCAGCTTCTAGCGGCAGCGTGAGGGAGGGGGAGAGAGAGAGAGAGAGAGAGAGAGAGAGAGAGAGAGAGAGAGAGAGAGAGAGAGAGAGAGAGAGAGAGAGAGAGGGGGGGGGGAGGGGGGACGTTCGAGAGCCGCCCCCGGCCCCTGCGGGCGAGCTGGGGGCCGGCCAGCTCTCCCTTTGTAAAACGAAAAATAGGAAAGTGTGGAAGTGCTTGTGCGCGTGAAAGAGCCCCATCCCATTGCGCTTTGAGCCCCCAGGGGGCGCGGGGGGCGCGGGGGGCGCGGGGGGCGGCGCCAAGCCTCCGGCAGTCCGGCCTCCGCGGGCATAAATAAAACACTTTGCTCGGAGGGACCCTGGACTGGTGTCCCCTGCCTCGGCCTGGCCCCCTGCTGCCCCCACCGGAAGACGCTGGTGGTTTGTGGACACCCCCTCGCACCTGAGTATCACAGGCGGGCCCGAGTCTCCCGCTACAAACCCGCGCGGCAAACAGGCGTGTACGTTTCAAGCGCGCCGCCCCTGGCCGCCCCTGGCCGCCCCTGGCCGCCCCTGGCCGCCCCTGGCCGCCCCGCCCTGCCCCCGCCGCGCCGCCGCTCAGCGCAAGCTTTCGGCTATCTCCTCGGCGCCCGCAGCCCCCGCCCCGGCCCCACCACACTCGTGCGCGGGGCGGGGCGCTCGCTGAACGCGCTTTCAGCTTGTCGGAAACGACATTAAGGAGAAGCTTTCAGACGTCCTCGCCACCGGAGCAACGGCACGGCCGCCGAGCGAAACCTCTCCTAGGGAGAAAACCGCACCGGAGCGCAGCGCGGCGCCAAGCGGCGAGTTGCGGAGCCCCGGATCAGGAAGGCGGCCTTGTGCAAAAAGTATATTGAATCCTCAAGATTCAGACCCTGCAAATAAAAAATACAACAACAACAAAAAACGGCAAAAATGGGTGGGTCCTACCTCGTCCCAGACTTCCGTCCGGAACCGTTCCTGCTTAACTTCGGTGTTCGGATGGGAACCGGTGTACCAGGAGTTGACCGCCGCTAAGACACAGGCACGACGCAGCCGCCTTGGTAGGCAGGCTTCCGCAACGGCCAACATCGCCCCTTCCGCTGACTAGATTTCAGGAGTCAACCCCCTTCGACCAGCCAGTTGGTCTGTGGCCGTGAGGCCACTCCCTCGCGGATTGAGAGGGAGGTAGGATGCCCAGATCGTACACGGCCGAAGCCGATTGTACTCTACTCTTCTACGCCATGTATCCAAGTAGGTGTTGCCCGAATACTCCAGATTCCGAGGCCTTACGCTTGAAAAATGTAGAAGGCCGAACCCTAGGCCTCTACATTTAACTTCTGCCGAGTCTTGGCAAGCACCATTCCCCTGCTCGGGCGTCGAACCACTGAGTCAACGAGTGTATTCAACCTCCGGGGAATGGCCGCGGTCCAACGTCCGCGGTCACTCAGACAACACACTTTGAACACGTTCTTTTGGTATATTTTACCCACCATCCTCGGTCGGCAGACTTCAGAAAAATATTTACCCCGGCAAAGAGTTGAACCCCGGACCTTGCGGTCACCGACCGGTCCGCTAGCCCACTACGCTACGGAGCTATGGTGGAGAGGAGCAGCGCGCTGTTGATACTTTAGCCACTGTTGTCCCGCAGAGAGCAGAACCGTCGTTGGCTCGCGTAGGGTGCTCTCGCGAGGTGTTATTTTTTTTTCTTTTTTTTTTTGGGACGAGACAATGATCTAGAAGAAGGGAGGGAAAAAGAGGTTGCGGACGGACCTAAAAGCCGGCGTTCCAGCTCCGTGCGGCGGGGCAGGCGGGGCAGGCGGGGCAGGCGGGGCAGGCGGGGCAGGCGGGGCAGGCGGGGCAGGCGGGGCTTGGGATCGTGGACTCGCAAAGACGCCGTCAGCGGAGCCAGAGGAGGCAGAGCTGCTCCGTGTACACGACGCTGTATCACTTGCGCTTCCGGCGGAGAAGGAGGGGCGCTGTGTGTGTGTGTGTGTGTGTGTGTGTGTGTGTGTGTGTGAGCAGGGAGGGGGCGGGCGTCTTTCGCCACTTTCCGTTCGCTCTAGTGCGAGTGAGCGTACGTGTGTGTGTGTGTGTGTGTGTGTGTGTGTGTGTGTGTGTGTGCGCGTGTTGAACGCAAAGTCTCGTAACTGCTACGCACAACTCGGACTGAGGCGCTCGCCAAGTAAACCTCGGCTGCTGCTCGGCTGCTGCTCGGCTGCTGCTCGGCTGCTGCTCGGCTGCTGCTCGGCTCGGGGCGGTGTCCGCGCTAACCAACCGAGGAGGCCGCCGCACCCGCCCGCCCGCGCCCCACCCCCCCAAGGAGGGGAGGGAAAAGAAGGGAAAGTGACGGCCATTGTTTAGTAATCCTATTAGACCCATTTCAAAATGGAGCCTATGTGCTCTCGCTGCATCCGCTCGTCCTTCTGTCTCCCCGTATCGCTCCTTCTCCTTATCTCTCTCTCTCTCTCTCCCTCCCTCTCTCTCCCCCTCTCCGTGTCCCGCCCCCGTGTGGGGTACACCCGTGATCCCCGACAAGCACCGCAGGCCCCCGCCGCGTGGAGCCCCTGCGAACCGGCGGTAGGCAACCCGGCCGCTGGGGTGCTCGGCGGGCTTGCCTACCCTCCGGGCTGAAGCCTCCCAGTCAGTCCCCCACCGAGCAGATGGCGGCGGCCGCTGCTGCCGCTGCTGCCGCTGCTTTAAAAGGGATGTCACGCCGTCCCGCCCCCGCCGCACCACCCAAATCCCTCCCGATCCGGTCACTTTGCACCGCTCCGATCAGGTCTGATCAGATCAGATCTGATGGTGTCCGTCCCGCCGCTGCAGCGACTGCGGCGCGCTATCGTGTTTGGTCCGCCAGATGTCCGCCATGATCGTGGACGTCGCGCCGCCGCCGCCGCTTTGCAGTCGCTTCCCTTTTGCTTCCCGGCCATTTGAAGCGCTTAAGTTTCACACCCCCCTCTCCGGAGCTCCCAAGTGGCCGCTTTTGACATTGCAGTTGGGAGCGTTGCCGTAATGGAAACGCTATTTTAGGATTCGGCCGTCGGCAGCTGCCGGCACCCTGGATGTCTCCTGCGTCAAGGTTTCCGCCAAAAACTGAGTTCAGCGGCACTTCACCGGCCGACCGTGAAAATGTTCTCATCATGAACGTCGAGGTTTCGGCGTTTCCGACCACCCAAAAAACGAGTCTTTTCTGCGTCGGCGACAGCGTGGCAACGCGTCGGTAATTTCCATAGCGAAATTCGTACGGAGTGGCGGATTCACGAGCAGCCGTTGGGCTCGTGGCGCCCTCTGTCGGCGGCTCTGAAGAGCACAGCCTACCCAAGGCACGGGGTATTCACGATGATGAGTTCATGAGTTCGCCAGAATTCGTGCGGCGTTCTTTTTTGCCTGTTTACTTTCAGTTTCCGTACCGGTTTTTTTTTGTGTGTAGGGGGGGGGGGGGCTGGAATAAGTACGCAGTGTTTCGTGTATATGTACAGTAGAGAAAGCTTTATTCAAAATACCTCCAAAATATAACCCTTTTTACAAAAAAAATTAAAAACAACATAACATCAACAATTTTCAGTAAACAAAAAAATTACTAGTCCAAGTCGAGCTTCTTGAAGGAGCCCTGAATGCCGAAGATCTCGGACGAGCTCTTGGACTTCCCTGCGCGCTTCGTCTCGTCCACCAGCAGCTTGTCCAGGCTGCGGAGGTACTCCCTGTTCGCCTCGATGCGCGCTCTCATCTCGGCTGTAAGAGACACGAACACGCCGTGAAGCTATCGTCCTATACCGAGTTAACTTCGAGTTCGATTCGATATTGATCGATTGTTGATTCTCACCGTGCAGGGTATGGCAGGCCGGAGCCTTCCCTCCGTACTCCTCCGGCATCGCACTCTGCTGCAGGAAGTCCTTGTAGAACTTGGGCATCTCCTCTATCGTGTGCACGTGGAACTGGCAAAGGGAAAAAAATTACTTGGTCTGCCATGGGCTCTGGGTGAAATGAAAAATAAAAGACAGTCTGCTTTCAAATTGGCACGTACAATCTCAATGAGCTCCTTCTTCATGAGCGGCTTGACCAGGTTCACGATGTGCTGGACCAGTGGCACCGTGTTGATGAAGTGGATACCCCTTAGTCGTACGGGAAGCCCCTCCTGAGAGAAAAAATTAAATTACGGATTCAAATCAAGGTCAAAATATAGCCTGTGCTTGTTGCTTTTGGACGCCGACCTGCACGAAGACAAGGAGCTGCTTGAGGACGGTCAGCGAGATCTTGATGATGTGGCCCATGGTGACGCCCGTGAAGTCGAAGAGGACGGAGTAGCCGAGGACGCGGTCCTCCTCCTCCATGAGCGTGCAGAAGGCCGTCATGCCCGTGTGCACCGCGGCCGCCATGTCGAACTTAGCGGGGTCCGTGTCCTGGAACTTTATCAGGAGGGGCCGGTACCCCTCCTTGGTGTTCTCCTCCAGGGCGGCAATGTGCCTGCGTAGCAGCATGGAGGAAAGCAACTGAACTTGTTATACTGGATCTTAGATTACATCTTAAAAATAAAAAAAAAAAAAAAAAAAAAAAACAGTGCGGTGAGAATGGTCCTGACACGGCCAAAAGCCTTGCTAAATTTTTCATTTTTTTTTTTTTAAATCGAGGAAGCGATATGATTCAGACAATGGGTCACTCCACTCCCCTCCCGGCTCCCCCGGCCCACACAAGGTTGGCTGGCACCGAATCGTACAGTGCGAACATCTGACGAGACGGCGTGGCGTCTGCGGCGCCAATCACGAGCGTACATGCGTGCGCGGGAATGGTACTGTCTCCCTTCGGCCAGAAAAAAGAAGAAGTACAAAAAAAGACCACGTCATCCGGAAAATGAGCCTTTGGACTCCGTGGATACTTTGGGACCCTTACATGACTTTCATCTGCGACTGGTACCGCTGGTCGAGCGCGCCGCGGTCGCCGAACACCTCGGGGGCGTGCGTCGTGATGGTGAAGTAGTTGTCGACCGTGGTCTTGGTCCTCTCCACGCTGCCGTAGCAGCTGTGCAGCATGCGCGCCAACAGCTTGTCTGCGCCCGAGAGAGGACCGTCAAATCTCCGAACAGTTTCAAACAGCCAAGCCAAAGCTGCATTGTAGTACAAAAAAAAAGTACAAAAAGTACAAAAAAAAAAAAAAAGTTTACCTGGCACGTCGGGGAGGTGCGGCTGCTTGTCGACCCAGGCCCGCAGCTGCTGCATGCCCTGCTCGTCCACGGCCACGTCAGCGTGGGGCGCCATCTATAACCAGAAAGTCACGTTTTAGTTATTTTTGAGGAAATATCCGAATATCATCCGATACAGTGTCGGTGTGTGCTGGCCGGTCCGGTGCTCGTCACCGTGACCCCGTGACCTTGCCAGTGCGGTAGGTCAGGTCCGGCCCGGCCTCAATCTCGTCTCGTCTTGTCCCGTCCCGTCCTCTGCCCTGCACCTCAAAGTCATATGACCGGCCGGCCGACTGTCTGGAAGGCCTGCCGCGCGCCGGCCGGTTTCACGTCGCGGCGGTCAGCGGCCAATGACTCCTTACGATCCCCGGCTCACGGCTCACTAACCGGTGTGGTGATCATTGATTTATTTGCGGGTGGGTCAAAGCCTGGAGGACATCCGAGGTGGTGACCCGTGGTGGTGACCCTTCCCAGAGCGCTCCTACCGAGCACGTCTCTCTCTCTCTCTCTCTCTCTCTCTCTCTCTCTCTCTCTCTCTCTCTCTCTCTCTCTCTCTTCTCTCTTTGTCTCTCCTTGACACAGTCTCTCTGTCCCACGCGGTGGCACCTGCTGCTGACCTGCTACGGCGGGTTCACCGGCTCAAGGCGCCCGCGAGAGGCTGGCGCCGTGCCGGGTAGGCAACCACAACTCGTGCACTGCACGCGTGTCGTGCGGGCTGGCCACCCGGCCACTCGCAGGCGCGGCGCGACGCGATTAGACGTTGTCCGAAAGAGAAATAAACAATCAAGACGTCATACTTTCTATATGGCCCCGACGCGATTAGGGTGCAATTAGGCACGAATCGTGTCGCATATAGCAGTCACTGTGCCACACGCCACGCACGCGCCATGGCTTCGCACAGCACTTTTGTTTTCGGGAATTCCCCTTATTACTGTAATGAGTCTCAAAGAGACGTCAGGAGGAGAGATAAGCCTGGCGGTCACACACGAAGTCAGCGCGCCAATCACGGGGGCCCGACGGGTACCTGTTCTGCGCAGGACAGGTGTAACAGAAGGCAGACGCTGCTAGCGCTGCTAGCGCTGCTAGCTCTGGACCCCTCGTCTGTCCTTGTTGCACACACAGTGCGGTGCGTGCCGGGTCGGGGACGAGGAAGATTGCCGAGATGGAGATTACAGCAGCGACCTGACCTCCACTCAGCAACACTGTTCCAGATGGGATTTTTATTTTTTATTTTTCAAATTCTCAGCAGTCCCATTTTGGATAGAAATAATGAAGAGGTGTTCGCACACTTTTTCATATCCACGCGCAACATGCTCGATATACATACGTTGGCACACCGCGCCGTGTGGCCAGGGGTCTGTGGCCAGCCGGGGCCACCGGGGAGCCCTGCGCGCGCACGCTTCGGTTTTGTCGTCGGAAACTGTGGTCAGAGCAGGTGGGAAGAGGACGTGGCTTGGCGGACGCGGTACGCGCGGGGGTCTCCCGTAAGAGCGACAGAGAGAGAGAGACTGCCGAGACAGGAGCAGGTGCGGAGGTGATTGGCACGACTCTTGTGCGCGCCTGTACGCGCGCGGCCGCTGCAGACCGGAGTGGAATGGAGGGGTCGGGGGGAAGAAGGAAGGCGAAGAGGAGGTGACGCACTTGGATATTGGGAAGTACCGATATTCCCAACAAGACCCCAGCAGCCCACCGCGAATCACTCTCCCTCTCCTCTCTGTGTCGCACATTGCAGACGGTCGCGGCTCGGCTTCCACAATGTGGCGTATTTCCTGTAGACACGGCCGGGTACCTGCGGCGCCGCCAGCAGAGATTAAACAGGCAGAGGCGTTGGTCCGGCTTCGCTGAACGAGGCGGAATGTAATATCGCCTGTTCTCCAGAGCCGCGACGGCGGAGAGCGTGAGAACAACGTGTGCGGAACGTGATAAGCTATCAGCGTGACGCCCCCTCCTGCGGGCGCCTGCGAGCCTCCGGGTAGGCCAGCCCGCACGACACGCGTGCACGCACAAGCCGTGGCTGCCTACCCAGCAGGCGCTGATTGGGCGCTAACGCAGAATTAGGTTTGGCCTTGCGGCAATATCGTGTGGACGTACTTAGCCCAGGGGTACCTCGTTCAAAATAAAAATCAGTACCCTCAACAACAACAAAAAAAAAAGGAAAAAAGTCATTTTTTTAAATCAGAAAAATTAGTAAAAATCAGAAAAAAATATCTAAAATCAAATTTTGATTTTAAACCATGGTGCACTCTGGCATCACGAGTGAGGGGCCCGTTGGTTTCGCACGTTAACACACTGCCCTGCCATGGCCCTGCCCCTTGTCGTCAGGACGACGAGCCACTCACGTCTCCCTGCTGGTGCGGACGCTGACTGCTTGCCCGGGCTGTCCTGGTTGAACACCGTCTCGTTGGGGGCGCTGGCCGCAGTGAGGTGAGGTTGCTCGCTACCCTACCGCGCTGCTCGCGCTGCTCGGACTGGACTGCCAAGTGTCGGAGCGCAGTAGCCGAGGTGAGCTAGGGCCTCCTCGGTGCCTGTTGCCTTCCACCACCCTGCCTCCCAGTCCCGGCCCGGTGCCGGGCCGGGGCCGAGTCGTAACGAATAAAACCGACAAAATGTATACAATTGTATGCCAATGCTTACTCGACGGCTCTGACGTCATTTTCATACCGCCTCGTTTTTTTTCGAGCTCGAATCCGTCACATTCGCAGAGCCCCCCAAGAAAACCTAACGCCGAGCAGTTTACGCACCACAAACTAACACCTCCCGCCAATCTTTTTTCGCCCGAATGAGTCGGAGGTTTGGGCTGAACATTCGGGGCTCGACTTAAGGGGGCCCAAACAAATGTCCAGGGGAAGGGGGGGGGGGGAAGAAAACCGACAGTTTTGGTGTTTAGAACGCCCCCGCCCCTCCCCTCCCCCACGCTGGGGCGGCCGCGGTGCGCATGGCACTGATTTGGGAGCTGCACCCGATGGGCGTCGGTTATCTAGACACACATTGCCAGAGCGGCTGTGCGTGCGCCTACAGTATAATAGGCAGTGGCGGCCGGGACCGGGATGTGCTCACTCCGCGCCACGCCTCTACTTAAAACTATTTCCTCAAAACGGGAAGGAAGATAAACCTTCTCATATCATGATGACGTCACGCGTGGTTGGCCTCGTCGCATCCTTGCTGCTGGTCGCGGTGGTTTCGGGTAAGTCACTTGGCACCGAGCAGGGTTCGGCCGGTATTTGAACCCGCTCCTCTGGCATGGCACTTACAGGGGACTGCCCCCCGCGCACCCCGGAGGAGTGGGAACACAACAGCCGCCCCGAGGCTCTCAGGGGTTACACACAGGACGTGCGCTGCCCACAGGTCAACATTGCTCTGTTCCCCGAACGACTCGTCGTGGTAAGATCGCCTGCCCTGTCTGCTGCGAACGCGGATTTCTGTTGGAGCCTTAAATACATTCTTTGCTTTTCTCATTTCAGAGCAAAGACATAACCATTGCGACTATGGATGCGGCCGTACTTTTGGTATACTTTTCGAGGGCGCGATCTGACTGATATGCCAAGTTCTAACACGAGTGTATTCCGGAGAAGGCCGAAACGGATGTGTGAAGTCGTAACGAAGAAGAAAAATGCAGGAGAAGTAGGAGAAATCGCGTTTTCTGTACCCCGCTCTTCTTCAAAAACCACTCGATTGCTCATACATAGTCCAGCGTTCTTCTTCATCGTTGCGAGTTCTTACTTCCTCTTCGGGCTTCTGCCGAATACTCTACTCCTTTCTATAGTATTACTTACGGACTCGGTTAACCAGGACTGGGTGGACCCCGGCCTAGTGCGGGCCGACATGGCGGACGGCAGCGTGAGGTTTAACGCCAGCGAAATCTGGACACCGCAGTTCGTGACATCCCATGGGTGAGTACTCGCAATCAAGAAAACAAAGTTTTCCGCCGCATCCGCTCCGCTCCGGGATTCGAACCCGCGCACCGATGATGTGTCCCTTACAGCTTCCGCGGGCTGTCGCCGCAGTCGGTCACGTCCCAGTCCATCGAGGCCAGGCTTAGGAGGCCCGGGAGAGGGTCGGTGTCGTCCTTCTACCGGACCACGTTGGAGGGCATGTGCTTCCCGGAAACGCCCGACCTCTGGCCGCGAGACAGCCTCCGCTGTCAGTTCGCCATCCACGCCGCAAGCCCCGTGGAGTTCAACCTCACGCAGGCCCTGTCCGTCTCACAGCTGGTGAGGACGAAGCCGACGCAGTACGCAGTGCTGCAGGCGGGGAAAGAAGAAAAACGCCGGGGAAAGTATAAGAAATCCCGTATTTATCACCGAAAATGAGGGGTTCCGAACGCGCGATTTCTCATAGTTCCCCTGGGTTCTTCTACTTGTTCGGCACGACTTCTAACTTCCGTGTTGGGCTTCCCCGGAGTACTCTATTGCCACGTGTGCCATCGAGTGCCGCACAGTCGAAACATTGATATTGTTTCCTCCACCAGGACGAGATGCGAAAAAATCTCGGCCACGACAGCACGACGGGTGGGCTACTGTCGTCTTGGAAAGTAACGAAGTTCAGCTCTTTCGCACTCGATAAGTTCAACACCAGTTCATTGGTAGTGCACATCTCAATGCAGAGGCTGCCCGCTCAGCTGGAGGCTGAGGTTGGTATGCCTTGTGCAGCTGTTGTCCTTCCTGTTTCTGTTTAAGAACTTGAACAGTCCAGTTGTTCCGCATGATACTGTTTGTCTCTCGTGACAGGTGGTGCACCCGATGTGCCTGGTGTCCGCCCTGGCGCCGGCCAGCGCCGCGCTGCCGCCGTGGTCCGAGGAGAGGCCCGTCCTCATCGCCACGGCCTTCCTCGTGCACACCATGCTCCTCCTGTTCCTGCCCTACCTGGACGTGGCCTTCGACGGCCACTCTCTACCGCGGAATCGTAATCAGCCGTCCCCATGCTCTCTTCCTTATTTTTTTTTTAAATCTTGTTTTTATACGCGTTATTTCTTATGTTCGTCCTCTCTAGTCCTGCTGTACCGTGACGCCGGGCTGCTGCTGCTGCTGGTGCTGCTGCAGTGGCTGCTCTCGCTACGCCTAGCGTCGAGGAGGAAACCCCTGGTGGGCTGGCTGCGTGCCGGGGCGCGCGCGCTGGCCCACCTCAGGACACCTTTGCTCCTGCCGGCCGTGCCCGCCATCCCTGCACGCCCGCAGGGTTCGCGGCGAGGTCTGGACGAGGAGGTGAGGTTTCCCGAGGGTTTCCTCGCCCCTGATCTTTTCAAAGCGCAACTAAACGCAGTCTCATGGTCTTGTTTTTAAATTTATTTGTTGTTTTTTCTGTCCTGTCCCCCCCCCCCCCCCCCGACCCAGAGCGTGGAACTGTCGGAGGTGTTGGACCGATTGACACTCCTGACGGTTGCGGCCGCCTACCTGGCCTTCGTGGTGTCCAGCTTGCAGTAGCGACTGTCATGCTGTCTACCTTCTAGGCGTCTACGAACTACAGAAACTCCCACACCTCCTCCTCTTCCTACCGTTTTTTTGGTGCATTTCTGAGAGGATGATTGGAAAGATTGATAGCATAAAAGATGTTTAATAAATCCAATTTTCAACATTTTCATAATTAACCGGCTTGGAAACTGATACACATTTTTGTAAAGTTAAGATTATAACACAAGAAAATTGGAAGTTTCACATGACACAATATTGGGAAAAGGCAGCTTCTTGAACAATTTTCTAGAGAAACAGGATAAGCTTCCAAGCCAAAGAACTATATTTATACTTAAAAGTGCAAGTACTACATACAATTGTTTGAAAACGAGAAGTTTAAAACAACAACAGTGCACAGGAATTATGATAAATTTTAAGATTAAGGTAACGATTTGTTTACAATGTGTGACCAGACACAAGAAAAGCAGCAATGTCTCTTAAAAACTTCAAAACATCAACAAAATGTACTAGTAATTATATGAATGACACTTTCTGTGCAATATACAAATTTGATCCATCACTATACTGGAACAGTTTTAAAAAAAATCTGCAATTAAATTTCTGCTACCAACAGTTGCCTCAGGCAAATTGGCAAATAAAATGAAATACAAGGGAGGGGTATCTTTACAGCGGATGTCATGTTTTAGAAAAATTATACAAGTCAAGTAATAAAAATGATTCAAAAGCATTATTGAAAAAAAGAAGTTAAAAAGCTACATTTATTGCTCTACACTCTCTCTGGACATATATACATCAGTACATAGAGCAAAACTTTTAAAATCAAATTGATGATATTCCAGAACTATTCAGTTGCAACACGATTATAACTTACAATCACAATGCAGGTAAACATAAAATTCTCTCTTACTTTAACTTCATAGCATTGTCCATCCAATATCATGCCACCAATTACTATCACAGGCAAAATAACATAGTAACGACACACAATTTAAGTGTAAGTTTCTAATTAACAGAAAGGTCCTACTGATCTTCATTCAGCATAAAATACAAATTTCTGCAAGCATTCAGCAAGCACTGAATTTTAAACGTACAAAACAACCAACCACAGACTATAATACTTAAAATTTTTGACCGTTCAAAAAGTCCTACATGTAATTATAAACTACAGTTCCAAAGAAAAATATAGAGGTGAATGGAGAACATACCCTTTTCGAACAACTGAAATATCAAAATTTTAATAAGCTGAAGAAAGGTTCAGAAATTAAGTAGGTCTCGAAAAGACACAATACATGGGGTACTTACATTTAAAAAAGAAAAACAGGAATTTTACTTTAAAAGCAAAAGACTGAAAATGGTCTCTGCCAAATTCAAACACATTTACACAAAGGCTTTGTTTACCGCGGTGAAAGCCTCTAACACACTCACACACCAGTAATGGATGGTCCGTGCATTGACTGCAGAGCCTCTCCACGAATACAAGGTGGTGCATTTTCAATTAAACAAGCAATGTGTTAAATAGCCAGATAACAAATAATGGCTTCCCCAAGCAACTTATAGAATTTATCACTATGTATCATTTTATTTCAAATTACAGAATATTCTCTTGTAATAAACCAGCAAGGTAATACCTTGACAGTCACTTGAAGTTTAATGTTAATGTGATAGAATTGCACTAATTTTCAACTGATACACCACTTTCCTAGAAGATATGAGCACATCAACTGCAGGGAAGGCAACAATAAATTAATTACGTTTTTCTATTCACTGAGACCTGACATTCAGTTGATAACATAAATAATTAGTTGGTGCTGTAGTTGCATTTACACCAGTTTTCCTGAACATTTTCTTTTATAACAGTCGATGAAAATTCATAACAAAGGATAAAAGAAACATTGTCCAAAACCACTACCCCGGAAAGAAAGAAGTTGAATCATATTGAATTAAAACAAACAAACTAGTAACACTATTTCCAACATAAAGAGTGAAGACTAACTCACACTACTCCCTATTGCTAAAAACCAGGTGCTGTGCTATTCAGTAGACCAGAGTGCTGCGAAAATGGAGGGAATGTATGACAATGAGTGACTTGCATGACAATTAACTTACTGCCCAACCATTTCCTTGTACACAAAACAATTATTTTAAAGCACATAACCATGAATAACATGAGCTAGAATTTTTCCCCAATGATTTTAACTTTTAAAAATGAGACACAAAAAAGACTAATATAATGCTAGGGTATTTGAATCATCCCTGAATTATAACAATATTGCCATCAGTCTATAAGTTAGATCATAAACTGGACACTCAATTTCAGCACAAGCCACCTTCAAACTCATCTTCGCTGCCAGGAGTCATGACTCCAGGAGGAGGTGCACCTGCACCTGATGCACTATCTCCTAGCGAACTTCCTCGGTCTTCATTCTGTAACAAACAATAATTGTTAAGGCTATTGGGTGTCACCAAACAAAAATCGGCCTATGTCTGACATCACCAAAACCAGACTTTAGTCTAAACATACACATCTACAATGAAAACTTGCCTCGATGTGAGCTGTGGCAGTTTGAGATGATGCATTTGGAGAAACATATGATGGTGCAGCATTTTCACGCACACTAGCTTTGGGTGCAACAGTAGTGGGCTGCGGTACTGGTAATTCTCTGGCAAGTCTTGCATACTCAATATCCATGTGCTTAATGAAAGGACTGTTGAGAGCACGTTTCACCATGTCAGAGTCTTCTTCATCAAAACCTTGCAGCAACATTTCCAGAGTCTGAACCTATTGTCACAAAATAATTGCATTGTAAGAAGAAACTGAATTTGCTATACCCACAAGAACTAGTGATCTAAACAGTAAAGTTACCTCAGGTGCTTCACAGCAATTCCCCCACTCTTTAAAGGCCTTCTCTGCAGCGACGTAGTCCCCTCTAGCAAGCTGAACCAAAACTAGAGCTACAGCAAGTCTACCAATAGCAGGTAAATGCTCTGACTGCTCGTGCAACCCCATTTCTCGCCTCAAGGCATCAGTTGCTTGATCATACCTATGTAGAAAAAGACATATTCTTAAAATGTTGTTACAATGACTAGCTCAGAATAAACAGGAGAAAAGTAGACTTTAAAAATCACACATTAATCAGAAAAATATGACTTACATTTTGAGCTTAACAAGAATTCGGGACACTTTGTTTACAAATTCTGCTGACTGCCTTACATTATTCTCGGTCTAAATTACAAAACAAGAAGAATAAGATGAAATGACCTGTGACTTCAGGACTAAAATACAATGACCAGAATGTTTAATAAACAAAAAGGCAAAGAACAGAAAGGTACAAAAACCCACCATTGCCACATCTGCAGCATGTTGGTACAACTTTAAAGCCTCTTCTGGGTGTTGCTCTTCAATTATCTTTGCAGCTTTGTCCAAAGCAAACGCCCCTGATTCTGCAGACCCATGCTGCTGGTACAGCGCGCATGCTTTTTCTGCCAGTGAAGCTACTTCTAAAAGATTTCCCAGATCTCTGCTCATAAGAACAGCTTGCTCCAAGCACCTATGACATTTAATTTAGATATAAATTCAGCATTATACTTATAGGTGAGTTCGGTCAGTTTAATATATTTCAGATAAACAAGACACATACTTGGCAGCATGAAAGAATGACCTATTTTGCTTGTAGCAATCAGCTGCTTTAAAGAGACAATCCTTGCACTGCTGAAATGATCGTGCATTACGGAAACAAGTGGCTGAAACAGATAAAAGAGTTATAACATTAAAACTACTCATGCAGCTTCAGATTATTTGCACACTGACCGAATGACAGTAATTACTGGAAACATGAAACCTACCTGCTCTGTTGTACTCGTCTGCTGCAGAATCATAGTCTGGTCTCCACTTTAAAAGAGATGTCTTCAGACTTAAGTTTATTGAATGAATAACATGTAAAAAGAAAGGGAGAAGAAATCCAATATGTTAGGTGATGTAGAATATAATCCACATGCATGATTGTGCAACTACGAAAAAATCTGGCAATGCCATCCTTGCTCTAAACCTCTCCATAATCTCACAAGCACTATCTCAGACCACTTAAGTCACAGACCACTTTTCAAAACAAACAGAAAATGACAATACTTTCTAACCTCACTGAGCACTACTTGTGCCTCATGAGGGAAACGACTTTAAAGTAAATGTAATTTCTTAGAAGAACAGGGAAGTGGATGAAAACATACTTATGGAGCAAACTGATGTATGAGAAGGCATGTTATAAGTTCATTAGTTTTCGAACTCCCCAACACAAGAAAATCAATACAGATGCTTGCACGGGTACACAGGTTTCTCAACCAGGTTCGAGATAAAAAGACAGACAACATACCACTTTTCCGCGTTCCTTATACACTCCAACCCTTCTTCAATTTTAGGGTTTTTCGACATAGCTGAAGTCTGGGTTAACAACTACGCGTCAGAACAAAAGCCAAGCCAGAAGCCAGGACGTCTGGACGTGAACTGGACAAGGGGTAGTGGCGTGTCGACTGCTAAGGGCTGCATCCGAATATGCTTCCCACGCCCCCAACTCCACCCCTCATCCTCATTGCCGTTGCTTTACAGCTCACCCACACCCATCCCATGGATATTGGGTGAAAGCCAATGGCGGCCTTGCAGTAGCAACAGTGCAAAAACCTAATTAAAATAAATCATTTTGTCCCATGATCGTCAAAAGTCTTTTTTCACTTCGTCCATTACGCCTTTTACTTCTGCGGCATTTGAATCTGCCGCGGTGTTTCGTCACCGCTCTCTAGAAATCGGACTCCCCAGCCTGGGATGCCCCAACCCCAACGGCTTTCGGCGCAGCGGGAAACTGGGAAACAACGTTTTGAAGGTGCTGAGTACTCTCCAAGTTCCTGGTTGTGTCTGTGTGAAAGGTTTGGATTAGAAAGGTTTTAAAGATTCACTTTGTCTGTAATCCTCCCGATCAGTGTTCCTGTGCCGTCGTGGAGCGCTGAAAAGGTATAAATTTCCTGGGCTAAATAAAAAAAAAAAAGTCTGTACTGTGGTGATGAATCAGTGAACCCTGAACCGGGCTGTGGTTATGACGACTTGGAGATTTTTTTTACTTTATAAAGCCGAGGTCTCCATGCCTTCAAACGTAAAGATAATCTGTGGAAACTGTCAAATTCATGATGAACGTGAAAAGAGAAAAATTCCCTGATAAACAGAACTATGACTGACAGTACTCTGGTTGACAAGACAGTGGATGATCAATGTACATTTTAATACAGCTTCATGTGTCATTTCCTACAATTTTTATTAAAAACTGAAAAACTGAACAATTTCTTTATTCTGTTTAGTAGTAAAGTTAACATGATACCACGTGATACCACCATGCTGCATGACCACCTTTTTGCTTGTGCATGTACTCAACAGGTTGCTTTGGAAAAAGCTCGTTGATTAATTTTAATTTATTTCCAGATGGATGATGCCATTAAAGTGGCCCTTCGGGTTAGACCCCTCTCTGGCAGTGAGCTGGCGAGGGGATGTCAGCCCTGTTTAGATTGCATACCCAATGAGCCACAAGTAGTTGTCAGAAACTCAGACAAGTGTTTCACTTACAATTATGTATTTGACCCTGACAAAAGTCAGAGAATTGTGTATGATATGGCTGTGAAAAAGCTAGTTATGCAATTGTTCAAAGGTATTTCTTCTTGTCCACTCATCAATCCTTTTTCATTGATTAATTATTACTTTCTATCTGTATTGACAAGAAATTTCGTTTACAGGGTACAATGTCACTATACTAGCGTATGGACAAACAGGTTCTGGCAAAACCTTTTCAATGGGGACATGTTACAATGGTGAAGGAGAGATGGGAATAATTCCCCGAGCTATAAGCGATATTTTTGAAAAAATAAGCAATGCAAAAGACAAGGAATTTAAAGTGACTGCGTCATTTATGGAGGTAGTTTTAGTTTCAACCCGGAGTGTAATTGTTTGTTGAATTTTTTTTTAAATCTTACCTGTCCCTTTTTTCAGCTATACAAAGAACAGCTTTTTGACTTACTGGCCTGCAGCTCAAAACCCCGTGACCAGTGTGTTGTAGATATAAGAGAAGATGCTAGGGGGGGCATACATATCCCGGGGCTCATAGAGATGGAAGTGATGAGCACAGAGGATACATACAAAGCCTTGATGATGGTAGAAGAAACTATTTTTGCTTTCCAATTATTATAATAATTTGTGTTTCTACATCTTGTTATTATGTTTTCTGCCATTCAGGGATCTGCAGGTAGGGCCACTGGTGCTACGGCAATGAATGCTCAGTCATCGCGTAGTCACGCCATCTTTACTATAACTTTAAATATGTGCAAAGTTGGAGGGTAAGTATGGTTGAGACATTTTCAACATGTTTCAAATAAGTTATGCATGTGTGTTGATATAACTAACATTTGAACACTTTTTGATTTTATCCATTTTTTGATGATTTAGTGGTGGGGATACGGTGTCCAAATTTCATTTGGTTGATTTAGCTGGCTCTGAGAGATCCAAGAAAACTGGTGCAACTGGCGAAAGATTCAAAGAAGGAGTCACTATTAATAAAGGTCTTTTGGCATTAGGAAATGTCATATCGGCATTAGGTGATGGACAGCAGAAGGGCTATGTGTCGTACAGAGACTCAAAATTGACTCGATTATTGCAAGGTTGGATGACTTTGGCTTTAATATGTGTGATTGGACAGGTTTGCATGGAAAAGTCTTTATTTTTCATTTTCTAATGCAGATTCACTTGGTGGGAACTCCATGACGCTCATGGTAGCCTGTGTCAGTCCAGCCGATTATAATTGTGAGGAAACATTGAGTACTTTGAGGTATGCAGACCGAGCTCGCCACATTAAAAATAAACCTGTAATAAATCAGGACCCCAAAACAGCTGAAATTCAACGTCTCCAGAAAGAGGTAGACTTTTCATCAGTGCAAATGTTGCTCTAGTTGATAGTATCATTTTCTGTGACCTCAACATCCTTCTTGCATTTGTTAGAACACAGAACTCCGTCTACAAGTGCTCGGAAATGGCGGGACTGTTGGTGTCTGTCCTAAAGCACACTTGAAACTTGAAGAAGAGAATGAGACTCTGAAAATTAAAAACCGCAAGCTTACTGATGCTCTAAACAATGCATTAAATGAAAGTACCAATCTTATGGAGCGAGCTCTTTTGGTACGTCCTATTTTACTGTAACTTGATTCCATTTTGCCCTTCAATGCCTGTACTTCAGGTGTTTGGTTTCCTTCTCACAGGCTGAGCTAGCAAGGGACAGAATGAACATAAAGCTCAAGGAGTTAAATGCACAGTGCAATATGACAATTGAAAACTTTGACCAGTCAAAGGAGATGTCTCCTTCTGCCTCAATGCGTGGAAATTTGGCTGGGCTTAAAGAGCTTCAAACCAAAATAGTAGAATTGCAGGTACCACTTTTTGGGGTAATGTGTATATTCTTTCAAGAATTGTGCAGTGTGAAAGTAATTTTTTTTTTGTCACTGTAGGCAGAACAAAAACATGGAGAGGATGAAATTAAAAAACATGAATTATGTGAACTGTCCTCAACCAGCACCAGTATTCAAGCCAATGATGCCAGGGTTGCTGCAGATACAACTGTAACTCTGACACCCAAGCTGCTAGCAGAAATTGACCAGCATGAAGAAAAGCATACATTACATCAAGCTGAATTAAACCAAGAACTTCAGGTTTGTAAATGCATAAATTCATAGAAGCTCTTTACAGAATCTCATACTTTTCTATTTGCTTTGTATTGAAGTCTGAATTACGAATGTGTTTCTTTCTGTTTTTTTCCAGCAACTAACCAGAAACCTGGCTATTAAAGAACAACTTGCTGCTGCTCTGGTTTCTAATTCCACCGAATACTCCACTATGAACCCAGAGTATCACGAAAATATGAAACAATTTGAAAATCAAATTAGTTCACTCCAGCAGGAACGGGATTTGCTACAACAGCAGTTGAAGTCAGCCAAGTCTAATAATGCTTCTGGTAAGATTGCTGAACAACGTCGTAAACGCCTCCAGGAGTTAGAGGCTCAGTTGTCTGAGTTAAAGAAGAAAATCCTTGAGCAATCGAAAATAATTAAATTGAAAGAGAAAAATGAAGAAAAGGTTGTTTCCTTGAACAGTGAAATAAGATCAATGAAAGCCACCAAAGTCAGACTAATTCGCCAAATGAAACAAGAAAGTGAGCAATTCCGTGAATGGAAATTAGCACGGGAGAAAGAAATGAATAAGCTGCGTGACCAAGATCGCAAGCGCCAGAACATCATGACTCGCATGGAGAACATGCACACCAAACAACAAAATGTTTTGAGGAGGAAGGTTGAAGAGGCAACTGCGGTCAACAAAAGACTTAAGGATGCATTACTTTTGCAAAAGCAGTGCCAAGAGAAGCGGCAACAATCTCATGGGAAGCCAGAGAGAGTACAGGCATGGATCTCACAGGAACTTGAAGTCTCAGCAAGCACTGTTGCAGCTGTCCGAGTTAGAGAGAAGCTGGTTGAGGACCGTGCCCTCATCAGCCAGCAGCTGGGAGCAGTTGAGGTCTGTATAGAAATATTATTTACAAGAGAAGGAATGTAGTGAAAGACATACAAGCATGATTCAAAATTGTGGATTTTACAGGAATCTTTAAAGACTGCATCACCTTCAGAGGTTGTCGGTCTGCAGAGTGAAGCAAGCCGATTGAAAGAAGACTTAGAATTGCGCAGCGCTCAAATATCAGACATCAACCAGAAAATTCTTGATTCAGATCAGGGTAATCCTTTTAGTTCTATTTCATCATAATCTCATGATGCAAAGGTGGGAGTACGGGCTTAAAAATATGTCACCTCATTCATGTGCATTTTATCTTCTGCAGAGAACAAAGCTAAAACAAGATGGGATACTATACAGTCAATGGTAGATGCAAAGTGTGCATTAAGATATCTCTTTGAGAATGCAGTTGAATTGAAAAAGGATACTGTAATGAAGGATTATACTATTGAAGAACTAGAGGTAAGATCATTTTTAAAATTACTGTAGTATGCATTTGGTTGCCCTTTTCTGGTTTACTGGTAACTGTTTTTGTTTTTTGTTTTTTTTAAAACTCATTAGGAAACAACCAAAAAGTTGAATGCGGACAGGAAGATATCAGAAGAGAAATTCAAACTAGCTGAACAGAAGTATAGAAGTGATCTTCTGCAGCTAGAAAAAGACAATGTTGAAAAGGTTTGTACTTCATGCCATGTTTTAGGTCATACATACTGTGCAGAATTTTATTAATTCCGCTTTCTTCATAATGCTTATTTAATTTGTTTTCCTCTCAGGTTGCGGTCTTGTTGCGCAAGCTTAGGCAAGTTGAAAATGGTTGTTCTTTAGTCCCAGAAGGAGAATCAGAACTTAAAGAACAGATTCGACTTCTGGAAGATGAGAACAAACATCTACGGGCAATCAGTGATGAGTTTGACCAATGGAAAGAGCAGTTGATTGACGGCATGCATCAAGTAAGCGACTCCTCACTCGGTTTTAGAATGTCTTGATTAAATGTCAAACTCATAATTTTATGGATACATTTTTAAGTCAACATCGCAGGGAAAAAAGGGTGCTGAGAAATTAGATGAATCATCTGAGGATGAGACATTCAAATCTCCAGACGTGAAGCCAAAGAAAAGACCTCAGAAAAAGACAACAAAGTTTGCTGACACCCCACCAATGAATGTAACCTTCACTGATGATGAAGTTTTTGATGATGACAATAATGATCCAGATTGGGTCCGAACTCCTCTATTCAAACGCCTTCAGAACATCAAGGTGAGTATTGACTTGTCATCAAATATTACTTTGATTTTACAAGGTGTGCTAATGAGATGCTGCTCATATTCTAGAGAAGAACAACCTTAAATTCAACGTCTTCTCAAGTTTCTGTGAAACGCACATCAGATGGAAAAACTGCTTGTTCATGTAAAGGAAATTGCCAAAGATGTGGATGCCGCAAAGCTGGCATTTCTTGCAACTCAAACTGTAAATGTGATGAGCTAAAATGCTGCAACAGAAACAAGGTATGTCAGAGCAGAGACCTTCCACTCAGTTGTGGTTTAGTATTTTTCTGTTTGAAGGGAACAATAAGCTGTATTGAATTGTTTAACTTATTTATTATTTTAACAGGAAAATAGTATGGAACTCAATGACAGCAGTGAGAGTATGTCTGGTGATGCTAAGAGACCCAGGTAAATGTCATACTAGTAAACTGCTGTTCTTGCCATTTAACTTCATTGAAAAACAAAGTGGTGACTTAAGTGTTGCTCCTCGTTTCAGGAATGAATCATCTTTGTCTCCATTGGCCAACGCCACCAACTCGGATCTTAGTAAAAAGCTATTTTCAAGCCAAGAAAAGTATTTCCCTACAGCATGAGGAGAAAAGTAGTGGTAATTTCAAATGTGTTCATTTCAGTGTATAATTATCACCAGTTATTCACTACACTGTTTGCCTTTATTAATACACTTGTGATATATGGTTTTATCTTAAAATACTTCCAGAAATAATTTAAGTTTTAATGTCGCCCCGCGGATTCTGTTTCAGTTTAGAACATTTGATATTGTACTGACAAGTAACTTTTATAAATAAGAATATTTCAGCTTGGATTCCAGTGATATAACCAATTATGGTAATGTGAAAGTGAGTTTAGTAATATTTTTGGCTACTACATTTCACACGTTGATGTTTTATGAAATTTTATGTGCAATTTTTTTTTAATATAAGGTATTGATAGATGTACGTATCATGTACTGTTGTAGATTTAAATAAATATCTGTACTGTAATACTGAAAATAGCCTTACAATCATTGTTGTTACAGAACATGTATATTACCTACCACATCAATATTAAAAATTCAAAGAAATCTCTTCTGATTTTTTTTTTTATGCATGTGCTTTGGTAAAACGCAATGCCAACCGGAATATTCTCACACGTAACATAAAACTAACTTGACTGGAACTGCCAAGGGATGAAAAGGGGTTAAAATCTCATTCATACGTTCGCGCCAAAGTGTCAGTAAAGATATGCCAACATTCGTATTAAAATCCGTACCAAAAGCAGTACCAGTGTACTGTCGTCGTAATTCACCAAATCTTCTCTTTTGATCATTCTGTAATCTGAATGTGATTTCAATAACGGTATTCCGTCGTTATATGCTTCAAAATAAATTTTCTTTTTCTTAAATTTCCCATATGTGCGGCCAGTCAAGGTCGATTCAAGAACGGGATCGGGCAAGGAGGAACGTACCCTTGAAGTAATAAACTATAACAAGTCTAAACAAGAATGAATGTTTAAATAATAACTTACGCAACAGTTTCTTCTTGATCACATACACTTTCTAAGGTATATTATAACAATTTTCTGTAACTGTTATCTTAATTAGTCTTGCGATTCTCGGTAATTGTCTGCAACAATTGTCGAGTTTCACTCTCGCATAGCCCACGTAAGAAGCTTTTGTCTACATGGACAGGGTAATTCATGAATGCTCCAATGTTTTGCAGTGTTACTTTTTATTCTGAATAGCGTAGCTTCGGACGTTTGTTAGTAAATACTCGAACTGCTCCACGATTTCGGAACGCGTTCTCATTTCGTTCCTCTGTAACGGAGGTTATGGTCCATAATTTTTTTTTAAATGGTGAAGGATTGCACAGTTTCATTCAAATTTTATGATTTAGTCCGGTTGTGATTTTTCCAGAGGCATGCTGAATTTTTAAATGTAGAATCTCATTTGATATGACGACCTCTTTAATCTGTGCTATCAACATTTCTTAATTCCTTTCCTTTTTTGCAGATGGAAGCAGGAAGCCATACACGAGTTGTTGTTCATATTGATATGGACTGTTTCTATGCGCAAGTAGAAGAAATACGTAATCCATCATTGGCTGGCCATCCACTTGGTATCAAACAAAAAAATATTGTTGTTACTTGCAACTATGAAGCCCGTGCAGCTGGAGTACGGAAGTGTATGTTGGTAGAGGATGCAGTTCGCATTTGTCCTGGAATGACTCTGGTTGTTGGAGAAGATCTTGCCCCCTACCGACATACATCTACTCAAGTAAGAATGTCTCCCAATGCATCCATAACATCTGGAGATGTTCACTCCGTAATAGAGCATCAAATATTATTTTTATTATTATTTTTTAGGTAACAGCTCTTCTCCAGCAAATTAGTCCTCTGGTTGAACGACTTGGCCTGGACGAAAACTTTGTGGACATTACCCAGCTTGTGAATAAGCGCTTAGATCAACACAAGACAAATGCTAACCCAAGTGCAGAACTATCAGCTGAAATGGACAGTGAGGAAGCAATTGAACCTTATGTTTACAATGATGACTTTGGATCATGTAGCTGTGGATGTCGAGCTCGCCTCATTGAAGGATCCCGCATTGCTAAGGAAATTCGTGAAAGGATAAAGAGTGAACTGAAATTAACCTGCTGTGGAGGTGTAGCTCATAATAAATTGCTTGCCAAGCTAGTTGGCAGCACTCACAAACCTAATCAACAGACCGTAATTTTCCCAGGACCAGCTGTAAGAGCTCTATTGAGCAGTTTGCCAAATGTTCGGTCTCTTCCAGGAGTGGGAAGTCGTACTGCCGACATACTTCAAGATTTGGGAATTACAAGCATGCCTGAACTCCAAGCTCATCCTCTTCCAGCTTTGAAAGGAGCTCTTGGTTGTGATACAGCACTGCGACTGAAAAACAATAGTTTAGGGGTAGATGACACTGAAGTTAAACCTTCAGGTAAACCACAATCTATTGGTATAGAAGATGGCTTTCGCCGAGTGAGCTTACAGAGTGAAGTGCGTGAAAAGCTTAGTACTTTGTTAACGCGTCTGTTAAAGCTTGTTGAGGAAGATGGTCGGGCCCCCACAACTCTTAGAGTAACAGTTCGGAAATTGGATAGGTCGAAGGGAACAACTCATCGTGAGAGCCGCCAGTGTAGCATATCATCACTACAACCAGAAAGATTAATGACCACTGTGATGATGCTTTTTAACAGAATTGTTGATATTAACCAACCCTTTCACCTGACACTCTTGGGGTTGGCATTTACAAAATTTCGTGCCCGTGGTGTTGGTAGAGGGTCTGTGGCCAGCTTTTTGGTACGGGATCGTGACCTTTCAGTTCAAACCCTTACCAGTCTAGAAGGTGAAGGTAGTGGGACAAGTGCTTCCACTCCCAGACTTCCTCCGCCTCTAACTCCAAATGAGTCTGGATCAGAGTCGGAACCAGAATTAGAACCCTCACCAAAGAAAAATCGATCAGACAGTTGGCGTGGGAGGGATCTAATGTCACCAAGTAAGCTCAGAGTTTCTGAAATGTGTCTAGCATCGCGATCTCCAAGGAGTTCAATAGATGAATCTGTTCTCAAAGAGCTTCCACCTGATATTCGAATGGAGGTTTTGGAAGCCTATGGCTCAGATACCAGTGAGTCTACCGACTGCTCAATGGATTGTGCAAGTGACTCAGACAGGTCACCTAGAATTAGAAGTAGTCCTGTAAGATTGATGGATACAAGACCCGTGCTAAAAATTGGAGAGAAAGGTCTTGTAAAGCCATCTGAGAGACCTTGTGATAAGGGACCTGACAAATCTGCATCTGCAAGTGGAGCCGTTGGGAGTGATACAGCAGACAGTGCCTTGTTACCCAAGGAATTGCCCAGTGATGTTGATCCTGCTGTTTTCCAACAGCTCCCTGAAAATGTCCAAGCAGACCTGTTACGGTCCTGGCGCGTGGAAAAGTGGCACCCGAGTAAATCAAAGCAAAACTCAATCCTTCAATACATGGTGGCCAACTCTGAATGATCCAAAAGGTTGTCTGGCATTCAGAAACCTTTGCAGTATCTATTGTGATCATTGGTTTTAATATCTGACCTCATATAGTAATGTGTGATAAAGTGGACCTTGTAGGTCTTGAACCATTTCAAACACTGTATAATGTTTAAGTTGTCAAGTCCCCATGGTTTTACAAAGTTATCTTTTTGTGTATTGTCTCAGTGTTTTGTTGTTCTCTTATATGTGTAAGATATTACTCTTGTCAATTGAATATTTTTGTGAAGATTATGTTGCGAACTTGCTTTAGTTGTCTACTTTGCCTGTAGCGAATTGAAACCATCAATAATTAAATTGATTTCAATGTTGCGTGTTTAAAATCAATATTTTTTGGGTTATATTGTGTTACCTTATTTACTTGCATTCATCTGTAGATATGCATGTGGTAAACATTAATGTTTCAACTAAATGAAGCTTTCAAAAGATAATTGGTGATTTTTTTAATTTTTTTAAAATTTTGAAATCATGCTCTTGTGTAAAATACACACTGGTAATGATGTTATTGAATGGCACGATGCACAAAGAGCTTTTATGTAATTTCACCAAAGTCTGCTATTGTGTGGGTCATGATTCTAGTAGTGCTAGTTTAATTAATTGATCAGTTCTCTTCAGTATTGCTTGTGGTGAAATATAGACGTTGATTTGATAAGTTTGTTTAAGCTACTCCAGCAATTCTTCTTCTTAGTGATTTATATTGGCTGCAGTCAAAGCTACTCTCAGTGCCTGTGCTGTCTTTATTGTTGACTTTTTTCTTTTCAATCATACCTGTTCAACACATAAACAAAATTATTGTCCACTGGTTTTGTGTACTGATTTTCAGTTTCACTGCATTTGCCGGACAAGACTGATGGTCACTTTCATCATAAGTACAGAAAAGGAAAGGAAATTAGTTCTTCAGTGGTGATGGTTAGTTTGCTACTAAGTATATATTTTACCTTTCTCTATCACGTAGATTGATTTCTTCCAAACCCTTGCCTTGTTGCTTTCTTAGCCTTAGAAACACTGGTGAAGGTTATAATTTTTGTCAGTATCAGCAATTTTGTTTTCTTTCTTGTTAACCTGTTAATTCTTATGTCATAGATATAGTAAACCTGTACTGTACTTAAATGTCTTGGTGTTAAAGAATATTGCTTTCATTTGAGGCTTTAATTTTTATATATACATTTGTTTTCATTTTAAAATAATGTGTGATATATGAAAGCAGGAGAAAATTCAACTACCCATTCACTTGTATTACGGATGATGAAGGACACTCTGTGTCGTTTGTACTGCAGTTGCTTCCAGGTGTATTGACTTTGCAGTTTCTTTCCTTTGATATGTGAGGGTAATCCTTAAGACCTAGAATCATACAATTTCCTTATAATATTCTCAGTCATTCCAGAATAAAACCAATGTTGTACAGGCTGCAATTCTTTTATATTACAGAACTGTCTTCTAATTTTTGTCAAGCTACATACAGGATACTTTTGTTTTTCTGGACAACACCATATTGTTAAAGATTTCTTATTGTAAATAGTCTTTTGTTCCTTTTTCTTCTCTTTGCTCTCTACCATTTAACTTTACCTCCTCTGCTTCCCCTCTTTTCTTGGTTAACTTTGAGTTGCTAGTGATTGTTCTATATTTTTGTGGACAGGAGCTGTGCAAGAGCCTAGTTGTGTATCAGAGGATTGGGTTGGTCTTGTTTTGGCTCTCTTTCATTCATTAATTAATCACTCTCTGTTCTTTTCTGTCAGCCACAAAGATTATCAGGCTAATTTCCCATTATTTTACTCTGTTAGGTAGTAATAATCTCTGTAAATTGCAAATTCTTTTATTTTCCAGAATTTCTAGTGGAAACACTGTTATTGAACAGAATTTCTGTAATAAATGAAGCCATGGCTTGCTTTCAGGATGATAGTTTTCTACGTTTTAGGTTTGTAATTTTCCTGAAAATATGGAACCAATTTCTCTCACCTACTGAGGTGTTTGTCTTCCAGTTAAAAGAGCTTTCAGTAGTGTAGTGCGACCACTTATATGAAAATCCACGGGACATAGTAAATTTGTTCTTGCAGCTCTCCTTCCACTTAGTGTGTGCCTCAAATAATGGCAAGTGATGAACATCATGTAATGATGTCATGGGTGAGATGGGAAACATCCACAATGTGAGTTAATATGTTGTTATTTTTCTCTGTATCCGCAACCATGCGACCTTACATCAGCAGCAAGCAAATGTGGTTTGATAGGTGCCAATATGATGCAATGCATCTTGTGATAAACTCCATCATCCATGTTTGTTTTATCATTATGGACTGATACTTATTTATTGTGAAGTATGTAATTACATGCTATGTCATATTATTTTGTACTAGATAATATATAAAAGTATATTATATTTTTTACATCGTATGCATGTTTTTTTTTGTTTTTTTTTTTTAATTTCCTCGTCACTTCTGAGATATTTACATGCTATACCACACATGTCATAAACAGAACAGAACGAACAGTCAATCATAAATTACTTGTACATTTAACACCAGAAAGATGATTAGTGCTAGCTGAAGCGGGAATGAGCTATGTCATTCGAACTACGGAGGATGATGAAAAAAAAATTACTGTTGCATGTGAGTCAGATGCTCAACAGTGGGTTGTGTTAACATAATTTGCTAGATTCTAGAGTGCTGGCAAAACCTATTTATGGTGC
This sequence comes from Odontothrips loti, assembly GCA_038380765.1. NCBI lineage: Eukaryota > Metazoa > Arthropoda > Insecta > Thysanoptera > Thripidae > Odontothrips > Odontothrips loti. Next base: position 9,397,739 of record CM076254.1, read on the forward strand.
AATATGGAAAAAAATTGTGCCTTTAAATCAGTATAAAGAAAAGAAAAAGAAAACAAGGAATGGGGAAAGCAAACAAACTGTGGCATCATTAGAAACCTCACGATTGAATGAAAATTACTATTACTAGCCTCTGTCAAAGCCACTAGGAGGCGTGATTCTAATTTTCGGATCGGCCGGCAGATGGCGCGTCGCCTACAGCTGCACAAGAATCTCAAGAAGTCTCTTTTGGCGCCCGTTGCGTACTCTATGTTGTGTTTAGCCGGAGCCGGTTTGCGTGCGTGCGCACAACGCTGTTGAGTTAGTCCAACCCAACTCTAGGAAAAATGGCGTCCGTGGAGGAGCTCTCGGACAGTGATCTTCGCAAGAAATTGATTGAATATGGGTTCGTGGCCCCGCCTGTCACCGGCACGACGCGCAAGTTGATGGAGAAGAAGCTGGCGGCGTTGATGTCACAGAAAGGCAAGCCCATCAAAGCCGCAGCCCCCGCCCCCAAAGTGAACCGCTCTCTGTCCCGCTTCAGTTCTGCGGAGGAGGACAGCGACGATGCCCTGGCGCAAACGGCCGGCTCGCGACGGAAAAGCATGGCGCCGCCCGCCTCTGTCAAGAGGAAATCCATGGGCCGGTCTGCCAGAGCCGCGGAGGCGGCCGCAAGGGATGGCCAAGTTGCCGATAACCTCCTGATGCCCAGCCCGCCGCCGCCGGTCGCGGCCCCGGGGCCACCGGCCAGGGGCAGGTACTCGATGAACGAGGCGGCGTTGAGAAAGGTGCCGGCCCCGACACCTCCCCGCAGCACGCGAAAGTCCATGGCGATCGTTACGTCGTCCCCCATCAAGCACTCTGGCAGCAACGGCTTCGACTCCGGGTCCGACTCGGACGTCCCCATCCCATCCATCAGCAGTGTGAGGTTAAGTCCCAGTCCCCGTAAATCGTATGTCCACGATGGGCGCAGCCGCAGCCAGGATGACGATGAGGACGAGGAGGACGACGATAACGATGAGTGTGACAAGCCCATCGCCACTTTGTTGTCAAATCTGTCGGACAGGTTCCTTCCCAACAGTGAAACAGCAAGGCACAACTCACCTGATACCAGCAACAATTATGTCAAACACCGCATGAATGTAGGCAAAGATTCCAGTCCAGGAGACATGCCAGATGCACCGTATCTGTCAGCCTTTGCACGTCGCCTGTCTCAATTGAAAGCTCATAATCTAGGTATGACTTACCTCATCAAGCCTCTGTAATTTGTGCGTCCCTGAATTAAATTTCATATTTATTTTTAGGGTCAGGAATGAAATCTGCTGGAAGTGCGTACGATGATGTCAAGGAATCAGATGCAAGTAGTGACGATAGTGTGCAAGGCTCTCCCAGCACACCCAATGGTCATTACTACAGGAGAAGGTAAACCTTCATCTGTTAGGTGGACCCCGGATTTCTCGTTGTGAGTAGATACTAACAAGCCAAAATATTTTCCTTTCTAGCTATGCTGGGCCATCAAAGGTACCTGTGAGAAGAATAGACCCATCCAGATCATTTAAAACTTCTGAAGAGACTTTGAGTTTTTGGAAGAATTCACATGTAAGTTGATTTGACACCCCAACCATTATTAAGCATTAATCTATACACTTATTCTTCATAATTTTCCTGTAATACAAAGTTTTGCTAAACTTTCTGAATTTTGTTTGATTTGTTAATAAATGCTAAATTTCTCAGGTTATGTCTTTTCTTATCTTGGGTGGATTTCTACTGTTCGCTGTTTTTTTGGGAATGCTTTATTTAAATGTGACCAGCAAAGAATCAGGCAATCATCTCATTGAAGAAAATACTGTTGGTAAGACAGATTTTGTTCCATGGTTACTTTGAGCATGTTCTCCTTAATTTTAAACTGTTCTTTCACTTTTTTTCGTGTTTTGTAGGAAACATATACAACATTTGCAAGGATTCCCCTGCTGATGACATACCTGGTGTAAGTTCTATTGACTTCTCATTTAGATATTTTTCTCAGCTTGTTTGTTGAAGTAATTCTTACTGAGGCATATAAGATGATTTGTAACAATTTTTCTCCTTTAGGTAACGTGTGTCACACAGGATGCAGTTGCGCCAGCAATGAAGATTTTTGACAGTGTGTTTCAAAATTTGATGAATCAAGCTGTGAAGTCAGAATGTGGTCCTGCTTTGCAAGATGGTTCCTATCCTTCACCTTATCTTTCTGAGCGTGAGACTGTCCAGGCTGTAGTTCAAGATCAAGGACTGGTAATATTTATGAAGTATTTTGGGTTACGTAGTTTAGGAGGAATTTAATATTAACAATGCTTCGCTTCTATATTTTTATTTATAGAGTATTTGGGAGGCAGAGGAGCAAGTTGCAAATTTGGTTGTTCTTTTGTCATCCAATCCTCATTGGGGTGTTACTGTCAGAGACAATGTCGTCCGCCAACCAGATAAGACCAAGCTCCAGGTTGCAAGTCCAAAAATCCCATGGGAATGCACACTTCGTAATAAAGCGCTTGGACTGCTCAGCTCCATTCTTATTGTACTGGGAGGTGAGTATATAATTGTCTATTTCAGCTCTGATTTCATGTCGAAAATTTAATATTCATTTGCTGGTGTCTCTCGCTTAGGTTTTGTCAGTGTATATGGACTGTGGCGTGCAATTCAATGGCGGATTCATGTTCGACAAATGCATCAACAAGAAGTTTACCATTATGTTGAAAGAATCATAGAATTTCTCTCAAGTCAACACCTGAACACAGGAGAAAGTTCCTATGTCCCAGTGATCCATGTTCGTGATCAGCTCATTCCTCCTCAAAGCCGAGAAAGTAAGTTTTGTGCCATAACATCTGATCAATTATCACTTCAATTACCAGTGTTATTTTATGCACCTTTTTGAAACTGTGTAGAATTGAAAGCTGTGTGGGAAGCTGCTGTTGCTTTCATTGATAAAAAGGAGTCTCGTGTTCGGTCTGAGATACAGCCAGTCAATGGAGAAGATTACAAGGTTTGGAGATGGCTTCCTCCCAAACACAATACTTCTGTTGCCAGCTCTTCTGCTGAGTCTCCTCCTACAAGCCCCCAACCAAGGTGAGTGGGTCAAAGTAAACTCAATATTGTTAAAATGTTTAAAATGTTTTCCATGATTGTTTCTTACTTTCGCTTTTTAACTTAATTTCATGCATTATTACAGGCATAGAAAAGTATGGCAAGGTCAGGCTTTTGGTCTCACTGAGAAGAGTGTTAACAATCTGTCCATCAGTCCCACTCCCTGTTTGAAGATTCGCCACATGTTTGACCCCGATATGTAAGTAAATTCTTAAATTGGATCATGTGACATGGCGTGTTTGAAAAGTTTTGAATGTTGTGCTAATCTGTTGACCAGGGAAAGTGGAGATAACTGGGAATTACAAGTTCAAGATGCAATCCTTGAGAAATGTATTGGGGCTAAAATTTTGCACATCAATGTTGATAAGTCATCCAAAGAAGGATGTGTTTATGTCAAATGCGCTTCAGAAGTAGATGCTGGAAGAGCTTACAAGGCTCTCCATGGATCTTGGTTTGACAGTAAGTACTAATGCCATTTTGTGTCAATGTAAATATCAGCCTGTTGGTATTGTCAATTTGATTTTGAGTTTCTGAGTTAAATAATTCTTATTTTCTCTTTGTAGGTCAGTTAGTCACTGTGAAGTATCTCAGACTTGAACGCTACCATGACCGCTTCCCATCTGCTACGAAAGCTAAAGAACCCATGCGCCCCTCAAACAATTTGAAGATGTCTCTTCAAGTAGCTGATGAGGACTAAATATCATTTCAGTTTATTTAAGTTTTGCTGTACACAAGTCATCCCAGTTCTTTGAAACTATTTTACTTGTTTTTAAATACTAATTGTTTTGTTAAATTTGATGACGAAATGACAAAAAATTTAATTTCTTCATAAAATGTATCGTAACATGTCATGTAATTCTTGTACTTTTTTAAGTGCAAGATGGAAGTTTCATTTTAGCAGGGTACTCAGTAAATACGGCTGCAAAAGTGTGCGTTTTACTGATGGTTTTGAAGCTGTAACAGGTCATGTTTTTTTCCTGTGGGTTTTAGAGTGCCTTGACTTAAGTTTAGCCTATTTTGAAGCTGAAACGTTCCTGTGATAGCCTTGTAAAGTTAGTGTGTATGTAAAGTTGCCGAGTCAAAGATGGTCATTGTCATGTGAAATGAATGTGTACTGAATTTGAACTATTGCCTCTATGTGACTATTGGTTACTTATAATATCTGCACCTCAAGTGGAAACTTTAATTGTATTCAGTAGACATAGTGCAGTGTAAATATCTAACATTAGCTGTGGTGTTGAATGTGCCTTTCTTTAATTTTTTATTTTAGCTAATTCAATGTATAATATAAATGTTATGTCAAGAATTTCCTGCTGTCTGAGTACTGTGGTCTTGGCATTCTTATTAATCTATACCTGTATTTTTGCCTTAGTGACTTTTGTGTTGATAACTTATTTGGATGAAGTTCATTTTTTCTGGAGTCTGAGATCCATACTTTCTCCGGTTGCTACAGCTCTCCTGTTTTTATTCTTGTGGTATTTATCTTGGGGCTCACTTCCCCCTTCCATCTAAACCCCAACCCAGTACTTAAATGAAATGTTTAATTTGACTAGATTTGCTCAGGGTATGCCAAGTGGCTTTTTTAGTGTGTCATCCGGTCCTGAGCACTTTTGTTATTATATTTGACTTGGCTTGGTTTTGTTTCCCTCTGTCATTGCTTTAAAAACAACCTTATCAAAATCTTCCTGGACTTGAGCTTTTTGTTATGGGTGAATCAGGAAAGGTATTTCAGATTGCCTGTCTACATTGTTACTTCTTTCTGTATGTTAATAAGTATTTCAATACCTTCCTATTTCATTATCCTTAGTTCATTTTGTGACTGAGGCTAGTAATTGGCTAGTAATGGTCTCACTCAGTCTTTTAAGGAAACAAAATAATGATTCTACTGGATTAATAAGACTGAAAGATCTTGTTAGGTTTCTGATGATGCCATAGTTTGTCTGCTTTTCCATTCCTCATCAGTTTTTGTGTGTTTTATACTGACTTAAAGCACAATTTTTAATTATACTGTATTAACACAACCCATTGTAGAGCATCTGAATTTCTCACATGCAGCAATAAAGAATGATAGATCCATTAATTTTTTACGTCATTTATGTGCCTTCCCTTCTTCCCGTCACCCTCCGTAGTTCGATTAGCGAGATGTAGCCTTGCCGATTTTCCAAACTTTGCCAATAAATAAAATTGAGTAATTTCGCTGGCAGCATGTTTGGGCCACCCCTGAACACCGTTATGTTATAAGATGGCGTGTCGTGATGCTCGTATCCCGGAAAATCTAACTGCGAGCAAGTAGGCACCCTAAACTATACACCTCCCGCCAACTTGCAGATCCCAGGTCGATACTTAGCAATAGGCTGTTCCTGTACTTCTTTAGACCTCCCCTATCAGTCCACATCAATTTGGTTAAAATTTGGAACAAACCAGATCACAATATATTTTTGGCATGTCTAAAAGAAAGCCGAGAAATATGTCTACGCCCAGCATGTCTTGCACTTGCACACACGCTGCTAGATACTCATGTCCCTAACTTTACTGACCCCTTTTGTTTTAAAGTTGTTGTCAACAGCCCACAACTCCTTCCAGCTTCACTCCTGTCACACATTAAGTTTTGACTTCTCTCTGTCATACTGTATTAATATTTCTATGATTTCTATTGTTTCGTGGCTGGTGTGATAGTTGAGAGGGAATATATTCAATAATGGCTTATTCTGTCTCGTCTAGTCATTGAAAAAGTATTTATTATACTCTTCACATGAAAATTGTTACATTTTGTACAACCATTTACATACAACTTGGCTTAGATCAGTTACAATCTTGTCACTGTGACAAAGCGACAATAATTATATCTGCTACGTACAAAAAGAACAATTGAATGCTTACAAGAAAAGCTATAGAACACAAGCACAAAGATAATTTTGGGAGAGCACATGAAATTTACATTAAATAAATTAGAAAACAAAGAGACAACTGGAACCATCTTCTTGAAAGTTATCAAGTGAGACTTAGGAATGGATTACTCTTTCCAATGATACACAACTGCACATTTTGCATATGAGAGATCAACAGGACTGCACTCCACTTACTTGACAAAGCAAGAAACAAGTGAAGAAGTAAGTAACACATCTTTCAAATCCTAATTCTACGGACAAATGTTAATTAAGAATAAGAACTCAAAGAAATTAAAACTGTGTGACAGACATGATTTCTGGGAAATAAACTGAAATCTTTCAGGCAAACTGATCAATCACATGTGCAGTAATGAAGCAAATATCAATGACCAACAGATAGCTGTACCAATGAAAGACTTTCAATAACCAGAGGTCTCACAGGGTTTTGTGCACAGTAATGCATACACATTATGATTATGTTGACCTCTAGCCATAAGCTACTAATTCATTTTGAGAACTGCACAGGAAAATGGGGGAAAGAAAATAGAATTTAAGCATACAAAGAGATTTATTTCATATTCTGAAGAAGAATGATTCAAAGTCAATGACACTGCAGGACTTCATCATTAACTGAGATAGCCACTGGCATAAGATCAACATAGAACTGGTCAAGCATGACATCAAAAGCTTATCTGTTGGATTCACAATATAACCACAAGTGCCTCACTACAACTAGAAATTTGTTCTATGTGCACCTAAGACAATTCTTTATAAAAACGTATATCTAAGGGAGAGGAAAGAAATTACTTAAGAGATTACTTCGCATGTTTTAATGATTTAGGAATGAACAATAAAAAAACAGTAAAATAAAAGTCATACAAATTTCCCTCCCTAAAACAGTGCAAAATCAGCATTTTGCAAAGCAATTTATTTTCAAGTGTACAATGGAAAATAACTCTGATGCAGCCTGAATTTGTCTGTTGATGTCTGCCACATTCAATTTTTTTAAACACAAAAACAATTTAATGCTGATCATTTGCTAGTTTCTTGTTAAGCTTTTGTTTAGTTTTTACTTTACATCAGTCTTGACACAACGTGATTTAATAATAACTATATATATAACTTAGTTCCATGATTTTATTACACATGTTCTAGGTATATCAATAGACAGTGATTGTGGAAAACATCCTAATTAGTTATTTCATCTAAATTTCAAAATTACCACACAACTCTAAATACAGAAGTATGTACAGCAATCATATAACCACTTCTCATGCCACACAAACTGTAGACACATTTACTATCACTTAACATCTAGACACTTACAGCAATAAAATAGAACATGCAATAAGCAAACGCCTCTTTGAAGCCAGTCCAAAAATGCTGTAAGAATGAAAAATCAACTCGATGTTTATGTATTTCATGTGTCACCTTATGTCTTTTAGAAGATGTGTCTAAGGCTTCAAAACTCAGAGGTGATGACGTTGCTCAAGCTAAATTATAATGAATGCTGTTATAGACCAATATACAATAAGTAGTTATGTAAATATGCTACAATATGTAGAAAAAAACATAGTGGAGAGCAAGGGGAAGTCCCTCATAGCTACAAGTTCTACAAAGATAATTACAAGCCATATAGATTCAAGATGTAATTATGTTACATTAAGAGAGATAAAATCTGCATAGATTGTGTAATTTTTAGTGAAAGACAATCCATTTCTTCTAGCTACCTGAACAGATGGAAACAAACAACCGAATCAGAGCTGTGCAGAGGAATGGGAAAATCTGAAGTCAATGTACACATGAGAGTGATAAGGAATCAGAGAGTGCATGTGGGGCATCTCTCATACCAAAGTGATTCTTCCTTGTCCACCTGATAATTCTGGGAAAGTGAACTGTCTTTCACAAAAACAAAAAAACTAACATATTTCATTTTTCAGTTAAGTCACATGAAAATATACATAATCATTTACATGCTTCCAGGGAAATGGACTGTTTAAAGATTAGTTAACAACAGCAGTCAAATGCTTTCAATGCAAAAGGCTTCAAAAGAACACCGACAGAAGTTCTTCCCAAAAGACAAAGGTGCAGAACCCCTTCCACCATTCTTAATTAATTGGATGCCACAGATACCAACTACTTAAGCATTCGAGGAGCATAGGTCAAAAATATATAGACCCTCCAAAAGGCAATGTTGTTTACACTTTGCACAAAGGCACATTTCAAGATCAGGAGGATGTTTTACAAAGGAACTGATTATCACACAAATTTAAAAATTAAAATTACAGAATTCACAAATGCAAATGTAAAGCAGTATTTCTTTTGTACTTACAGCTGAAGATAATTACATATGAAGATGAATCCACAAGTTAATTCCAGAGGTAAAATTGACTTCAATCATTAGATTAACAGTATGAAAGAATATACAAATGCCTACACAAACCAAGAGAAAGTGTACAGGAATTGTTTCAAAAAGAGGTGGGACAAAGAATGAACATAACATATCTGAAGAAACACTAATACTAGTTTAGACAGTTTACTATAATTGAAAATTAGCTTCTTAACTCAGAAAACTACAGATTAAACTCGTCTATGAAAAACAGATGTTACATTGCATCTGTTTATCTTTAGAAGCAAGTCTAAATGGTAATAATTGAAACTTGCTCCAGGAGAAATTTGAACAGACCTTCAAATTTAACACACAGTAAATGCTTCAAACAGCGCCTGTACTAAACAACAACTCTCTTCCCTGGATAAGACATGATACAGAGGTCAAGTGAAGTCAATAAAAATAATTTAGGACATCTCTGTTCAAATGTTAGCCTGTACACTTTACAACGTATGTTCCAATTTTTTTTAAAAATGTTTACACATGACCGTGATCCAATTTTACAATTTGATTGCTCCATATTTATAAATCATACAATTCACAATGGATAAAAAGTGTACTAAGTTTTCATTTTTACATTCACACAAATATTCATGCTGCACAATGAGAACAATGGGGGAGGGCAGTCAAGGACTGTACAAGGAGGCAAATAAAAAAATAACATTAGAAAATCATTAAAACAAGTTCATTTCTCAAATAACCGAAATTACACGAAAGCAAATAAATGCCATGTCAAAGTTACTTTAAATATAGTTTACACCTACACAACAGTCAATATATTTACAGTTACACTGTTCGATTGGTTGCTTTACTTAAGAAAAAAAAAATTAGGTCCTACACAATTCTAAGTTTATACACTAGTAAACAGGCAATTACTTTCACTCCACTTGAACATCAATAATTTTTTCAAACACTGTGACAATCTTTTACAGCAACATCTTTGTTTACGGTTTTTCAGAAGAAGATTCACTGGAAATAACACTCATCTGAGCTGCGTATGGAAACGGAAATAGGCATGACGTTGGATTTATGAGTGGACATTTACAGTTGGAAATAAAGCCTACATTGGTCCTTTCTTGATATTAAGGTAAACTAACACTACTCCTTTGACATCTACTTCAGAAATGGTAGAAAGGCTTCTTTGAGGAACAGTCAGCTGAAAATAATTTGTACCCTGCTTCTAAATTGGAAAGGTGTCAGGTTCAGCCTGGATGTATCCTGGATGTACCCATTTGTTAAGGCTCATGGAGACATCATGGATAGAAAGAATAACCGATAAGAGGCATCAATGAGAATACTGGTTTAGAACTAAGTAATGCTCAAACTTTTGTAGCCTCATTTTACTACCTGAGAGTATATCACAACTTCAGTAGAAATTTTTTGTTTCAAAATTTGTAACACGTCAAATCATTTTCAGAGAGAATAGAGGCATAGGTTTAGCAGGGTTCTAGAGAAACACACCCTCTAAAGATCAATGTAAGTTTCTGTACAGCTCTTTATGGACTACATGAAAAAAAAATGCAAAATAATTTAAAATAAATATGATTAACTTGCCCTTAATGTACAAAGGTATACAATAATGAAAAGCCCATTTGGGCTGTCCTGTCTGCTCTTGGTCCACAATCCATTCAGATATCAATTCTGTGCAAGTCACTTGCCATACACAATGGAAAGGTAGCCACAACTCCTTAACTGCATCCACAGAGTTAAAATACTAAAAGTAATTACTCACAGGGAAACTACTACTTCAAGATCACTTTTAACAAGTGAATGGGGGAAAAAAAAAAGCGCATACAGTATTAGAGAGGACCAGCCACCATAGCTTCCCACTCTGTTTCTCTTTTCTTTAAAAGGGCTCAGCTTTGTCCATGACAGAGCTGCCAATTTACATTCCATTACTGGGAGGTGGTCCAATAGGTCCCAGGTCACTTCCAACAACACCAACGCCTCCAACAACATTGACAGCGTTAGCAGTCTTCATGAAGTACTTTTCCAGCTTGGCAATAATATGCTTGCCATAGGTGTACTTCCTCAAAGAATTGAGATGTGGCCTGATTTTATGCATCAAGACCTTCCTCTGGGCTGGCTCAGACACATCAATCATCTTCTGAACCACATAGTTGGCATACTGATCCTTCATCATTACATGTAATGCACTGGAAAGGACACAACAGAAATTAAAATAATGCTAATGAAATCTAATGAAAACGAAGGTTGGGCATATTTTGTTTAAACATACTTGTCATTGAAACTGCACACTTCTTCAATCAGGAATGCCCTTTCGGCTCGAGTAGCATGAGTCACACATTTTTCAACAACATTTGAAGCAAACTTGTGCTGAGACAGAACAAGTACTTTTCCTCTAACAGAATTGATGATCTGAGATTTGTCCTCCGGTTTACCATGCTCTGTAAGAAAATGATGAGGTCAGTGAAAATAATAAAGCAATTTTGATGAGTCATCAATCACCCTGGTCTCAACTTACCTAGCACATGCTGAATTACGTAGTTACCATACTGGTCTTGGATCAACTGCTCTGTCTGGCTATGGAGCTCTTCCAGAATTGGTGAAGTCTGCTCCAAGGTACAATGTTCCAAAATGCGCTGAATAACACGACATCCATAAGGATGAGTTGAGAGAGCATAAACCTGCCCTTGGAAAGCATTGATGATAAACTGCAGAGCATGAGGTTCCACACATTCTATGCACTTCTGCACCACATGGTTTCCATTCTGATCTTTCACACACTTCAAAATGTGACCATCAAGCTCATTCACAATTTCTTGCTGTTGTTCTGGAGAGATTGATTCGAGTGCCTTCTGAATCACACGGCACCCATACATCTGCAGAGCAAGAGGCAGCACATGGCCACGAACCTGTTGGAGCCAAACGAATTGTATTAGATTCCTTTATAGCATTGCAAGTTGTGTACCAGATCCATTCTCAAAATTAATTTTACTTTTTGTGCCAGAGTTGTCTTCTGGTCAGGTGTTCCGAACTCAAAGAACTTCTGGATCACATAGTTGCCAAATACATCAGTCATAAGGTTGTATGCAGCTGAGAGAATCTCATTGAACACCATTTGCTTTTCAGCAACTGATGCTCTCTCCAGCTTTTGTTGAATGAAACGTGATCCATGCTGATCTTGAGAAAACTCAACAATATGATTGGCCAGATCTCGCAGGCCAAGACTGGGAAACCGGTTGTTCCTAAAATGAGACACAAAGGAAAATATTAAAATCCAAAGACCAATTATTAATACTACCAACGAAGCAGCATATTTCATATAAACAGTATTTTCCGTATAAGAGGAATAGAGATTAAGCTAGGAAAACACACCTGAAATCTTCAAGCAGTCGACTTCTTCCTGGTGGTTTCTCCAATCCTGAGCCCACAGTTCCTCTTGCATTTGTTGCTCCAAACTTACTGAAGAGTGAGGAGCTTGATCCAAACATACCATTAGCTGCAAGCCCAGCAACCATGTGGGGGCCCACATTGCCATTACGGAATTTGGCAGCCTCAGCTCCAGGAGCAGCTGACAGCAAGCTGCTTCGATGATTAACTGCTCCACCCATTAGAGTGCCTAATGCCAAGTTGGATGAACTGCCCATGCCCGACAGTGATGGTGGAGGTGGGGTCAAAGATCCCGAAGCAAGTCCTAACGGACTCGGTGAGGCAGTAACAGTTCCTAAATAGGGAAGGAGAAATAAAGGACACATTTAGTGACAAGTGTCAGCATTGCTGTCACCACAAAATAAAAACTACTCTAAACCACAGTTGCAATGAAATAAATAGTAAAGTCAACAAACTCAAGAGATGGAAGAGTTTCTAACCAGAATAAACCAAGCATGCACATCCTCAAAATCAACATTACAAATTCTCAGTACTAACCTAATGCACCATAGCTCTGCGGCCATTTCCCCCTGTTGTACTCAAGAGATGGCGAGAATGCAGATGTGTTGCGGTCAAATGAATCTCGCCTCCCTGTACTGCCCGTGCCCAGCCCAAGGCCAGTGCCTGACACGTCCACTCCTACCAGGCCACCAGAATAGAATTAATCATTTGCACATTGTGACAGGAAACAAATATTAATAGAAATAGTAGCAACAGTGCTTAAAGGCTATCATATCAGTGAGCAGCACGAGGATGATTTGAGTTATTTATCAATGTAAAAGCTACTTATGATTTTTCTCAAGTTTTATTGAGTGCCTTTAAGAAAAAGAAACTCGTAGCATAACATTTAACCAAATGGAAGACACAGAATCGCTTATTTTGCTAGAACATGAAAGGCAGAAAAATTAAGAACTTCTGAGTGACATGTAAAGGAAGACACTATACTTTAAATGTGTCAACACTTTGCAGTTCGTTTTAAGGCGAAGGATGTTTGAGTGCAGAGCACTGCCTACAAGTTCTAATGTATATAATTGGAAGCCTTTCATGTGAACAAAATAGACTATCCCAAGCCAAATAAGTTTGTTTAGAAATAACAACCATGCAGTTAAAAACAGAAATTATTAGGTTAAAAAATAAATTAGCTATTAGGGACATAGCAGAAAACTATTCAAGCAAGCTTCAAAAAGTCTATGTGTACACAATTAGAAGAATTTAACTGTGCAAGTGACTAGGAATGACTAAAATTCCAAACTGAGAGACTGTGTGACGGTGTTGTAGAAATCAGAGCACATGGCAAACAAGAAAGGTGAAGACAGTGTGAGTTAGCCAACTAATCTACAGGACAAGCCATACATGCCCATGGGAAAAAATAGGGGGGTGTGGGGGATTTGGGTACCTGCTCCAAGAGAGGACAGGCTGGCAGGTGATCCGATAGTGCCCAAGTTGCTGCTCCCAAACCCATGAGAGGCAGACGGTGATGCGAACCCACCACCTGAGCAGTCATGTGTGCCCAAGAAAGGGGCAAGCCAATTCGCAATCATTTCCTTCTCCACAAGGCAAGTCAAGTCTAAGGCTAACACAACAAGGAGCAAGCCTCTGCTCCATCTTTACAGCTTTCCAGGTAGAGCATGCATTAATACTTGTCAATTATGATAAAAAGGAGGAGATTGTCAATTGAAAATACAAAGTTTGTTATTTATTGTTGCATGGCAACATGCATGCAAATGAAATCAAGTTATCAAGAGCATAAATTAAAATAAATATCTCAAAATTGAAAACAAAAGGAGGAGACGGTTAAATGAAATGTACAATTACAACACAGTTAGAAATAACTCATCCCAACAGAGTAAGTACACCACGGAAAAGAAAAAGAAGCAAAGTACATCCTCAAAAAAAAAAAAAAGAAACAGAAACACCACCGCACCGCACCGACAAGAGACGAGAGAAAGACAAAACGCAGCTGCATAGTATACACTACCTCCGAGAGCGGTGCCGTTGGAGCTCGAGTACAGCGAGCCGGGCTGGTTGCCGCTGTAGATGGAGGAGGCGGCGGGCGGGGTGGCGATCTGCTGGGGCTGGCTGCCCAGCAGTCTCATGTTGCCGCCGGGGGTGCCGGCGTTCACTATCACAGGTGCCGGGGAGACGAGTCTCATGGGGGTGCCATTCCCGATGCCTCTCACGTTGCCCATCACTATGGAACCATTCTGGTCGTAGTAGGCGGGAATAACCTGGTACTGCCCCTGAACCTGCACAGGCAAACCGGGTCAGCTACACGATGTTCATGTTCACGTCACCTGGGCGTCCAAGCTGAGCGCCGACGTCCACTCACCTGGGTGAGGTTGGTGGTGCTGTTGCTAAGCTCGGTGGACGAGGAGGGCGTGAGCGGCCTCCGCTGGGGGGCCCCGGCCGCACCCTGCTGGATGATGTTGGCCGGGTACACCCATGGGCCCATGCCATAGTACTGGGGAACTACGGTCGGACCTGAGACACGGGGGAAGAATGGTCAGCATTTTCAAAAAAAAAAAAAAAAAAAAAAGACACGAGCAGTGCAGAAAGTGCAGGAGCCGCAGCCGTACCGGCTATGAGGGTGCCCACGTAGGGCTCCTGGGCATTGATGAGGTAGGGCGCGCTGGTGAAGGTGGCGGCAGGCGCTGCGATGCCCAGCTGCTGCTGCTGCTGCGTCGCCAGGTACTGCTGCTGCTGCAGCAGCTGGATCTGCTGGGGGGCGCTCTGCTGCTGCTGTTGCTGCTGGCTGCGGAACAGTTGCTGCAACACACAAGGGGGGGGGGGGGGACACGTTAAAATTTTAAAAAGAATATATAGGTCGACACAAGATTCTTTTACATATCACCGTCAATCTTTATTATTACGTATTATTGACTTTTTATTGTGTGTGTGTGTGTGTGTGTGTGGACTCAGCGCGTGCGTAGGCCAAACCAATTGGTAGTATCGACAGAGCCCAGGAAGCGGCGCGGGTTCAAATCCCCGCGCCTCTTTGCTATCCATTTTCCTCCTCTATCGGCCGCATCACGACCGTGTCCAACACGGCTCGGCGTGCCCCCAGCCTCCCCAGCCCAGCCCAGCCCGAGTGTGTGGTGCTGTTGTTACGGATGTCGTCCAAGGTTGCTCACGGCCTGCCAGAGGCCTGCCAGAGTCACATCCCACGCATCCCGTGCCAGAGTCGTGTCGAGTCGGACCGCGCCGAGCCGAGCGAACAACCGGAGCAGGAGCAGCGGCAGCGGCAGCGGTAGCGGCGGCACCGATCGGAAAGCGAGAAGCACAAGGCGAAACCCGCGCATCTGGCGGCCGCCGCCGCTCCAGTTGGGCCCCTGCGCGGTGCAAGGCGGGCGGGGCGCCAAGGCCGCCGCGCGGCACGCGCCCCACACGCGCCGCACACGCGCCGCACGCGCGCCGCTCGCACGTCACGCCCAGGCGCGATCGCCTTTGGTTTCGAGAGCGCGGAGAGGTAACAGAGTCAATAAGTGGATACGGAAAGGTGAGAGAAAAGTGGGCGTCTGGGTGCGGCCGGACTGCTGCTGCTGCTGCTGCTGCTGCTGCTGCTGCTGCTGGGGCAGCGGAGGGAGCGTCCGCGAGAGCACACCACACCACCACCACTACCACCACCACCACCTCTAACAACATCTTCATTACCACCATCATCTGGAATGGCCTCTTTACGGCTCGACCGGCTTAACGGCGCTCTGGTTGTCATCCAAACAAAACCAACACACACACACACACACACACACACACACACACACACACACACACACACACACACACACCGAGGCGTTATGCAATTCTTGAACGACGCCATCCCCGGGAGCTTATTAAAACGAGTGAGCACCATTTACGGGCTGCTGCTGTGGCTGCTGCTGCTGCTGCTGCTGCTGCTGCTGCTGCTGCTGCTGCTGCTGCTGCTGCTGCTGCTGCTGCTGCCGCCGCCGCCGCCGCCGCCGCCGCCGCCGCCGCCGCCGCCGCCGCTGCGCGGGGTGGCGACAGAAGCGCAGCGCGGTGTGCGGTGGCAGACAGCGCCAACTCCCCCGTGAACCAGTAGCCGACGTTCTTCCAACCCTCCGCGGCCAGGCCGGGGAGGGGGGGGGTGGGAGGCCCCTAGCTCCGGAGTGTCAGACAGACGCCGCTCCGCCCCGCCGTCCCGCGGTTTGTGCCGTAATGCAAAACTTGTCACGTAACTGAGACGACGGCCCCTGCAATTAAAGCGCCAAAGGCAAGAGAGCAGCGCGCGTGAGGCGGGAGCTGTGGCGGCGGGAGCTGTAGCGGCGGCGGCGGCGGCGGCGGCGGCGGCGGCGGCGGCACTCCTCCAAAATAGGAGTAGCAAACAACGCATTTCGCCGCAGTGAGCACGACTTTAACGACCGACCGACCGGCGTAATTGCGAAACCAAAACAAAACACCAAAACATTATAATTATAAAATGACATAAAGCCTGACGTTGACGTGCAACGCTGCGGAAGTGTCACGGGGAGAGAAGAGAGGCAGCCGACGGCGAAAACCTCAAGGAACCAATCCGTTCGCAGCAGACCAGGTCAGGCCGGGAGGGCAGGGGAGAGGGGAGGGTCCCCCGGGGGGAGGGGAGGTCTCGTTCTAAGACGAGGAGGACTACGTCGAGGCGCAAGCTAGAGCCACGCAAGGGGAGTGCAACAGGTCGTCGTCCCCTCTCTCTGTCTGCCCCTCTCCACCATGATCCATCCACCTGACTCACCGTAGCCCGGCGTCACAATGTGTCATAAAGAAAACGACATCCACCCCGCCTCAGCGCGTCCCGTCCCAGTCCGCCAGTCCCCCCAGCGGACCAAGGCAAAGCCGCGGCAAGCAAAGCCGGCGAAGCCAGCCACCGAGGGGGAAACGGGCCGCATACCAACGAGGTGGACGCACACACACACACACACACACACACACACACATACACGCTCGCGGGACTTTCAATTTCGGTAGTGAGACGGACGGGAAAAAAAAAACACACACACACAGCAAAGCTCGCGCACGGGTGATCTCCCGGAACAGACAGACGGCATTCTCTCCCACCCTGCGGTCCTCCAACGACCACCACCACCACACGCGGGTTCCAATACCGGCTCACGCACACACACTGTTGCTTTGGGGACGATATTCCACGCGAGCCGCAGTAGGGCGGGGGGCACGTTGTTATCAATAATTGACCACGTAATCAGGCACCACGGCACCACGCCAACGCCCCCTCCGGGTACCGCCCCCGCACCCCCCCCCCCCCGAGGGGCGCGGCAACAGGTGACGGGGGGAGCGGCGGCGCTTCAATCATGCAGCGGCACAGTGTGCACCGCACGAGAGCGGCGCGCGGAGCGGCAGCGTGTCATCGGCCCGCTAAATGGGCGGGCGATGGCAGGGCGCACCTTCGTGTCCATCACCGCCACCATCAGCAGAGAGCAACAGCCGCAGCAGCGGCAGCGGCGGCCCAACGAGGACCAAAAATAACAAAAGCGCCCCGCCCCCCGCCGCCGCCCCCGCGGTCCTCGTGCATCGCACGGCGTCGCATGGCGCAGCATATCTTGTTGGACGAGAGTGAAACCCCATGGCACGGCACGGCACGGCACGGCACGGCACGGCACGGCACGCACGGCCACGAATCTGTGTAGGAGGGCCAGAGGCCAGCAGACACGACACCAAGAGTGATCCAGCCAGTGCAGCCAGAGTGCAGCAACAGCGCAGCACAGCGCAGCAGCGAGTGTGTGCCACACACACACACACACACACACACACACACACACCACAGCTGGGGCTCTACGTACGGCACTCTTATGCTTGCGACACACACACACACACAGTAAGCAAACCAGGGCGGGGCGTGTGTGTGTGAGCACGCCAAGTGTGCTGCATGACTCGCTGCTGACTGGCGCGCGCGCGCGCACACACACACAAGGATTGATTGGCATAATACATGTGCGGCCGGCATGGCCCGGCCCAGGGTCGTGCCGTCCAGCCAATCACGGGAGGAGACAAGAGAAGACTGGGAGCCCAGCCCAGCCCACGCGCACAGCGTCCGCACAGCGTCAGAACTCCATACAGCTACACACAGTAGTAAGTCGCAGTCTAGCCGTGGGCAGAGAGAGAGAGAGACAGAGAGAGACAGAGAGAGACAGAGAGAGACAGAGAGAGAGAGAGAGAGAGAGAGAGAGAGAGAGAGAGAGAGAGAGAGAGAGAGAGAGAGAGAGAGAGAGAGAGAGAGAGAGAGAGAGAGAGAGAGAGAGAGAGAGAGAGAGAGAGAGAGAGAGAGAGAGAGAGAGAGAGAGAGAGAGAGAGAGAGAGAGAGAGAGAGAGAGAGAGAGAGAGAGAGAGAGAGAGAGAGAGAGAGAGAGAGAGAGAGAGAGAGAGAGAGCGAGCGAGCGAGAGAGAGAGAGAGAGAGAGAGAGCGAGCGAGAGAGAGAGAGAGAGAGCGAGGGAGAGAGAGAGAGAGAGAGAGAGAGAGAGAGAGAGAGAGAGAGAGAGAGAGAGAGAGAGAGAGAGAGAGAGAGAGAGAGAGAGAGAGAGAGAGAGAGAGAGAGACAGAGAGAGACAGAGAGAGACAGAGAGAGAGAGAGAGAGAGAGACAGAGAGACACACACACACACACACACACACAGATGGACCAACAACTTGTCCGTCAGACTCAATGAGAGTGGAAGGAAAAGGCGGCCGCGCCACTTCATCAGGCTTCGTGGTGATGCGGGGCGCCACAAACACTCCGCTCCGCTCCGCAGCTGCTGCTCAGCTCAGATTGAAAGCTCTATGACCGACGCCTTACTGCTCTCGCCATAGTTCCAAGCGCCCCCCCCCCCCCCATCCAGGACTCAAGAAAGGACTCGCAATTATGGAAAAAATAAATAAAATACAGAAATAGCTGGCCACAGCTAGGCTAGGCTGCCGAGACTAGGATCCAGACAGACGCGTCACATCGCCTGTGGGCCTAGACCAAGTTCCTGACGTGCCTGACCTTTTGCGGGACACGGACACTCTCTCTCTCTCTCTCTCTCTCTCTCTCTCTCTCTCTCTCTCTCTCTCTCTCTAACCCTTTCCTTTTCCTTGCCGCGGGCGGCCGCGCGCGCGCGCTCACTCACTCTCGCACGTCACGTGACACAATGGGCAGTGGGCGTCTCCCCTCGCCTGGTCCGCCCACCCGGGCCCACCCGGGCCCCCGACCCGACAATGCACAGCGCGGCGTAATCAAGGCGACTGGAGGAGGAGGCTGAGGCTGAGGCTGAGGATTCGCGGAAATGACGGCGAATAACGCAACCGGCCACACCCCTCACCTCACCTTGGGGACAGCAGCTAGCGGAGCGGACCGGCAACACAGGACAGGACGACAAAACCCACCGCCCAGCTCCGCCTGATGCAAAATTAATCACCATTTCCCATCTCCGCCGCGGGGCGACCCTGTCGACTCCTGTGCCGTGGGCCAGCTCCGCCAGCTCCTTGCGCGCGGTCGCCTACGCGCCCGCAGACGTTTTGACAAGCGAAAGGACCCGCCCCAGGCGGGACTTGACATTGAAAGGAGAAAAAAAAAAATGAGAAGAAAAAACAAGATACAGACAAAATTTAAAATAAATAAATTTTAAACGCAAATTTAGGCCGATGGTATACACAGAACAATTCATTTATCGCCGCGTTAAATAAAATCAAAATGAAACGGCTTGAACACGGAATACGAGCATATGACAACATGTGCTGCAGCTGCGACCATACAGAGCGCTGGTACGATAAAAGTCAGCCATGAAATCTGCGTACTATACACCGGGAAGGCTCGGCCTGCATCCGCCGCTGCGGCCGTACACACACACACACACACACACACATACGGGAGGCGCACCCAAGGTGACTCGGCGTACAGCTAGCTGGCAGTGCAGTGCAGGTAGCCCCCTCCCCCCTCCCCACTCCAGAGCAGGACAACAAGTCCGACTTCCACGCCCCCTACGCTGTGTGCAGCACCGTGCGTAAACTGCCCTGCCCCCGGCCCAGCCCTACCGGAGCCCTGACGCAAATTCCACTTTGCATATAGACACAATCACATGTTCCCTTCCCCCCTCTCTAGCCCTCTCTCGCTCTCTCTCTCTCTCTCTCTCTCTCTCTCTCTCTCTCTCTCTCTCTCTCTCTCTCTCTCTCTCTCTCTCTCTCTCTCTCTCTCTCTCTCTCTCTCTCTCTCTCTCTCTCTCTCTCTCTCTCTCTCTCTCTCTCTCTCTCTGACGTCGCTGAGCAGCAGGCCAGTCGGCGCCAGCCCGCACCGCACCGCACGGCGCGACGCCCCCCGTCCCCCAATGCCGTGGCGTCGGCTTGCTGTGGTCCGGCCGGCCCCCGGTCCCCGACGTCGACACATCAAACGCGCTGATTAAGTTTGTCCCGCGGGGTCAGCGCCCCCCCCCCTCTCTCTCTCTCTCTCTCTCTCTCTCTCTCTCTCTCTCTCTCTCTCTCTCTCTCTCTCTCTCTCTCTCTCTCTCTCTCTCTCTCTCTCTCTCTCTCTCTCTCTCTCTCTCTCTCTCCCTCTCTCCCTCCCCATCCCCCTGAGTGGGGCGCTACGTTAGTCTCGTGGACGGGGTACAGTCCGCCAGGCCCAGGCCCAGGCCCTGCAGGCGCCAGCTGCTTCCCCTCCCACCGCACCGCGGCCGGCCCGAGTGCATAGCGCGCCACAGCCGCACCTAAAGAGGGAGATTTAGGCGGGAACCGGCCCTGCTGGCCGTGCGGGGGCGGCCGGGGCCCGGCGGGACCACCCGGGTATCATCCAGTCCCGGTCATTCTTACTCATTCCGCACCTGCCCCGGGCTCCAGGACCCGGGCGGAGGGGATAAACTCCCCGCCGCCGCCGCCCGCCCTCCGGGCGCAGTATTTTCCGGCACCAGTCCACCGCAAGACCCCCCGCAAAGCCCAGGTCCGCCGCCTCAGACTCATCCGTCCCGATTTATAAACGATACGTCCCTGCAGGCCGGCCAACCTCGGCCCGCTCGCCACAGTGGACAATAACTCAGGCCCGGCCGGCGAGAACTAACTTTTCCCGCGAGGCACGAGCGCGCGTCGCTCCTGGTTTATGGCCGCCCCCTCCCTTACTCCCGTGGGGGTGGCCCCCACCCCTCTCTCACTGAGCCCCACCCTTCATTTCTGAAGAGTGCAAACCCATGCCCGGTCGTCATGTCCCCCACTCCCCCAGCAGGGTGTGGCCTCACCCGTCCGCGACCCTGCGCCACGCCCCTAGCCGCAGCGCTGGGTACTTAAAGGACGTTCATTTACCCCCCCCCCTCTCACCCCCCAAACACCCCTCCAGGAAGCGAAGACGACGACTGCCACCACCACCGCGCTTGCTTTTACGGACAGCTCCTCCAAACCCCCGCGACAGGAACAAGCAGACGGTCATTTGGGAGAAGACGGAAAGAAGAAATAAAAATAAAATGAGCGAAGCGGGGAAAGAGTGCCCCCCGGGATAAGCGCGGCCATCACGATTAAACTTCAGCCAGGGGGTGGGGAAAAATGGCCTGGGAAAGAAAGCCATATCCCGTTCCGTCCCCGCGGGCAGGACTAGGGTTAGGGCCGGACGGGCTGTGACACACCCTGCCGGGCAGAGGGGCGGGGGGTCACCTTGAGCGCCGTCGGAGCACATCCAGTACCTGTCTGTCGCCGGCGGCACAGTCAAACGGCCGCCGGTCGACACCACCGCGGCGAGGGCCAACACCACCAGCTGCAGCGCCGACAACACACCTTTTGTGTTGAGATTCCCCCCCCCCCCCCCCCTTACTTCGCGGCGCACCATACGAAAGCGCCTCTGTCTGTCTCTCTCTCTGCCTAGATTGTGGCCGACAACGGCAGAAGACGGGAATGCCAATACCACCTCCCCTACGATGTGCACACGGCGTGCACGCGCATCGAGACAGCCTAGCCCAGCCCAGCGCCTGCCCTGCCTCTGCTGTCCCACTAGTTTCCCGATATGGACTGGCACGCCAACTGCAGCAGCAGCAGCAGCAGCAGCAGCAGCAGCAGCAGCAGCAGCAGCAGCGGCGGCGGCGGCAGCTGCCCGCACAGCTGCGGCGCTGCGGCCGGCCATAGGCTGCCCGAGCTTGCCTTACGTCAACCCTGCTCAAGCTGCCCGTCTCTCTCTCTCTTTCTCTCTCTATCTGTCGTCGTCTCGCTCGCTCGCACTGGCACCCTGACCGCACGGCCATGCTGCTGCTGCCTGGACGATCGTTGTCCTCAGCACAAACACATCCACAGACGGCATCGGCAGAGAGAGAGAGAAAGCGCCGCCCAGCCCAACCCGGCCCGGCCCGGTCCGCCTGCGAGGTAGGCCAGCCCGCCGCGCGCCCGTGTCGTGCGGGCCTGCCTACCCCAGCAGACAGAGGGGGCGTGCTGCTGCTGCTGCTGCTGCTGCTGCTATCTCCCCACACACACGTACGCGCGGTAAGGAACAGGAAAGAGATACAGCCAGAGTAGTATTTGGTCTCGGCAAACCCGAGGCGCTAATTTTAAGCGGAGCCCCGTGAGGAGGTAAGGAGGGGTCTCTGTGGCCCACGTGTACCCGACCACAACACAAGCAGACGGCGTGGCGGGTCGGCGCCCCCCCCCACACCCGCCCCCCCCCCCCCCCCCCCGGCACACCCGGCCCGGCCCGGGCCACATGACTCGGCGCGTGGGCGGCGGCCGGCGACACGGAACGTCCATCCGACATCACGACGGCCCGTAAAACAGAGAGGAGCGGCAAACAAAACTCCACGCCCGAATCTGGGCGCCACCATCAAACGGCGTTGGGTCGTCGGTACGAGTGTGCCTGCGACAAGGACGCGGACGACGCACGTGGGGGGGTCGTCGGGTATATACATTCCGGAGCAAGCGGACCGACTTAAGACACTATCGCGGAGCGGCATGTACGCGGAGGGGCACTAGTTGTGGGGCTCGGCGTGCGCCGTGTATCGCATAATCCGGCGGATATGTTTAAGGGGGGCGGCGAGGCAAAGCCAAGAGCTGCAGGCGAAAACACCTGCACACCACGAGGGGGGAGGGGGGAGGGAGAGAGAGAGAGAGAGAGAGAGAGAGAGAGAGAGAGAGAGAGAGAGAGAGAGAGAGAGAGAGAGAGAGAGAGAGAGAGAGAGAGAGAGAGACGAAAATATATGGATACTAGAGGGGGTCGAGTGCGGTCAGAGCGAGTTCGCTCATTCCTCGCCGTCGTCATCGCCGCATGCACCGCACTCTGTCTCCCTCTCTCTCTCGCACCCACTCCTCCAGAACATGCAGGACGGAGAGAGAGAGAGAGGGAGATAACACCCCCGCGCCGCGCCGGGTCATGGCGGCGGCACAAGCAGAAGCGCTTAGCGAGCGGGACATGGTGGAGGAACATTTGCGAGTCAAATTTCCACGCCCTCCACTTCCCCCCCCCCCCCGCAGCGGTCATGCCCCCCACCCCCCCAGTCTCCAGCCAGTCCGTCAACGACGAAGACCGCATGAAAAGGGGGTTGACGAGCGGGAATAAAAAATAATAATAATACCGGGTTCATACAGGCCCAAAATTTCTAATTTCCATAACTTTTCCATGACTTTCCCGAAGAAAATTAGCGATTTTCCATAACTTTAGCCGTTTGTTGTCAATGTCAGCGGCTGGCTGTCCAGTGGAGCCGAGCCGAGACATGGCCGGCAGCATAAGACGAGTACAGCCCGGTAGAGCCGTCAATAAACCAGCGCGGACCGGATAATATTTTCCAGATGACTTTGCGCGTTTCCATAACTTCTCTATGACTTCCATAACCGGTTTTTAATTCCATGACTTTTCCATTGCTTCCCTGACCGGTATGAGCCCTGTAATAAAAAAATAAAAACACACAGCACAAGTCGCGTCCGCGCCGGGCATTACGTGTAATGACGCACATCACGCTGGGGTAGAGAAAAAAAAAATGGGGGCGCGGCATGGGAGCGAACCCCCTGCAGGGCGGACACCCCGCCCTTACAGCACAGCGCGCGCTGCCCTTTAAAGGGCGACGCCCAGGCGGGGACAGCCGATCGTTTGTCCCTAATACACCCCCCGACAGCCGTCGGCCCGCCGCCGCTGCTGCTGCCGCTGCTGCTGCAGCACATTGACTTCAATTGACTTGAACCCCGCGGGTCGCCGATGAGTCGAACATCGAGGCCCGAGCTGTTGGCCGACATGTCATTCAGCGCTGCCCGGCCCGTCCGGACGGACAAGGAGCAGAGCACGGACCCCGAGGACGACCCCGCGGGGTCACCCGGCCGCCGCCGTCAGCACCAGCACGATGAGCACCGCTGGCCGCTCACTCGCTCGCCCTGCAGCTGCACCAACGATAACAAACCACGCGCCGAAAAGCGTACGGCCGCGCAGCTGTTACAGAGCGTTCCGACACCCGCTCTGCGCTGTCTCACACCCAGCCCGCTCAAAGCTCGCCCCGTTCCTGTTGGAGGCCTCCCAGCGATCCGCCGACGGGCACACGGCCGATTAAAGATCCCCCGTCCGCCCCCCGGCAGCCACCGGGGCAAAACAAGGGGCTGAACGCCACGCCGACCACCTGGCTGGGGCGCTGGCGCCCCCCAAAACTTTCCTCACAATCGGCGCTGGCTGCGCCGTGTGCCTCCCCCCCGAGCGCCCGCGCCCGCACCGCCACGCCGAGCCAGTCAGTCAGTCGTTCGCATCGATCAGACGCCGCCAAACTTTGCTGCTCGCGTCCGCGCGGGCCGGCGGCGCAGGCCGGCGAGTAACACTCCCCGAGGCCGCCCCCGGCCGCCCCCGGCCGCCTCCGGGAGCTCCGGGGGCCGCGCACAAGCCCCGCCGCAGCGCCGCCCCGCAAGGACGCCGTTCGCCTCGTGGACAAACGGATCGCGGTGCTGAATCCGTTCCTTCTCACTCGCTGCTTCATGGGAGCGCCGACCCTAACGGACCGTGCAGCGGACGGAATGCGAAAACTGTGTCACACACACACACACACACACGGCGTAACCACAACACCACCACTCTACTACTACCACCAATACCCGTGGCATGGCGTGCGCCTGGGCGTGGTGGTGGCCCCCCTGCCGTAAGGTCACGGAGCCTCGGCGCGCGCGCTCACACACACACACCTAGCCTCGCGCCTCGCACTTTCACCGTTGCCATCGCGCCGATATATGCCAAAGCGCGGTCTCCCATC
The DNA here is from genome assembly GCA_038380765.1 of Odontothrips loti. Lineage (NCBI taxonomy): Eukaryota > Metazoa > Arthropoda > Insecta > Thysanoptera > Thripidae > Odontothrips > Odontothrips loti. The sequence continues at coordinate 9,422,644 of CM076254.1, forward strand.
AAAAACAAAAAACAAAACAAAAAAAAAAAAAAGGTGCTCCTCCTCCTCCCCCTTCGTTCGCGTTCGTTGTGAACAAAGATGAAAGAAGACGCCCCACTCCGCGCACGGTGCCGCCAACGTTTTACTGTGTGTGTGTGTGTGTGTGTGTGTGTGTAATCGCCTGCCCACGCAGAGCAAGGGGGCCCCACCGTATATAGGGGACCTACACGACCACTTTCCATAACTGCATAATCGAGCGCCAACAAAAACAACAACAACAACCGATGACAGACAGAGAAGGGACATAAAAGGGGGTCCGACCCGACAATGTCCGACCCGGCCCGGCCCGGCGCAAGGGCGCGGCAGAGAGCAGCGATTCATTCACACCAAGCAGATCCCAATCTAGCCGCTCCCGCCGCTCCCGCGCACCTGCGGGCACCTGCGGGCACCTGCGGGCACCTGCGGGCACCTGCCGGGGCTTGTACTGTGCAGCGCCGCAGCGTCAGCAGGTGTGAACGTCATAGCGATCGGCACGCACGCAGCTGTGTGTGTGTGTTACTCACAAAAACCGTGGCCGAACGGGGTAGAACCAAAAACAACGATCCTTACCTGCAACATAGAGAAAAAAAAACAACAACCATAAGTACAGCAATGATAACAACAACGTGTCAATCGCTCCTCACGTCACCTCCACGTTTGATCGCTACAAAAGGGTGTTTGACACCTGGAACAACGAGCGTGTTGTTCCGAATACACGAGTGGAAACTTTCAAACACAAATATGCCATGCCATCACGCGACACGCAGCCCCGGCCAGCCGAGCACGCCGCCTAGCGCCGCCTAGCGCCGCCTAGCGGACTGACCAGGACACGACGGTGCTTCCGGCCGAGACGTCCTTGGCAACGACGGCGCGTTCTTCCGGCGGACGCCGCACAAAACGACAACGTTTCTCACAAGAATTTTTGTTACTTTTTTTTTTTTTGGGAGGGGGGAACTTTTTACTATACTGTACATCTTTTTTTTTTCTAGCGTATATCATTCCCTTGCCGTTGAACCACTGAACCGTGCGGGGGCCGCGGGGGCGCCAGTGTCAGCGCGGCGGCACAAGACCTGATCCCTTGATTCTTCCTATCCCCCATCCGACCCATTGAACCCCATATAAGCCCAAATCGCGCCTCGCCTCGCCTCTCTCTCTCTCTCTCTCTCTCTCTCTCTCTCTTCTCTCAGTTTCTCATACCGTCGTGGGGGGTGCCACAAAGGGCACGCCGAGAGCCTCGACACAGCGCCTTGCGGCCTACGACCGCGAACGGCCACAGAGAAAACCAACCCCCCGGAAAACCGACTCGGATCCCTCTGCTCTCGGGAAGCGGCCACGGCAGAAACAGGGCGTATCACACCTCTCTCTCTCTCTCGACATGAAGAGGCAGAGGTACGGGGCTCCCATTCAGCTAGAGGGCAACCGCAGCGCTCCCCTATCTCCCGATGCGCCTAGTCCGCGATCGACAGGGACAGACGTAGCGCCGTGCCTGCGAGTGGCAGCGAGATAGCAGCACCACTGCCGCCACCACTACCGCCGCCACCACTACCGCCGCCACCACCACCACCACCACATACCCCACCCTCTGCCCAGTCCTGTGTGTGGTTCGTTTCTGACCAAAGAAAGGCACAGGATCAGAGATACGAAGCCGGCAGCCCCGCGCTACAGCCGTGCACCTCAGATAACACCACCGTACATATATCGATTTATTCCGATACCGCCCCCTCCCCCTCCCCCACCACTACCGCAGGCCGTCACTCCCAATGGGAAATTGATCACAAGCAAGAAGCAGGGGCAGCGGCAGCTGCTGGGAGAACGGAACGAGACAGAGATTTCCTTTTGCTTTTCCAATCTCCAGACACTGGGACGTAGTGACGCGACGCATCTGCGTGCTCTTACCAGGGAAGAGCACCGAACAAGGCTGACTGACTGCCAGCCCTGCCTCTCCGCGAGAGGAAAAAAGAAAAAAAAGAAGAAAAAAAACAGGGGGAAATTTACAGCATGTTTGATTTTCGACGCCCCGACGTGGCCACTGATGGCTACCGTCCCATCCGCTCCCTCACGGACTCCCGTGGCCCCCCGGGGCCCCCCGGGGCCCCGAAGCTCACAGCACGCCGACAGCTTTACGAGGGGCGCCACGCCAGCGCCACGGCAGCGCCACCGAATGGAATCCACCTGGATATAGAAACAGGGCGGGGCCACACACAGTTACGTCTGGCTTCGCGACCAACCCCAAAACACGAGGAAAGGGAACAAAAAAAAAGTATATATAAAATAAAATCCCGCAACCCCACGCAGAAACCCCACCGCACCGCACGGTACTACGGGCCGACCAGAGGGGGCGGGACACCCCAGGACCTACAGGGGCTCAGCGACACATCCACCCCCACCACCTCAGAGTCGTTCCGGGACGGGGAGAGGGATACGTAATATAACAAGGGGACTCCTGTGTGTGTGACGCGGACAGACGCCCCCCCCCCCCCACACACAAAACCACGCACCCAAGCGATTCATTTGCTGCATTGGCACGATCGGCTGCACATTTCCCGCCACGGTACGCCCGGATATGCGGGTCCAGCCCCGGCCAATCAGAGCGCAGCACAGAGTGTCGCCAATAGATAGTCCCCGAGAGACTAGAAAAAAACCCTTACTTTACGAATTTTCGAAATCAGAAAGGTTCCGGACGGAAAAAAATGACCCTTTCGGGGAGTTGATCGAGGCCCCGAAGTCTGTGCGCGGTGTGACGTCATTTAGTGGCGCCCCTCTAGCCTGCAGAAAAATAATTGTTTTCCAAAAATTTCAATGAAAATAACAAACAAAAAATACCGAAGTCCAAATACAATTTTTTTTTCAAGGTTTTATTTTTTTGGATAACACTTCTTCATTGATTTTCAATTCGTAGAATAGGGGATGTTTACCGAGGACCCCCTCCCACGAATACGGGGATCTTTCGCCCGGAGCACTTTGACCTTGAAGGAAAGCGGGTCTGCGCCGACGTACACACACACACACACACACATTGAGGGGCGTTCTGAACAGCCTCACCGACCCCGCCCCCCCCCCCCGCACGCGAATAAAAATATGAAAGGGCAGCCGCAGAGGGCGTGCGTATAGATAGTACGCGAGGACCAAATAAGAGGCCCACCGGGCCGCTGCCAACAGCCCTCGGCAGCCCTCATCCGCACCACTTAGGAGGCGCCTGCGACTCCTCACTCGTGACGGACAGCAGCAGCAGCGCGCACAGAAATAAAGGCGTCATCGACTGCCAAAACCAAATCTCCTACGACTTGGCCTCGGCACTCATTTGCTACGCCCAGTGTGCGAGTGTGTGTGTGGGGGGGGGGGGGGGGGGGACGACTCGAGCTGACGAGGCATGACCGCGACGCGATGACGGAGGGCCTATTACGACGATTGTCACGGTGTCAACCGTCAACCCTTTTGACGGATAGGGCAGCGAGAGGCTCCCACACACGCGTGCGCCCATGAAAAATGACATGTCACTACACACACGGGTCAACACCAAGTGTGAGTGTGTGTGTGTGTGTGTGAGAGAGAGAGAGATGGGGGGGCCGGGGGCGCGGGAGGAGAGCGAGAGAGACAGGTGACCCCGCCCCATGTAGGACAACACTTCTCACGCTGAGCACAAGGTCCTTATTCCCCGCAAAAGCGCCCCCGCCCCCGAACGGCGCAACGGGACAGGACGAGGCGGGTACCCCCCGGGGGGAGCCGCGTCACCGCAAGCCTCCCCCGTGCGGGTCTTTGTGTGGACCGGCACCTGGGGCCGTTCGCAGCGCCCCCGCCACGCCTGTCAATCCGCCGCCAGGTGCTGGGGCTCAGACTGACGTCACCGACACCCGAAGACAGTTCAATGCGACGCGCCCTCAAAAACACCCGACACCAGAGGGCCCCACAGGCCCCACGGGCCCCACGGGCCCCGGGCAGCAGGAAGCGACACACGGGAGAGCTTCCCCTCGCCACCGTCACCAAAATAGAGCGCAAAACGCGCGCAGCAGACCGCAGCGGACGGGGGCGCCTGAAGGGTAGGCAGCCCCCAGGTCCGCAGTGCACGAGTGTCGTGCGGGACGGCCTACCCTGGATCTCGCAGGCGCTCTGCGGCGTGTCATCATCGGCAGTCTCCGGTGTGTTGTGAGTGTGTGTATGAGTGTGTGTGAGAGTGTGTGTGTGAGTGAGTGTGTGAGTGTGTGTGTGAGTGTGTGTGTGTGTGTGTGTGTGTGTGGCGCCCCGGCCCGCATCACCTCCGTGCCACGCCAATCCCTGGTGTGCCCCACTCTCCGAGCGGTCGGTGCATCGCCTCCTAACCCCCCCCCCCCCCCCCTCGTCCGAACCTGTTTGTTCCGTTATGCCCCGCTCCAGTCGCCGTGCTGCCCCCCTCTTCCCCCTCCCTTTTCTCTCTCTCTTTCTCACATACTCTCCACCCGCCGAAATTCATCATCAAAGCAACAACCATAGTTACACAAAAGCGTGCCGAAAACAATTTTTAATAAAAAAATAAAAATAAACGAAAATGACCAGAAAACAACATCAGTGCAACTTATTCGCAAAGCCCCCCCCCCCCCCCCCAAAGCCTTGCGCCTTGCTGCAGGGGAAAAAAGGTACTCAGTGCCGCGGCCAGAGTCATTCCAGAGCGCGCAGCGTGAGCTGGCAGCGGTGGCCGAGCACAGCCGAGCTGGGCAGGCACAGGTGCGAAGCTTTAGCCCCCTACAAAAACACACCCGCCCACACACCGTGCAGCCGCGCTGGCAAAAAATAATTAAATAAAAAAAACCCTGAACGGCAAACTTTTTTACTCTTGACGAAGCGGACGGATAGACGGACGTTTCGTCCCCCCCCCCCTCATCCACTCCCTTTTCCCCTTCGGATCACAGGAATCAAAACAAAGGATTAAGAAACAGAAAACGGCGACTCATTCGGGCAAAAAAAAAAGGAAAGACAAAAAAAACAACTGAGTTGCCTTTTTCACCTTGTCGCATTTTTCCTTCCCTCCCATTCCATTCCGCAACTCGTCAATTCCATTCGGCGCTATCCGTCGTCACGGAGACTAATTAGAGAGGAAAGGACACCTCGGAGACAGCTCAGCTCGGAGACAGCCGTCGGTACCGCACCGACGCCATTTTCTCCGTCTCTCGCCGTGCTGCGCCGTGCCGCGCGCTGCGGCCGCGGTGTCCAGCACTCGCGGCGGCTTGGCTCGGCCAGGTCAGGCCAGGGCAGTGCCTCCGGCTAACGGGTCCGCGAGACGTGATGGCGGCTGCAGCGGCTCCGTGCGCCGGCCCATGGGCAGCGGCAGCAGCAGCGGCAGCAGCGGCAGCAGCAGCAGCGGCAGCAGCAGCAGCGGCAGCAGCAGCAGCAGCAGCAGCAGCAGCGGCAGCAGCAGCAGCAGCAGCAGCAGGCAGAACACAGAACGCCCCGAGCGCCGCCGCCGCCGCCGCCTCGCCTGCCGCCGCCGCTGCCATTCTTTGACCGAATCCGTTAGCTCACACTGTCCGTAAGGGCGCAGCACGGCACTTGCACTGCAAAAGCACTACTGCACGCTCCATCGCATGACACCACCGGAGTGCACAGGAGTGCATTGTGTTACCGTACCACCCCACGCAAATTCAACCTCGCAGAGCACGCACGCAACCCCGACGAAAATATTTATTTATTTTTGCTTTGATTTTTGGAGGGGGGATTATTTTTTTTTTTTTTGCAGAGTAGTGCAGAGACGACGACGGCTCGAGAAAACGGAGCGCGCCGATCCCATTTAGGACAGCCGACACCGCGCGCCGAATCCGCGGGGCGGGGCGGGGCGGCACAGAGCAGACCTCGATGGCTCAAGTGAAACCGAGCGGGCAATTGGAAGCGGCAGCGGCAGCGGCAGCGGCCGCCTGTTGGCTGATGCGCTCCGCGGGCAGAAAGGATTCGGGAGTGCTGCGGCCGCGAGAGAGGAGAGAGAGAGAGGGCCCTTGCAGGGCGGTCCGGAGGAAGGGGAGGGAAAGAGAGGGGGAGAAAGAGGCCGCCGAAGAGGATCTCTCTC